>JACRUU010000018.1:17457100-17471989 GCA_030449085.1 Kryptopterus vitreolus
TGAGCTTTTATTCATGTTAAAACTGCTCACCAAGTAGCTTAAGCACAACCAGATTACTTCAAACAGAAGCACTCATTTTTTATACCATTAATAAGTGCTACTCTTTGGGGCAGTCTCGTTTGTGCATTTAACTTTCCTGCTATCTGTAACTATTTAAATGTAACACTTATTACACTGAGATCGAAACAGTGTTACCTTGTTTTCTCTAGTAAATTTTCAAGGAATATGTTCCACTATTTTGGATATTTGCCATAAACCCTCTGTCTTGTTGATTTTATTAATCTTGCTTGTTGGTCTAATTATCTCGCTTTTGCAAGTAAGCCCTCGTAGGACTAAACCAAATTCATAGGTTGAACACAATTTAGCTATTGAACTGTTCTCTAGTTACTTTAAAGTTTTACAGTTTATCTCTGAATGCTACCCTAACTGTTACACATTTACTGTTCTTTAATGTAAGTGCAAACACGTTGGGGCAGCTTTCAGCGAACATAAACCAGCAAAATATTTCTAAAATCCTGTTCAGTGTTCAGATTGCTCTTTGAGAATACATTTTTTGAAAGATTTATTTGATTTTTTCCACAAGTATTCAGTGAAATTATAGACTGTGAATCATTAATGTGACAATGCTTTGAGAATGTTTTTGCGTGAAGTCTCCATTTGTCGTTTGGTGCTACACCCAATCCAGAGTGATAACTGCCCATCAATGTGCATATCACCCAAGTCTTTCAGGTGGAGCAATAGACCATCATCACTTCAGTTCCCAACATTGGAATTTGGTGGGTGGGGCTGAGAAAGTATTGAACAGATTGTGATTATATAAATGAGCAACACTGGAGTCAGCCACTGCAGAATGAAAAAGCATTCACCTAGGACATTTGTGACTTCAGTCTTCTAGGTTAGCAGGTAGGCAAGAACAATTGTATTTCTGTGGTAAATGTGCCTAGAGAAGACGTACTTAAGAAGGAACCTTGTCCGCCTCATTTTCATAAATGATACCTTAACAATGATCTAGGTTAGGTTAGCAGGTAGGCAAGAACAATTGTATTTCTGTGGTAAATGTGCCTAGAGAAGACTATAGAGAAGACGTACATAATAAGGAACCTTTTCTGCCTCATTGATTTTCATGAACCTTTTCTTCCTCATTGTCATAAATGATACCTTGATACCTTAACCTGCCTGAATTATTTGGCTTAAGTCACCTGTTGACCTGCCTGAATTATTTGGTAAGTGCTATTTGTTGGGGTGTTTTTTGTGATTTGAACAACCAAAGATGCCACAAATTCTTCAACTGATCTCAACAGGGACAAAGCAAGTACTGACGATAGAAAGCACGATTGGATTACTTCAAATAGGAGCACTGATTTCTAGAATATTCATAAGTGCTTCTCTTTGGGGCAGTACTCGACGATAGAAAGCACGATTGGATTACTTCAAATAGGAGCACTGATTTCTAGAATATTCATAAGTGCTTCTGGGGCAGTTTGGGGCAGTCTCGTCCGTGTACAACTTTTTTCACCCTCACCCATGACTGTTTCTATTTATAATTTTTCCCCTCAGAATGAAAATCTGTTTTCTTTGGTCAATTGTATAAGTATCTATGAAGATTTTCTATCATCATTGTCACAATTGATACCCCAACAGTGGTCCTGACCTTTCTATATTATTTGGTAAGTGCTATTTGTTGGGGTAGTGGGGTAGTTTTCAGTAGCCAGATTCAGACATCTGGCTGAAGAAGATCTATTATCTATTATTGAGGTTTTATTCATGTTAAAACTAAAACTGCTCACCAAGTATCTTAAGCACAACCAGATTACTTCAAACAGATTACTTCAAAAGCACTCATTTTTATACCATTAATAAGTGCTACTCTTTGGGGCAGTCTCGTTTGTAAGCATTTAACTTTCCTGCTATTTATCTTAACCTTTTATTCTCAAAGCTCACTCTGTATCGTTTGTCTTACTGTACAATAAGCACAACCAGCATTACTTCAATCAGAAGCAGCTCGTACTCATTTTTATACCATTAATAAGTGCTACTCTTTAGGGCAGTCTCGTTTGTGCATTTAACTTTCCTGAGGTCCCGGGTATCAAATTCCCGGACTTAAGCCCGAACTCGCTCAAAATATGGTTCTGTATCTTACTGTCAATGCCCATCGGCTCATCATCTGTCTTAATGTGATATGATTTAAAGGGTGCAAGAGGTCCCGAGGATATCACATATCCCGGACGAGCCCAGATTCTGCATTGTCATACAGGATACCTTAAGCTCTTGTTTGTTGCATCACATTTGTTTCGGATATGAAAAGTTTAGCTGCACCCTTCTGGCTAAACCTCTCTTTGCTTAATTGGAATGTTTAAATGCAATTGTGAGGATATCACATATAGTCATCCTTTGTCATACAGGATACCTTAAAGCTCTTGTTTGTTGCATCACATTTGCGGATATGAAAAGTTTAGCTGCACCCTTCTGGCTAAACCTCTCTTTGCCAGAAGAAAGGAATCTTGTGTCAGGAGGTCCACCTAATGTCACCTAATCAGCAGAGTGCAGAGTGGCAGCGGAAGCGTGCTGGGCCCATAACCCATGGATCATAACCCAGAGGTCGATCGTCGATGGATCGAAACCATCCTCTGCTATAGGTATCCCAATGCTATTTTGTTATTTTGGATACTTGTTACAGTTTTCACTCAAACTTTTAAGTTTTCACTCAAACTTTTAAGTTTTCACTCAAACTTTTAAGTTAACTTAGTTAAGCTAAGTTCAGTTAGTACTTACTTTGAAATGCGCACTTTAACCCGGAGCTCAAAGCCCTCGTAGACTAGTTAGTCTAAATTTGGGCCTTTGTCAAGAACAATCTGAACCTAGCCACAAAGCATGATGAACCTTCTGTTTTCTCTAGTTACTTTAAAGTTTTACATTGTTACTTTTACCCGCGTCAATATGTTGGACGAGCCTTACTTTTACCGGGTCAAAATGTTTATGCGAGCCCAATTTTTATGCAGAGCTGTATCTGTATCTGTTCCAAGAAGAAAATACCAAACCTGTTGGAAGTTTACTTGTGCTCTTACACCCTCTGTCTTGTTGATTTTACCGTGGAATACCCAATAGAACTTGTTTGGGCCAGAATGCAACTTTACCCAGAGACTGGTCATCTGGCTTGTTGGTCTAGGGGTATTGATCTCGCATAACCCTCCATCTGGATGGAGAAAGTCTACTTTCTAGATTGTATTAATCTTAAACCAAACCCTCCTCATAGGACATGAACACAGTTAGTATAGCTGAAATAGAAGGACTCAGTTACATCACAAACTGCTACACTTTGGGCCAGTCTCACCTGTGTCTGTAAATATACTTGGGAGTAACTACCCTAACTGTAACACATCTACTGTTCTTTAATATGAGTGCAAAAAAGTTGGGGCAGCTTTCAGCGAACATAAACTACCAAAATATTTCTAAAATCCTGTGCAGTGTTCAGATTGCTCTTTGAGAATACATTTTTTGAAAGATTTATTTGATTTTTTCAACAAGTATTCAGTGAAATTATAGACTGTGAATCAGTAATGTGATGCTTTGAGAATGTTTTTGTGAAGTCTCCATTTGTCTTTGGTGCTACACCCAATCCAGAGTGATAACTGCCCATCAATGTGCATATCACCCACGTCTTTCAGGTGGAGCAATAGACCATCATCACTTCAGTTCCCACATTGGAATTTGGTGGGTGGGGCTGAGAAAGTATTGAACAGATTGTGATTATATAAATGATCAACACTGGAGTCAGCCACTGCAGAATGAAAAAGCATTCACCTAGGACATTTGTGACTTCAGTCTTCTAGGTTAGCAGGTAGGCAAGAACAATTGTATTTCTGTGGTAAATGTGCCTAGAGAAGACGTACTTAAGAAGGAACCTTGTCCGCCTCATTGTCATAAATGATACCTTAACAATGGCTCTGACCTGCCTGAATTATTTGGTAAGTGCTATTTGTTGGGGTGTTTTTTGTGATTTGAACAACCAAAGATGCCACAAATTCTTCAACTGATCTCAACAGGGACAAAGCAAGTACTGACGATAGAAAGCACGATTGGATTACTTCAAATAGGAGCACTGATTTCTAGAATATTCATAAGTGCTTCTCTTTGGGGCAGTCTCGTCCGTGTACAACTTTTCCCTCACCCATGACTGTTTCTATTTATCATTTTTTCCCCTCAGAATGAAAATCTGTTTTCTTTGGTCAAGTATCTATGAAGATTTTCTATCATCATTGTCACAATTGATACCCCAACAGTGGTCCTGACCTTTCTATATTATTTGGTAAGTGCTATTTGTTGGGGTAGTTTTCAGTGATTCAGACATCTGGCTGAAGAAGATCTATTATTGAGCTTTTATTCATGTTAAAACTGCTCACCAAGTAGCTTAAGCACAACCAGATTACTTCAAACAGAAGCACTCATTTTTATACCATTAATAAGTGCTACTCTTTGGGGCAGTCTCGTTTGTGCATTTAACTTTCCTGCTATCTGTAACTATTTAAATGTAACACTTATTACACTGAGATCGAAACAGTGTTACCTTGGTAAATTTTCAAGGAATATGTTCCACATTTGCCATAAAATTTTATTAATAATTATTGCAAGTAAAGGACTATATTTTATCTCTGAATGCTACCCTAACTGTTACACATTTACTGTTCTTTAATGTAAGTGCAAACACGTTGGGGCAGCTTTCAGCGAAACATAAACCAGCAAAATATTTCTAAAATCCTGTTCAGTGTTCAGATTGCTCTTTGAGAATACATTTTTTGAAAGATTTATTTGATTTTTTCCACAAGTATTCAGTGAAATTATAGACTGAATCATTAATGTGACAATGCTTTGAGAATGTTTGCGTGAAGTCTCCATTTGTCGTTGGTGCTACACCCAATCCAGAGTGATAACTGCCCATCAATGTGCATATCACCCAAGTCTTTCAGGTGGAGCAATAGACCATCATCACTTCAGTTCCAACATTGGAATTTGGTGGGTGGGGCTGAGAAAGTATTGAACAGATTGTGATTATATAAATGAGCAACACTGGAGTCAGCCACTGCAGAATGAAAAAGCATTCACCTAGGACATTTGTGACTTCAGTCTTCTAGGTTAGCAGGTAGGCAAGAACAATTGTATTTCTGTGGTAAATGTGCCTAGAGAAGACGTACTTAAGAAGGAACCTTGTCCGCCTCATTTTCATAAATGATACCTTAACAATGATCTAGGTTAGCAGGTAGGCAAGAACAATTGTATTTCTGTGGTAAATGTGCCTAGAGAAGACGTACATAATAAGGAACCTTTTCTGCCTCATTGTCATAAATGATACCTTAACAATGGCTCTGACCTGCCTGAATTATTTGGTAAGTGCTATTTGTTGGGGTGTTTTTTGTGATTTGAACAACCAAAGATGCCACAAATTCTTCAACTGGATCTCAACAGGGACAAAGCAAGTACTGACGATAGAAAGCACGATTGGATTACTTCAAATAGGAGCACTGATTTCTAGAATATTCATAAGTGCTTCTCTTTGGGGCAGTCTCGTCTGTGTACAACTTTTCCCTCACCCATGACTGTTTCTATTTATAATTTTTCCCCTCAGAATGAAAATCTGTTTTCTTTGGTCAAGTATCTATGAAGATTTTCTATCATCATTGTCACAATTGATACCCCAACAGTGGTCCTGACCTTTCTATATTATTTGGTAAGTGCTATTTGTTGGGGTAGTTTTCAGTGATTCAGACATCTGGCTGAAGAAGATCTATTATTGAGGTTTTATTCATGTTAAAACTGCTCACCAAGTAGCTTAAGCACAACCAGATTACTTCAAACAGAAGCACTCATTTTTATACCATTAATAAGTGCTACTCTTTGGGGCAGTCTCGTTTGTGCATTTAACTTTCCTGCTATTTATCTTAACCCTTACTCGCTCTGTATCGTTTGTCTTACTGTACAATGCCCATCGGCTCATCATCTGGCTCGTTGGTCTAGGGGTATGATTCTCGCTTAGGGTGCGAGAGGTCCCGGGTTCAAATCCCGGACGAGCCCGAACTTCAAAATATGGTGGGTCTGTCTTAATGTGATATGTTTAAATGCAATTGTGAGGATATCACATATAGATCCTTTGTCATACAGGATACCTTAAGCTCTTGTTTGTTGCATCACATTTGCGGATATGAAAAGTTTAGCTGCAGCCTTCTGGCTAAACCTCTCTTTGCCAGAAGAAAGGAATCTTGTGTCAGGTGTCACCTAATCAGCAGAGTGGCGCAGCGGAAGCGTGCTGGGCCCATAACCCAGAGGTCGATGGATCGAAACCATCCTCTGCTATAGGTATCCCAATGCTATTTTGGATACTTGTTACAGTCGGCAATGTTTTCACTCAAACTTTTAAGTTAACTTAGTTAAGCTAAGTTAACTTAGTACTTACTTTGAAATGCACACTTTAACCCGGAGCTCAAAGCCCTCGTAGACTAGTTAGTCTAAATTTGGGCCTTTGTCAAGAACAATCTGAACCTAGCCACAAAGCATGATGAACCTTCTGTTTTCTCTAGTTACTTTAAAGTTTTACATTGTTACTTTTACCCGCGTCAATATGTTGGACGAGCCCAATTTTTATGCAGAGCTATCTGTATCTGTTCCAAGAAGAAATACCAAACCTGTTGGAAGTTTACTTGTGCTCTTACACCCTCTGTCTTGTTGATTTTACCGTGGAATACCCAGAGACTGGTCATCTGGCTTGTTGGTCTAGGGGTATTGATCTCGCTTTGGGTGCGACATAACCCTCCATCTGGATGGAGAAAGTCTACTTTCTAGATTGTATTAATCTTAAACCAAACCCTCCTCATAGGACATGAACACAGTTAGTATAGCTGAAATAGAAGGACTCAGTTACATCACAAACTGCTACACTTTGGGCCAGTCTCACCTGTGTCTGTAAATATACTTGGGAGTAACTACCCTAACTGTAACACATTTACTGTTCTTTAATATGAGTGCAAAAAAGTTGGGGCAGCTTTCAGCGAACATAAACTACCAAAATATTTCTAAAATCCTGTTCAGTGTTCAGATTGCTCTTTGAGAATACATTTTTTGAAAGATTTATTTGATTTTTTCCACAAGTATTCAGTGAAATTATAGACTGTGAATCATTAATGTGACAATGCTTTGAGAATGTTTTTGTGAAGTCTCCATTTGTCTTTGGTGCTACACCCAATCCAGAGTGATAACTGCCCATCAATGTGCATATCACCCACGTCTTTCAGGTGGAGCAATAGACCATCATCACTTCAGTTCCCACATTGGAATTTGGTGGGTGGGGCTGAGAAAGTATTGAACAGATTGTGATTATATAAATGATCAACACTGGAGTCAGCCACTGCAGAATGAAAAAGCATTCACCTAGGACATTTGTGACTTCAGTCTTCTAGGTTAGCAGGTAGGCAAGAACAATTGTATTTCTGTGGTAAATGTGCCTAGAGAAGATGTACTTAAGAAGGAACCTACATTGTCCGCCTCATTGTCATAAATGATACCTTAACAATGGCTCTGACCTGCCTGAATTATTTGGTAAGTGCTATTTGTTGGGGTGTTTTTTGTGATTTGAACAACCAAAGATGCCACAAATTCTTCAACTGATCTCAACAGGGACAAAGCAAGTACTGACGATAGAAAGCACGATTGGATTACTTCAAATAGGAGCACTGATTTCTAGAATATTCATAAGTGCTTCTCTTTGGGGCAGTCTCGTCCGTGTACAACTTTTCCCTCAACCCTGCTTCTCTTTCCATGACTGTTTGCTCTATACAGATTATATTTTTTCCCCTCAACTGAAAATTTCACCCCCCAGTTTGACCCACAATGACATTGTCACCTAATCCCATTTACTTTGGGGCACAACTTCAGGGCAGGGACAAGAACCCGTATCTTCGCTCAGTTTACGAGAGTTATCTATTTATCATTTTTTCCCCTCAGAATGAAAATCTGTTTTCTGAAAAGATCAGACAAAGGGTGTAATCAAGATTTTTTTCTTTGGTCAAGTATCTATGAAGATTTTCTATCATCATTGTCACAATTGATACCCCAACAGTGGTCCTGACCTTTCTATATTATTTGGTAAGTGCTATTTGTTGGGGTAGTAGTTTTCAGTGATTCAGACATCTGGCTGAAGAAGATCTATTATTGAGGCTTTTATTCATGTTAAAACTGCTCACCAAGTAGCTTAAGCACAACCAGATTACTTCAAACAGAAGCACTCATTTTTATACCATTAATAAGTGCTACTCTTTGGGGCAGTCTCGTTTGTGCATTTAACTTTCCTGCTATTTATCTTAACCCTTACTCGCTCTGTATCGTTTGTCTTACTGTACAATGCCCATCGGCTCATCATCTGGCTCGTTGGTCTAGGGGTATGATTCTCGCTTAGGGTGCGAGAGGTCCCGGGTTCAAATCCCGGACGAGCCCGAACTTCAAAATATGGTGGGTCTGTCTTAATGTGATATGTTTAAATGCAATTGTGAGGATATCACATATAGATCCTTTGTCATACAGGATACCTTAAAGCTCTTGTTTGTTGCATCACATTTGCGGATATGAAAAGTTTAGCTGCACCCTTCTGGCTAAACCTCTCTTTGCCAGAAGAAAGGAATCTTGTGTCAGGTGTCACCTAATCAGCAGAGTGGCGCAGCGGAAGCGTGCTGGGCCCATAACCCAGAGGTCGATGGATCGAAACCATCCTCTGCTATAGGTATCCCAATGCTATTTTGGATACTTGTTACAGTCGGCAATGTTTTCACTCAAACTTTTAAGTTAACTTAGTTAAGCTAAGTTCAGTTAGTACTTACTTTGAAATGCGCACTTTAACCCGCTATCTGAGCTCAAAGCCCTCGTAGACTAGTTAGTCTAAATTTGGGCCTTTGTCAAGAACAATCTGAACCTAGCCACAAAGCATGATGAACCTTCTGTTTTCTCTAGTTACTTTAAAGTTTTACATTGTTACTTTTACCCGCGTCAATATGTTGGACGAGCCCAATTTTTATGCAGAGCTATCTGTATCTGTTCCAAGAAGAAATACCAAACCTGTTGGAAGTTTACTTGTGCTCTTACACCCTCTGTCTTGTTGATTTTACCGTGGAATACCCAGAGACTGGTCATCTGGCTTGTTGGTCTAGGGGTATTGATCTCGCATAACCCTCCATCTGGATGGAGAAAGTCTACTTTCTAGATTGTATTAATCTTAAACCAAACCCTCCTCATAGGACATGAACACAGTTAGTATAGCTGAAATAGAAGGACTCAGTTACATCACAAACTGCTACACTTTGGGCCAGTGGTCCTGTCTTGGTAAGTCTGCCATCTTGATCTATTATTGAGTCATGTTAAAAAGCTCACCAAGTAGCTTATTTTGCATTTCATTAATAAGTGCTAATGGGGCAGTCTCGTTTGTGCATTTACCTGTGTCTGTAAATATACTTGGGATTATATATTGCAAGTAACTACCCTAACTGTAACACATCTACTGTAACACTTATCTGTGTAAGCACTGTATTACACTTCGAAACATTGTTACACTATTTCTTTAATATGAGTGCAAAAAAAGTTGGGGCAGCTTTCAGCGAACATAAACTACCAAAATATTTCTAAAATCCTGTTCAGTGTTCAGATTGCTCTTTGAGAATACATTTTTTGAAAGATTTATTTGATTTTTTCCACAAGTATTCAGTGAAATTATAGACTGAATCAGTAATGTGATGCTTTGAGAATGTTTTTGTGAAGTCTCCATTTGTCTTTGGTGCTACACCCAATCCAGAGTGATAACTGCCCATCAATGTGCATATCACCCAAGTCTTTCAGGTGGAGCAATAGACCATCATCACTTCAGTTCCAACATTGGAATTTGGTGGGTGGGGCTGAGAAAGTATTGAACAGATTGTGATTATATAAATGATCAACACTGGAGTCAGCCACTGCAGAATGAAAAAGCATTCACCTAGGACATTTGTGACTTCAGTCTAGAGAAGACGTCTAGCCTAGGCAAGAACAATTGTTTTCATTTCTGTGGTAAAAATGTTAATTTTCTGCCTCATTGAACATAAATGATACCTTAACAATGATTTCTAGGTTAGCAGGTAGGCAAGAACAATTGTATTTCTGTGGTAAATGTGCCTAGAGAAGACGTACTTAATAAGGAACCTTTGTCCTGCCTCATTGTCATAAATGATACCTTAACAATGGCTCTGACCTGCCTGAATTATTTGGTAAGTGCTATTTGTTGGGGTGTTTTTTGTGATTTGAACAACCAAAGATGCCACAAATTCTTCAACTGATCTCAACAGGGACAAAGCAAGTACTGACGATAGAAAGCACGATTGGATTACTTCAAATAGGAGCACTGATTTCTAGAATATTCATAAGTGCTTCTCTTTGGGGCAGTCTCGTCCGTGTACAACTTTTCCCTCACCCATGACTGTTTCTATTTATCATTTTTTCCCCTCAGAATGAAAATCTGTTTTCTTTGGTCAAGTATCTATGAAGATTTTCTATCATCATTGTCACAATTGATACCCCAACAGTGGTCCTGACCTTTCTATATTATTTGGTAAGTGCTATTTGTTGGGGTAGTTTTCAGTGATTCAGACATCTGGCTGAAGAAGATCTATTATTGAGGTTTTATTCATGTTAAAACTGCTCACCAAGTAGCTTAAGCACAACCAGATTACTTCAAACAGAAGCACTCATTTTTATACCATTAATAAGTGCTACTCTTTGGGGCAGTCTCGTTTGTGCATTTAACTTTCCTGCTATTTATCTTAACCCTTACTCGCTCTGTATCGTTTGTCTTACTGTACAATGCCCATCGGCTCATCATCTGGCTCGTTGGTCTAGGGGTATGATTCTCGCTTAGGGTGCGAGAGGTCCCGGGTTCAAATCCCGGACGAGCCCGAACTTCAAAATATGGTGGGTCTGTCTTAATGTGATATGTTTAAATGCAATTGTGAGGATATCACATATAGATCCTTTGTCATACAGGATACCTTAAGCTCTTGTTTGTTGCATCACATTTGCGGATATGAAAAGTTTAGCTGCACCCTTCTGGCTAAACCTCTCTTTGCCAGAAGAAAGGAATCTTGTGTCAGGTGTCACCTAATCAGCAGAGTGGCGCAGCGGAAGCGTGCTGGGCCCATAACCCAGAGGTCGATGGATCGAAACCATCCTCTGCTATAGGTATCCCAATGCTATTTTGGATACTTGTTACAGTTCGGCAATGTTTTCACTCAAACTTTTAAGTTAACTTAGTTAAGCTAAGTTCAGTTAGTACTTACTTTGAAATGCGCACTTTAACCCGGAGCTCAAAGCCCTCGTAGACTAGTTAGTCTAAATTTGGGCCTTTGTCAAGAACAATCTGAACCTAGCCACAAAGCATGATGAACCTTCTGTTTTCTCTAGTTACTTTAAAGTTTTACATTGTTACTTTTACCCGCGTCAATATGTTGGACGAGCCCAATTTTTATGCAGAGCTATCTGTATCTGTTCCAAGAAGAAATACCAAACCTGTTGGAAGTTTACTTGTGCTCTTACACCCTCTGTCTTGTTGATTTTACCGTGGAATACCCAGAGACTGGTCATCTGGCTTGTTGGTCTAGGGGTATTGATCTCGCATAACCCTCCATCTGGATGGAGAAAGTCTACTTTCTAGATTGTATTAATCTTAAACCAAACCCTCCTCATAGGACATGAACACAGTTAGTATAGCTGAAATAGAAGGACTCAGTTACATCACAAACTGCTACACTTTGGGCCAGTCTCACCTGTGTCTGTAAATATACTTGGGAGTAACTACCTAACTAACTGTAACACATTCTACTGTTCTTTAATGTAAGTGCAAACAAGTTGGGGCAGCTTTCAGCGAACATAAACCAGCAAAATATTTCTAAAATCCTGTTCAGTGTTCAGATTGCTCTTTGAGAATACATTTTTTGAAAGATTTATTTGATTTTTTCCACAAGTATTCAGTGAAATTCTAGACTGTGAATCATTAATGTGACAATGCTTTGAGAATGTTTTGCTTTGAGAATGTTTTTGTGAAGTCTCCATTTGTCTTTGGTGCTACACCCAATCCAGAGTGATAACTGCCCATCAATGTGCATATCACCCACGTCTTTCAGGTGGAGCAATAGACCATCATCACTTCAGTTCCCACATTGGAATTTGGTGGGTGGGGCTGAGAAAGTATTGAACAGATTGTGATTATATAAATGAGCAACACTGGAGTCAGCCACTGCAGAATGAAAAAGCATTCACCTAGGACATTTGTGACTTCAGTCTTCTAGGTTAGCAGGTAGGCAAGAACAATTGTATTTCTGTGGTAAATGTGCCTAGAGAAGACGTACTTAAGAAGCCTCATTTTCATAAATGATACCTTAACAATGATCTAGGTTTAGCAAGAACAATTGATTTCTGTGGTAAATGTGTACATAACGTCAGAATTTTCATAATAGGAACCTTTTCTGCCTCATTGTCATAAATGATAGAGAAGACGTACTTAAGGAAATTGTCCGCCTCACATAAATGATAACTTAACAATGGCTCTGACCTGCCTGAATTATTTGGTAAGTGCTATTTGTTGGGGTGTTTTTTGTGATTTGAACAACCAAAGATGCCACAAATTCTTCAACTGATCTCAACAGGGACAAAGCAAGTACTGACGATAGAAAGCACGATTGGATTACTTCAAATAGGAGCACTGATTTCTAGAATATTCATAAGTGCTTCTCTTTGGGGCAGTCTCGTCCGTGTACAACTTTTCCCTCACCCATGACTGTTTCTATTTATCATTTTTTCCCCTCAGAATGAAAATCTGTTTTCTTTGGTCAAGTATCTATGAAGATTTTCTATCATCATTGTCACAATTGATACCCCAACAGTGGTCCTGACCTTTCTATATTATTTGGTAAGTGCTATTTGTTGGGGTAGTTTTCAGTGATTCAGACATCTGGCTGAAGAAGATCTATTATTGAGGTTTTATTCATGTTAAAACTGCTCACCAAGTAGCTTAAGCACAACCAGATTACTTCAAACAGAAGCACTCATTTTTATACCATTAATAAGTGCTACTCTTTGGGGCAGTCTCGTTTGTGCATTTAACTTTCCTGCTATTTATCTTAACCCTTACTCGCTCTGTATCGTTTGTCTTACTGTGCAATGCCCATTGGCTCATCATCTGGCTCGTTGGTCTAGGGGTATGATTCTCGCTTAGGGTGCGAGAGGTCCCGGGTTCAAATCCCGGACGAGCCCGAACTTCAAAATATGGTGGGTCTGTCTTAATGTGGTATGGTTAAATGCAATTGTGAGGATATCACATATAGATCCTTTGTCATACAGGATACCTTAAGCTCTTGTTTGTTGCATCACATTTGCGGATATGAAAAGTTTAGCTGCACCCTTCTGGCTAAACCTCTCTTTGCCAGAAGAAAGGAATCTTGTGTCAGGTGTCACCTAATCAGCAGAGTGGCGCAGCGGAAGCGTGCTGGGCCCATAACCCAGAGGTCGATGGATCGAAACCATCCTCTGCTATAGGTATCCCAATGCTATTTTGGATACTTGTTACAGTTCGGCAATGTTTTCACTCAAACTTTTAAGTTAACTTAGTTAAGCTAAGTTCAGTTAGTACTTACTTTGAAATGCGCACTTTAACCCGGAGCTCAAAGCCCTCGTAGATTAGTTAGTCTAAATTTGGGCCTTTGTCAAGAACAATCTGAACCTAGCCACAAAGCATGATGAACCTTCTGTTTTCTCTAGTTACTTTAAAGTTTTACATTGTTACTTTTACCCGCGTCAATATGTTGGACGAGCCCAATTTTTATGCAGAGCTATCTGTATCTGTTCCAAGAAGAAATACCAAACCTGTTGGAAGTTTACTTGTGCTCTTACACCCTCTGTCTTGTTGATTTTACCGTGGAATACCCAGAGACTGGTCATCTGGCTTGTTGGTCTAGGGATATTGATCTCGCTTTGGATGCGACATAACCCTCCATCTGGATGGAGAAAGTCTACTTTCTAGATTGTATTAATCTTAAACCAAACCCTCCTCATAGGACATGAACACAGTTAGTATAGCTGAAATAGAAGGACTCAGTTACATCACAAACTGCTACACTTTGGGCCAGTCTCACCTGTGTCTGTAAATATACTTGGGAGTAACTACCCTAACTGTAACACATCTACTGTTCTTTAATATGAGTGCAAAAAAGTTGGGGCAGCTTTCAGCGAACATAAACTACCAAAATATTTCTAAAATCCTGTTCAGTGTTCAGATTGCTCTTTGAGAATACATTTTTTGAAAGATTTATTTGATTTTTTTCCACAAGTATTCAGTGAAATTCTAGACTGTGAATCAGTAATGTGATGCATTGAGAATGTTTTTGTGAAGTCTCCATTTGTCTTTGGTGCTACACCCAATCCAGAGTGATAACTGCCCATCAATGTGCATATCACCCACGTCTTTCAGGTGGAGCAATAGACCATCATCACTTCAGTTCCCACATTGGAATTTGGTGGGTGGGGCTGAGAAAGTATTGAACAGATTGTGATTATATAAATGATCAACACTGGAGTCAGCCACTGCAGAATGAAAAAGCATTCACCTAGGACATTTGTGACTTCAGTCTTCTAGGTTAGCAGGTAGGCAAGAACAATTGTATTTCTGTGGTAAATGTGCCTAGAGAAGACGTACTTAAGAAGGAACCTTGTCCGCCTCATTGTCATAAATGATACCTTAACAATGGCTCTGACCTGCCTGAATTATTTGGTAAGTGCTATTTGTTGGGGTGTTTTTTGTGATTTGAACAACCAAAGATGCCACAAATTCTTCAACTG
>JACRUU010000018.1:17473568-17483568 GCA_030449085.1 Kryptopterus vitreolus
GGAAAGTCCTCACAGGAGGAAAGTAACCATGCCAGTCGGAACCTTCTGGTAAGGTAAGATTCTAACTCAGTTGTTCTTGTATAAGTTGCGTTTGGTAACCCTATAGTGTTGGTAGTACTTACTAGACCTCTCAATAAGTAGGAAAGCTGTAAATGGGGAAAAAAAAAACCCAACAGTTCACCACTGACATCCTCTGCTGAACACTTGATCACTTCCGCTGCAGAAAGTCAAGGCCAAGAATTTTTGGAAAGTCTCAGTTGATTATTTTATCTTAACTTACAGGTGTTAATAAGCTTCAAGTGACAAAGAGACATCACCTACAAGTGGAAACAGGAACATTTGGGAAGATGATTCTAATATTTTTTTATTTTTAAATTAATGGTCTGGAGATGCTGGGGATTGAGCCCAGGACCTCATGCCTGGCAAATTCTCTGACCAGTCAAAGAACCAACCAAATCGTCATCCAAAAAATTCATACATTTTTTAAAGTAAATGCCCAAACAGTTCACCACTGAGGAAAACCCCCTGCTCAGCCGTTTTTCAGTTTGAAACAAAAAACCCAAACCACAATCACAGATAGGCACGAACGGGTATCGAACCCGTGATCTTCGGTTTACGAGACCGACGCCTTCCCACTAGGCCATCATGCCTGGCAAATGTGAAATGAATAACTTAATTAATTAATGTAATGAGAGAAATTCATCAATAAGCAGGAAAGCTGTAAATGCTAAACGAACCAAACAGTTCACCACCGACATCCTCTGCTGAACCCTTGATCATTTCAGCTGCAGAAAGTCAAGGCCAAGAAATTGTTTGAAAAGTCCTCAGTTGGCATTATTTTATCTTAACTTACAGGTGGTAAAAGCTTTCAAGTGACCAACAGAGACATCACCTACAAGTGGAAACAGGAACATTTGGGAAGTTTCCTCTAACATATTTTTATATTGAAATTAATAACCTGGAGATGCTGGGGATTGAACCCAGGACCTCATACATGCGAAGCATGCGCTCTACCACTGAGCTACATCCCCTGTTATCCTTGTGAGGTAGAGCCTGTTATGGTGAAGTAGAGCTAAATTCAACCGTTTTACTTGCCAATATTTTGTTGTGAGTATCATTCAACGACACCAAATCTTCGGATGGGAATCACTCACCGAAAGAACCAAGCAAATGATCTCAAGACCGACGGCTGAGGCCATCATGTGGCAAGCTTTACAGACATACTTCCATTTTTTTTTTAAGTAAATGATCCCCCTGTTGAGCCCTTTTTCGGTTTGGCCCAAACAGCCCACAATTAAGCTCTTATTTAAAGAATCTCAAAGGAAAGTCCTCACAGGAGGAAAGTAACCATGCCAGCACGGAACCTTCTGGTAAGGTAGGATTCTGATTTTCGACTACTGCTTACTCAGTTGTTCTTGTATAAGTTGCGTTGGTAACCCTATAGTGTTGGTAGTACTTACTAGACCTCTCAGGTGATAACCAAGTAGTTCTGATCGCAATTGAGGTGTGGAATTGGGGACAGGTCTTACTTGCTTACTTGGTATGTCACAGCATGGGGCCCCACAAGACACCAAGAAAACAAGAAACTCAGCCCACAATTTGAAGAAGACAATTTGAACAGGGATTGAACCTGTGATCTTCGGTTTAAGAGACTGAAGCCTTCCCACTAGGCTGTATACTCGGCCGTAAGCAGTAAGCAGGAGTGCTGTAAATGGGGAAAAAACAAACAGTTCACCACTGACATCCTCTGCTGAACCCTTGATCACTTCCGCTGCAGAAAGTCAAGGCCAAGAATTTTTGGAAAGTCTCAGTTGATTATTTTATCTTAACTTACAGGTGGTTAATAGCTTCAAGTGACAAAGAGACATCACCTACAAGTGGAAACAGGAACATTTGGGAAGTTTCCTCTAATATTTTTTTATTTTTAAATTAATGGTCCTGGAGATGCTGGGGATTGAGCCCAGGACCTCATGCCTGGCAAATTCTCTGACCAGTCAAAGAACCAACCAAATTTGGCGTTTTACATTGCCAAAAAATGTCATACATTTTTTTAAAGTAAATGATCCCAATGACAGTTCACCACTGAGGAAAACCCCCTGCTCAGCCGTTAAGCTTTCAGTTTGAAAGCAAAAAAACCAAACCACAATCACAGATAGGCACGAACGGGTATCGAACCCGTGATCTTCGGTTTACGAGACCGACGCCTTCTCCACTAGGCCATCATGTTCCTGGTATAATGTGAAATGAATAACCCTTAATTAATTAATGTAATGAGAGAAATTCATCAATAAGTAGGAAAGCTGTAAATGGGGAAAAAAACCCAACAGTTCACCACTGACATCCTCTGCTGAACACTTGATCACTTCCGCTGCAGAAAGTCAAGGCCAAGAATTTTTGGAAAGTCTCAGTTGATTATTTTATCTTAACTTACAGGTGTTAATATCTTCAAGTGACAAAGAGACATCACCTACAAGTGGAAACAGGAACATTTGGGAAGTTGACAGGAACATTTGGGAAGATGACTGTAATATTTTTTTATTTTTAAATGAATGGTCTGGAGATGCTGGGGATTGAGCCCAGGACCTCATGCCTGGCAACATTCTCTCGACCAGTCAAAGAACCAACCAAATCGTCATCCAAAAAATTCATACATTTTTTAAAGTAAATGCCCAAACAGTTCACCACTGAGGAAAACCCCCTGCTGAGGCGTTTTTCAGTTTGACCCACAAACCCAGACCACAATCACAGATAGGCACGAACGGGGATCGAACCCGTGATCTTCGGTTTACGAGACCGACGCCTTCCCACTAGGCCATCATGCCTGGTAAATGTGAAATGAATAAATTAATTAATTAATGTAATGAGAGAAATTCATCAATAAGCAGGAAAGCTGTAAATGCTAAACAACCAAACAGTTCACCACCGACATCCTCTGCTGAACCCTTGATCATTTCAGCTGCAGAAAGTCAAGGCCAAGAAATTTTGAAAAGTCTCAGTTGATTATTTTATCGTAACTTACAGGTGGTAAAAGTTTTCAAGTGTCAACAAGACATCACCTACAAGTGGAAACAGGAACATTTGGGAAGTTGACTGTAACATATATTGTTTTAAATACATGGTCTGGAGATGCTGGGGATTGAACCCAGGACCTCATACATGCGAAGCATGCGCTCTACCACTGAGCTACATCCCCTGTTATATACTTATGCTTGTGAAGTAGAGCCTTGTATATTCTGGGATCTAAATTCAACCATGATAATTGGTAGATCAATGTCAACGACACCAAATCATTTTGTCGTGAGTATCAGTTGCATTAAAGAGAGAAACAATCCACGATTTCAAGAAGGCACGAACGGGGATCGAACCCGTGATCTTCGGTTTACAAGACCGACGCCTTGCCACTAGGCCATCATGCCTGGCAAGCTCATTCACCGGTCAGAGAACCAAGCAAATGGTCATCCAAAAGATTCATACATTTTTTTTAAGTAAATGATCCCCCTGCTGAGCCCTTTTTCGGTTTGGCCCACAAACACAGCCCACAATAACAGCCCACAATCACATTGTGAAATGAATGATCTGGAGATGCTGGGGATTGAACCCACGACCTCAAACATGCTTCCACAATAGAAACTTAAGCTCTTATTTAAAGATTCTCAAAGGAAAGTCCTCACAGGAGGAAAGTAACCATGCAAGCATGAACCTTCTGGTAAGGTAGGATTCTGACTTTTCGACTCCTGCTTAGCTCAGTTGTTCTTGTATAAGTTGCATTGTTAACCCTATAGTGTTGGTAGTACTTACTAGACCTCTCAGGTGATTAACCAAGGCTGGTTCTGATCGCAATTGAGGTGTGAATTGGGGGCAGGTCTTACTTGCTTACTTGGTATGTCACAGCAGGGGCCCCACAAGACACCAAGAAAACAAGAAACTCAGCCCACAATTTGAAGAAGGCACGAACAGGGATTGAACCTGTGATCTTCGGTTTAAGAGACTGAAGCCTTCCCACTAGGCTGTATACTCGGCCGTAAGTAAGCAGTAAGCAGGAGTGCTGTAAATGGGGAAAAAAAATTCAAACAGTTCACAGTTCACCACTGACATCCTCTGCTGAACCCTTGATCATTTCAGCTGCAGAAAATCATGGCCAAGAATTGTTTGAAAGTCTCACTTCATTATTTTATCTTAACATACAGGTGGTAAAAGCTTCAAGTACAAAAGAGACAACACCTACAAGTGGAAACAGGAACATTAGGGAAGTTTCCTCTAAATTTTTTCATTTTGAATAATTTTTAATTTTTTTTTTTTATTTGTCTGGAGATGCTGGGGATTGAACCCAGGACCTCACACTCAGGACTGATGAAACTCAGCAGACGATGTCAAGAAGGCACGAACAGGGATCGAACCCTTCGGATCTTCAGACAGATGCCTTGCCATTAGGCCATCGCGCCTTGCTGTTAGGTTATCCTGCCATCTTTGACTTGGCCAGTCAAAGAACCAAGCAAATCGTCATAAAAAATATAAATGCATGTTTTTAAGTAAATTATCAAACAGTTCACCACTGAGGTAAATTCCCTGCTGAGCCGTTGTTCAGTTCGGCCCACAAACCCAGCCTAAAATAAAAAAAAGGAACCCGAGGAAAAGGAAAAATCAGATCGAACCCAGGACCTCATACATGCAAAGCAAGCACTCTAGAACTGAGCTACATCCCCTGTTGGGCGATTTTGCTTGTCTTCCAATTGTCTCTCACAATTTCAAGCAGGGTTTTACAGACATACTTCCACTGTAGGAAACTTAAGCTCTTATTTAAAGAATTCTCAAAGGAAAGTCCTCACAGGAGGAAAGGAACCACGTCAGCAGGAACCTTCTGGTAAGGTACCTAAGATCCTCAACTCAGTTGTTCTTGTATAAGTTGCTTTGGTAACCCTATAGTGTTGGTACATAGTACTTACTAGACCTCTCAATAAGTAGGAAAGCCTGTATAATGGGGAAAAAAAACCCCAACAGTTCATCACTGACATCCTCTGCTGAACACTTGATCACTTCGGCTGCAGAAAGTCAAGGCCAAGAATTGTTTAAAAGTCTCAGTTGATTATTTTATCTTAACTTCCAGGTGTTAAAAGCTTCAAGTGACAATAAGACATCACCTACAAGTGGAAACAGGAACATTTGGGAAGTTGCCTCTAATATTTTTTGGTTTTTAAATTCATGGTCTACCACTGAGCTGAATACCCATGCTTCAACCATGCCTCTTTGTAGACCAATGTCAGTAGAAGAGGGCAGAGATGCAGAAAATCAAGGAACCAGCCCATGAGTTCACGATGGGGATCAAAACCGTGATCTTCGGTTTACAAGACCGAAACCTTGCCATTAGGCCATCGTGCCTGGAGGGTGTCTGCTACAGTCAAGGAACCAAGCAAATAATCATCAGAAAAATAATTAATTAATTTATTGATAGAAATGATTTCATACTTGGCCATCATCAATAATCAGCAAAACTGTCAATGGTAAATGGCCAAACAGTTCTCCACTAAGCTAAATCCGCTGCTGAGCCGTTGTTCATGTCGGCTGCAGTCAAGGTTGAACACGGTGCTTCCACGGTAGAAGATTCAGCTCTTATTTAAGGACACTAAGAATTATGGATGCTAAAGGCCCTTTAAGCCATTTTTTACACCGTACACTCTAACACTGTTTACCTCTCAAGTTGGGAAATTACTGCATATGGAAGGTACTTCCATGGAAGATGCAAAAGCAAATACATGATTATGCTACTTTTGTGTTATGAGGTGGTGACACTCATCAAAGTGTATATACTGTCTTATAGTTACAATTGACAGTATGACAGCAGTGAAGTATGCGGTAGGAACGGCAAGGGTGCCTAGGCCTTTAAATGGACTCTCAGTCTGGTTCAGTAGGAAAACCATCATTGGCACAACGCAGATATAGTAAAATCAACTATTAAGAGCTGATTGTGATTTGGTGCTCCTCTCTTTCTCATAAATACTTTTATCCACTAATAAACCTAAAAAATAAACAGTAATTTTAATTTGTTTGATTTCTTTATGGACTGAAAGTCCAGCAAGAGAGCGTTAAAACTTAATGACTTTTAATCGAGTTGCAAAATGTAATTGACAATCACTGCTGAATTAAATATAGTAAAAAGTACATATATCATGGGTCATAGTTGTATATATCTTTTGTAAATAACGCAATTACAGCAACGAGGTACATTTACTCAATTAATTTCCACCATTGGTTTCCACAGTTTAAATATTTACATATCAGAGGCTGTCAGATTTATAATATTGGGGTAATGTGTAAAGCAAGGCATTATAAGTCTGTCCTAAGCTTGAGAGAAATGTCATTAAGGTGCGTATGTGTGTGTATGTGTAACAGGGAGATTTTTATCTTCTCCAACAGAGCGTTGTGTGTTTGAGGAAATCTCCATTAGATTATACTGAAGAAGAGCAAAAGTGACATTTTATGTGTGTGTGTGTGTGTGTGTGTGTGTATGCCTTTACACATGAAGGACTAAACTAAAATGACGAGTTTTCATTTGTTTCTTAAAGCTTGTTTGGAGAAACTTAGGTGGGTGATTCTATCATGTGATGGCGCTCATTTACCGACCACAGGCTTCTATGCTGGAAGCCAATGCAGAGAGATAAGAAGCAGTGCGACACAGGCTCTTTGAAATGACGACATGCTGCTGCATTCTGAATCAGTTGCTGAGGTTTGATTGCACACATTGGAATGTTCTGCCAGATCTGAACCAGGATCTGAGCACTGCAACAGGGCAGGAGGAAGAACCAAAAACGTCCAAAGTTGGGCACAACAAAACAAGGCAATTTAGGGCAAGCATAGTGCATAGTGATAGATAGATAAATTCATAATTTTTTTTTATATATCGCTTTGCTGGACACTCAAAATTCTTTACATTGTGAGAGGGGGATCTGTTCATCCAGTTCCTCTTCCAGTTTCACTCTTATTACAGCTGAATTGGACTCTGTAAACTCTTTGAGTCTATTGAGTCACTTTTGGGTCACTTTTTCCTTGCCACAGTCAACACTGACTTGCTTATTAGAAATACACTTAAACATATATAGTTTTATATTCATAAATATATATATATATATATATATATATATATATATATATATATATATATATATATATATATATATATATATATATATATATATATATATATATATATATATATTGCAAAGACTTTTATTTATATGGCAAAAATTGCCTTAGTCAGAATGATTTACATTTGTCTCAGTTATACAGATGTGCAACCAAGGTTTAAGGGCCTTATTAAAGGGCCCAGCAGCAGCAGTATGGTGGTATTGGGATTTGAAACCAGAATTCCAACATCTTTTCCATGCAGCTACTACTTCATACAGTTTGAGAACTGGGGGGGGGGGGGTTGGTATCATTGCTGCACAATAGATTAAATGTCTAGCAGTGTGATCATTGAACGAATAAGGAATAAAAGTTTCCAAAAGTTCTTTGCAGCTGTCTTCAGGTTCATCAAGACATCTGGATCTAACAGTTTCATTGTAGCAGAACAGAAAATGATTAGACAAAAAAAGTCACTGTTTATTTCAACTTTCATTTTGTTTCAGTGTCCAAAGAGGCATGACTGACAGCTCGGTTAAACTTCTCACATTCTTCTCTAATTAGCAGAGATATTCGACACATCGAAGCACCGTTCCCTGTGTTCAGTGTTCAGCTCTGTCATTTCTCAGTTGCATTTGGTTACCTCGGCCAAACAGTCTGACTGCTCTGAAAATGTTTCCATCCATCCCTCCAGATAGCGGATGATTTGTAGCCTAATAAGATAAGATTCTTGTGTATTTGCTATTGTCACTAAAAGTGGCATATGAACACACACACAAACACACACACACACAGGTATTTATATATATATATACATAATAATCATAACACAGCAATGCGCCTGGAGCACAGAGGGTTAAGGGCCTGATCACAAGGACACAAGAGTGGCAGCTTGGAGATAGGCACAAGCTCCCTATGTATGTATATATATATATACATATATATATATATATATATATATATATATATATATATATATATATATATATATATATATATATATATATATATATATATATATATATATATATATATGTATATGCACAAGCTCCCTATGTATGTATATATATATATATATATATATATATATAGATATATATATATATATATATATATATATATATATATATATATATATATATATATATATATATATATATATATATATATATATATATATATATATATATATATATATATAGCATATATGATATCTATATGTACATACATAGGGAGCTTGTGCCTATCTCCAAGCTGCCACTCTTGTGTCCTTGTGATCAGCAGGGCCCTTAACCCTCTGTGCTCCAGGCGCATTGCTGTGTTCAGTGTTCCGCTCTGTCATTTTTCAATTTCATTTGGTTAGCTCGTCCAAATAATCTGACTGGGTCCTCATCCTTGGGTCCCTGAGCAAGGCCCTTAAGCCTCTGTGCTCCAGGGGGACATTTATCACCCCACCTATGACCTTGTGCTCTGACCCCAGCTTCCAAAAACAAGCTGGGATATACGAAGAAAGGATTTCACTGTAATGTTATATACAACATAGACATTAGGTAACATAGACATGGGAATAACAGAATAGTCTTTATTTGTCACATATACATTACAGCACAGTGAAATTCTTTCTTCGCATATCTCCAGCTTGTTTGGAAACTGGGGTCAGAGAGCAGAGTCAGCCAGGATACAGCTCCCCAGGGAGCACAGAGGGTTAAGGGCCTTCCCCAAGCGTAGCAGCTTGGCGATACCGGGGCTTGAACCCCTGATATGCAATATACGATATGTACACTATTATACAAAAGAAATGGGTTTCATGGGTTTCTGCTAAAAAAAAAGTTTCTTGATTCAGCTACCTGTAATTAATTTTCACCCTGGGGAGTATGAGTTTCCTGTTGCGTTCCTCTCTGGGTTTCTTTCTTGGGGTTTGTGTCTAAGGTTCTGGGTTATCAGTTTTAATTTTATCAGGTAAAATTCACAAGACTAAGGCAAACTAATTCAAATCTTGTTTCAGAAAGACACATATTATTATTATAAATATTATTATTGATAATAATAATAATAATAATAATAATAATAATGCATTTTTTTCATTTAAGGCAACTTTGAGAGCACGCAAGGTACCATATATCAAAGAGCAATAAGTAAAACAATAATAAATAACAATATCAATAAACAATTAAAATAATTCAAAGTATAAAGTATAAATGTACGATGTGCTATTTTGAAAAAGTACGTTTTCAATTTAGCTTTAAATTG
This sequence comes from Kryptopterus vitreolus, assembly GCA_030449085.1. Classification (NCBI taxonomy): domain Eukaryota; kingdom Metazoa; phylum Chordata; class Actinopteri; order Siluriformes; family Siluridae; genus Kryptopterus; species Kryptopterus vitreolus. The sequence goes on from JACRUU010000018.1 coordinate 17,482,932, forward strand.
GAGTTTGAATGTAAACGCTCTATAACCCATGTTTGTTAAACGATCCACAGGCGTATGAAGAAGACCCAGTGAGGAAGAACGAAGGGTCCAGGTTGTGTGCGGTTAAAGATTTGCGCTCATTAGTAAATTCTGGTAGTGATGGAGGATGAAGAGGCCGGTGGGTGCAGTGATTTCAATTCATCCCCACAGTATGAGCTCAATAGCAAGATCTTCCATTCCAAGTTATGTACACTATATCTTCATGGAGCTGGCTGTGTGCATAGGTGCACAGGTTTGCATCTCCTAATTCAAGGAAAGGGAATGTTTCATGCTACAATATTCAATACAAGTGTGTGGTACCTGGTAATGTCCGAATGTCCCAATACTTTTCTCCATAGAGTAGGTTAAAATTGAAAATACCAACACCTTCTCCTGATAAATTATGTTTTTTTTCCCTCTATAATAGTCAGTAATCTGTAGGGTAATTTGTAAAATTAACCTCCTTAAACTGATTTCATTACATTCTTGTTTAAGTGAGAGTCTATTAAACCTTTTTATCCGTCAATTAACCTCTTTTTATCTTGTGCTCTGATAGAACAAAAGAAGTGAGTGCAGCTTGGCACCAAATACATGGTTCAAGTGTGTGTGTGTGTGTGTG
>JACRUU010000018.1:17486068-17498568 GCA_030449085.1 Kryptopterus vitreolus
TGTGTGTGCTTTGTATACATACACACAAAATCAATAATTGTACAGGAGCACTGGATGTATCTTGGGTAATATTTGTATAAATGCTAAAAACGATGTGAACAATCTTGTTCACATAAGTATTTAACCCTGGTGGTTTGACATTTATCACATTAAAAATAAAGACCCCTTTGTTAGTTGAAAATTTAAAGAAGATTCTAGAAGATGGAAAATAGTACACAACACTGTCCAAGTATTTTTTTTGGATATCCCGGTAAGCACAGTTGGATAAATATCCAGGAAATTGAAGCGGCATCACAAACGCGTTACCCAGACACTGCCAAGAAAAAGGCCACTCCTCAAAACTCAGTGCTCAGGCAAGAAGGAGATGTAGTGGGAGAAGAAGTGGGACAAGAAGTGGGAGAAGCCACAAAGAGACCAACAATCAGTTTGAAGGAGCTACATGAAGGGGTATGGATGAGGGGCATGAAAGAACCATTACACAAAAGGAAAAACATTTGAGTGACCCAGCTGTTACGTCTGGGAAAAAAAAGGTCTTGTGGTTAGATCATGATGAAAGCATTTTAAGAACACAGTGAAAGTATATTGTCACAGTCTCACCTCCCCCCAGCTCTGAGCTTCCACGATCGCAGTCACCCAGCTACTGATGAGCTTCAGCTGCAGCTAGTTGGAGTCATCAGCAGCCTGGCCTTTATAAGCCCGGCGTGTCCTCCACTCTGCGTCCGGGCTCGTACCGCTACGGCTGAGACACGGACAGTCAATGATTCTGGCGATAACACTGACCTATATCTCTTTCTGATTCCAATCAGGTTCCTTCCCAGATCCCCAGAGGGTCCCAAACTTCCAGGACCGGCGAACGCAACTAACCTGGTTCCTCTCCGATCCTCCTGTGCATCCCGGACTTCCACGCCCGGGACTTCCTGGTCACTGCGAGCTACCGCCCAGCCGTTCAGGGCCGTACCCCCGCTCAGGCTGCTCACGTAGAGCAGCGTCTCTTTAGTTCTCCTTTTTCCCGAAAATAAATCCGTTAAGTTCATTCCGGTGTTTGTGTCTGCTTGGTTACATATATATATTCCAGTGCCTCAAGACACATATGGTGGTGGTGGTAGCATGGTGCTGCGAGGATGCTTCTCAAAAACAAAAATTGTACAATGAAACTTTTTATATATTAATAAACACCCAACACCCAGTGTTTGCTTTCTGCTGTAATTATTTACAAAGCATTTAGGATGCATAAAATACAGATATATCGTGCAACACTATGACTATCGTGCAACAATATTTGAAAAAAATTTCCAGTGTCACAGTCAAAGATCTCTAGACATTTGGAATTGAAGTTCATACACATGTCTCAATCAATGTGAACTTTGCGGAGCAAAGTTATTACATAAGGACTAATACATGCATAAGGACAACATGCATTAGGACAGAATACATCTCAGAGAACACTTAATTCTGCTGTGCCTGTGCCTATCTCAGGTGTCTATGGGCATTAAGGCAGGATACACTCTGGATGGAATGCCAACCCATCGCAGGGCACACACACACACACATTCATACAATAGGGACAATTTTGCAAGGTGCCAATCAACCTACCGTGAATGTTTTTGGACCGGGAGGAAACCGAAGAACACAGAGAAAAAAACCCTGCGGCACGGAGAAAACATGCAAAGTCCACACACACACATGGCTGAGACGGGATTCGAACCCTAACCATGGCGGTGTATGGCCCCCCCATTATTACGTTAAAGGACAATAATCTTTTGAAAATTTTGAAAATATGAATAGTATTCATACAGCACTCTTTGTTTTGACAGATTGATAATGCTCGATATTGTGCTAGTGTACTTTAGATGACTTGATCATAAGATTAACTGTCATCATCTTGTCACATAAAAAAATATAGTGAGAACATAAATAACTGATTGAAAGTCTTTTTTTTATGGTAAATTCAGCTGAATTTAAAAGGATGTTCAAGCAAACAGACACTGAGAGCATCCAGATGTTTACTTATATATTTAATATAGCAGTCTCACAGTGTACTTCACTTTACTTTACTTTAAAGTTCACCATATGGGTAAACACCTGACTATAAGAACCCAATTCATGCCCAATTTTATGGGAAGGTCTACTACTAGAGATTGAAGTTCACATGCGGATAAGGAGGTTCTGGAGTTCCATCAGGTTTCCAACTCATTCCAGACATTCATTAGTGTTGAGGTCAGAGCTTTATTGCATGTCACTCAGTCTCGTCTATTACAGTCCATATAAATCATATCTTTATGAAGCTGGCTTTGTGCACAGAGTCATTGGGATGCTGGAACAGATTTGGGTCTCCAAGTTCGAGTAATTGTAGAATTCAACTTTGTGATAAAATTTGGAAAAGCTGGCAAAGTCCCCATACACATTGGTGTGAAAAGTATTCACAGTCATTCCTCAGACATTTTGGTTTAAAAAGACTTCTGTAGAAGTTGAAGTTCAAGCTTTTTTCTCAAGTAAAAGTATAAAAGTGCTGGTTTCAAAACTATAAAGTAAAAGTGAGGCAAGGAAACAATCGCAATCGCTAATTTATTCAAACGACTGGTTATGGTGATGGATCGCGTACAAACCATGTGTTGGAATGATATATGTTTATATCTCATCCGACCACAGTCATATTCACTTTATCCGGATAGAGACGTTTCAGAGACGGTATGGTTTTATTATTTTTAACAATGGCAAGCTGGAATGAAAAGAGCCGAGATGAAACACAAGTAATGAGAATATTTTGTATTTGTAAAGAAAAGATAATTGCATGAAAATGTATTTCTACTTAAGTAAGGTAACAGAGTATTTGTAATTCGTTAATTGACACCTCTGCCTAATCCCAGGAGGAGCCTTTTGTTAATCTGTATATTGCACGGGTGTAACGTAGGAACGGGCGAGCAGACTGGGGATGCACTGCAGAGTCTTTATTAAACGAGCAAACAAAAGCGCAGAAATAAGCACACTGGAGAACAGGGAGCGCCCAGGAGCGGCAAAGGGAAAGAGAGCACTGGAACGGGCGAGACCGGGAGTTAGGGTTATACACTAATACATCAGTTATAAAAGTGGTCTCCTTAAGTAACCGGAAGAATATATTTACTGTCTATTTTAACTGGAATGAACCATTGATAGCACGTTCGCCTCACACCTCCAGGGTCGGGGTTTGATTCCCGTCTGTGTGGAGTTTGCATGTTCTCATCGTGCCTCAGGGGTTTTTTCTCCGGGTTCTCCGGTTTCACTTCGGTCCAAAAACATAACATGGTAGGTTGATTGGCACCTTGAAAAATTGTCCCTAGTATATGAATGTGAGTGTGTGTTAGTGTGTGAGTGCCCTGCGATGGGTTGGCATTCCATCCAGGGGGGATCCTGCCTTAACGCCCATAGACGCCTGAGATAGGCACATTCGTGTCAATAAACATGAATCAATATGTTTTGCGACTATTAATTCCTGTCAACATGGAGTTTCATTATTTCTTCGGAGCTCTATTTTGATATAAAGTGCTGCTGAATTAAAAACAGGTGCAGGAAGATGATCTTTTTGGAGGCTGTGCATCTCGTTACTACCCCCTCCTTCCTCTGAAATGCCGGAGCTCGTGGAAGAAGGTCGGCAGTAGGTGGGAGCGGGATTTATTGAATTTAATGATATGGAATGGAAACTTAGAAGTTCCACATGAGTCCACGGTCATTCGCACATTTGTGGAGGGATTTACGGCCCCAGAAGGAGAAATTCCAATAACTCTAATTATGAGTGTCGCTTTTGTTTTAAACAAACGAATACACGTTATGGCAAATCGATTCAGTGTCAGTGCAATGTCAAAAAAGGTTGTGTATATGGAATGACGAATAAATATCCATATTTTCTCTCTCATAGATATGGATATCCCACCTTTCTCAGCCTGTTTACACCTTCATTGGGATTTTTTATTATTGCTCCATGCGAACACACCTAATGACCAATGTAAAGGGTAAAGCGTTCACAACAAGAGAATGCATTAAATCCAACAATAGGGGATCGTAGTAGTAAACAATCTGACCTGCTCATGCCCTTCTGACTTTCGTCTGGACTTGAACTCCTGAACTCCGAGTGCTAGTCTTCCACTGAAGTGAATCATGTGTTGCAGTGAAAACAGTAAGAGCCTGTTATCCAAATGACAAGTTCCAAAATGTAATTACTACTAACAAACAAGAATGGGTGAGATTTTAAAGCCAAAGAAAATGTATAGTTTATTCTATAAGGATATTGTAGACTGTGTACAAACAGCTAAGCCTCTTCTCTCTCTTTCTCTCTTCTCTCTCACTCTACTGGAGTAATTATTTTTCAGCCAACTTTTTTCTTTTACTCCTTATATTTTAAGGACTTTGTCCTAATGACTTTCTCTTCTAATTAGTGTGGTCAGTGTGTCTCATTTCCTCTCCTGCTTCTGCATCTTCCTGCATGATTCTTCATTCCTCCACATACTGTAGAAAACAGCATTTGCAATACAGCATTATACATGAAGTGTTTATAACAGAGTTGTAGCTCATAATACTCATATGCTTTGAGATATTATCTTACAAACTGTGCTAATAATTCATAATGCATAAAACATATTTTTATCATTAATAATTATAGAAATGTGTGTGTGCTTGCTTACGGAGGTTTTGCTCTTATCGTCCGAGGACCTTGTTTTGGTGACAGATGCTTCAAAACAACATACAGATAAAAATATATATTATTATTTATTAAAAAAAATATTTTCTAAAAAATGAAATGCACTATACAAATAAATCATGTAAATATGACTTCAATTATTTCAAAAGATGTTTCATACCCTTTACAAAATAAAGAGTAGGTTTGGAAGAAATCACAATAAAAAAACATTCACTTCCATAAAACATAAGTTTACTGTGAGGACGTTAACCACATAGTAGCTAATACCGTAAATCAACCCTCATAGCCTCTTTTCATTTCGACTTAAATCAAGGGTCACGTGTCTCTAATTAACAGAATGATGACTCCATTGACCTTTACATCATTACAGCGCAGTTTAAGCGCAACAATGTCATTTAACCACTATGGAAAAGTCCTCAGGATACCCGGATTTTGATAGCTTTCCAACAGGGGGAGGAGAATGTGTGTTTCATTCATTCGTGGCATTTGGAGATCCAGTACAACATTTATTTCATTTATACAACTGAGGTTGAAGTTGAAGGGTTGAAGGGCCTTTCTGAGGGAGCCAGAGAGATGCTAGGATTTCAGCTCACAACATACCAATAGTCCTATTATCTAAGATGCCATGTTTCTTCTTATGGAATATATAATAATAAAAGGTTTATAAGGAAAATTATTATTGAGACTTTTTATCTCAACTATATATATATATATATATATATATATATATATATATATATATATATATATATATATATATATATATCATTCATTCATTCATCTTCTACCGCTAAATCCGATCTTCCCTCGGGTCACGGGGAGCCTGTGCCTATCTCAGGCGTCTATGGGCATTAAGGCAGGATACACCCTGGAGGGAAAGCCAACCCATCACAGGGCGGACACACACACATCACACACACACACACACACACACACACACACACACACACACACACACACACACACACACACACACCACACACACACACACACACTCACACTCACCAGGGACCAAGGTGCCAATCAACCTACCATGAACATGCAAGAACCATGAGAACATACAAACTCCACACACACACATGGCGGGAGAGACGACAGGAATCGAACCCGGATCCTGGAGGTGTGAGCCACTAACTAAGCCACCGTGCCCATATACATGTGTATATGTATAATTGTTAATGATATAAAACAGTACTAGTGAATGAGTGTTTGTCGTTGTGACTATATTTAGTTATCAGACATTAAACACATTTATTTGTGTGTGTGTGTGTGTGTGTGTGCCCACGCGTCTGCCTCCCCCATGGCGATCACGCATCCCCTCAGTGTGAAATCTGTTTTCATGGGGATAGTGAAAAATCCATCCACTACCACACACACACACACACACACACACACACACACACACACATATATACACACACATACTTCATGCGTAGCAACTATGTCATATCCCAGTGGATCCTACAGGTCTGTGCGGGTTGCAGGAAGAGGAATCTTTTCCTTACCCTTATAAGGGCACAAGTGTTTTCCTCCCCAGCTTTGTCCCGAAAGTGTGGGGGTTTCCCATCTCTGTAAACTTTTTTTAAAGAACATTAACCCGGCGTGTGACACTGGGAAATGAACTCCCGCCTGAACGAAAGCAGATGTGCCTCGACGCCTCGCTGCGATGTCTCACTAACATCTTCGGCCTGGCTACAGGGAAACAAAAGCAGTGTTTGAATGAGTCTCGAGGTTTTAATGTGGCTTGTAAGTAAAGCTGCTTCTCGGGTAATTCGTCAGCATGGATTGTTTTAATTTGAGCTCAGACGTCACAATGAGACTATTGGAATGGTGTGCATGATCAAGGCGGCCAGGAATTGGGCCTAGAAGAAGTACCGGAGAACCCGGAGAAAAAACCCCTGAGGCACGGGGAGAACATGCAAACTCAACACCGAGACTGGAATCGAACCCGGACCCTGGCGGTGTGAGGCGAACGTGCTGTGAGGCGAACGTAAACCACCGCTAACCACTAAACCACCGCCCCGCAGTAGTAACAATCAAACCACCGGTATTACATTAAATATATATATATATATGTGTGTGTGTGTGTGTGTGTGTGTGTATAATAATAATAATAATAATAATAATAATAAGTCAGGTGATCTGCAAATAGCATGAACGAAAGAACATATGTGAGATATAAAAAATAATTTTGGTCTATGGTAGATAAACTAGATGCATTATTCACAATAATGTGGACCAAACACACAGCGGTATACACACAGTGGTATATACACATATCATACAAACGCGGAAGGAAAAACATTTGTGATGAGGAAAAACATTTGTGATGAAAACAGGCATGATTAATGATGAAGCAGGAGTGAACATGAGGTTATGGAGTTATTATTAAGGGTTGATACTGATCGATCAATTAAATAATCATCAGTTAATTAATTCCATTGTATTATCAGTGACATGACAAATATGTTTGCTTCATTAATTAATTAGTTAAAACACCTTCTCATGATTTATTTTTCTCTTAAAATCTGACTTAATATATCTGTTATTCATGTGTTCGTATATTGTGAATTTGTAATCCATTGTATAACAGACAGTACAAGTGTCATAAATCTTTATTAAAGTTAAGTAATTTCAGGGGTAATGTAACACTTCAAAAGGAGTATAGAATGACAAAATGTCAAGTGTCATAATGACAAAGTGTGCAAAAAAATGAGTTACATGAAAGAGAGAGAGAGAGAGAGAGAGAGAAAGAGAGAGAGAAAGAGAGAGAAAACGGAGAGATGCTTGATCCTCTATGATTATTTCCATAATCCCATAATCCCACTCTATTCTTGGCTCAGTGAGCTATGAGCCCCCCCCCCCACCCCCCTCTCTCTCTCCCCCCCTCTCACACAAGATCTCTCTGACACACACACACACACACACAGCTGGACAATGCAATGTGTAATATAATTGATATATTTTCCGAGACATAACAAGTTTGAATGTTTCTCAATTTTCCCTATGTTTCTCATACTCTAATAATCTAATCTTTCGTTCTCCCTCTCCCCCTCTCCATCTGATAGACTCATACTCGAATAATCTAATCTTTCGTTCTCCCTCTATAGCCTCTTGCATCTGATGCGAGAGAAAAAGCACAGGCTCGCATACGGGCTTCTTTCCTGTAACTAGCGTTTGCACTGCGAGAGAAAAAGCACAGTGCATCGACTGGGAACTTGTTTCTCTTCTTAGAAGCACGGCGGGGAATGCGTCTCTGAGCTGCGGGAAGGCTGAATCCTAAATAACTCCTAAACTTCTAAATAAAGTGCACTATATAAAGGGTTGGGTGCATCCTAGATCACTTCCCTTCTTCCTGCGTAGGTGCTATACGTAAGTTAATACTTATTTCCATAGCACATTTCTTGAGCAAGCATCACAAAGTGCTTTATAACCCGAGATAAGGAAAGATAAGTGAAAAATAAAATAAAGAGCAAACGTTTTGAAAGAAAGCACGTTTAAACAAATAGGTTTTAAGGAGCTTTTCAGATTTCAGATTCCTACTAGATTTAAAAGGCAGGGTCTTGAACATGCAGCGCTCTAACACTAAGATATATTGAATTCTCCATTTTATTTATATATATATACAGTATTTATTACAGCACAGAGAAATTCTTTTCTTCGCCTTTCTTCGCAAAGTAGCAGTTCCCAGCTTATCATTTGGTTGCTGGGGTCAGAGCGCAGGTCAGCTATGGTGCAGTGCACTTGGTGCACAGAGGACCTCGCTCAAGGTCCAAGGTCCCAAGGGTGGAAGCTTTACCTCGGTCTGATAGCGGTAGCCCAGAACTTTAACCACTGAGCTGAGCTACACCCCCTCCCCCACAGCCAATAAAACACGGCGGATGGTAAATAAAAATACAGTGAAAAAAAGGGAAAGATCGGATATAGCGGTAGAAGAGGAACGAATGAATGAATGAAAAAAATGTATTTGTACGACCGACTTCAATCATTTGCAATTCGAAGGCTCTCTATTTAGAGAAAACACTAGCAGGGGGTTTAACTGCAGATAATTGTTTTGTCATCCATGCTTGAATAGAGTTTCTACAATTTAAAAGATCATTTTGAAATCTCACGGGTGGCTTAAAAGAGACATTAAGTTGAAAATCATTTGCAAAGCATTGGTAGCATATACCTTGAAAAGAATATATTTATTGTCCCAATAAAAAAATTTCACTTTGCTGTAACGTGACAAATAAAGACTATTATTGAATTCTAAAATGGAGAATTCAACATATCTTATTGTTTAGAGCATTGCATGGTCAATCTCCGGTCTACATAATGGGTTGTTGCGGCCTTTTGAATGAGCAAGTCATTAAAACCTCTAAGGACAGAAGTTTCAGTGGATGGTGAAAACAAGACTTAAATTTGTCAAGCACATTATACTCATCTAAAACTTTTTTTTCCAGGACCATAAAAGGTCATTTGGAAATAGGTCTATAGTTGGATCAAGATTTGGGAATATAGCCCAGTGGTTAAGGTGTTGGACTCTGACCAAAGATCAGGGTTCCAAACCCCACCACCACTAAGCTGTCACTAGTGGGTCCTTGACAAGGCCCTTAACCCTGAATTGCTTGTAAGTCGCTCTGGATAAGAGCGTCTGCAATGTGCAAATGTAAATGAAAATGAATTTGGGATAGTACGACCAACAGCTTGTTTACAAGATCTTGGACCCAATGTGAGAATTATTAATTATAGTGAGGACCGATAGTGCCATAGTAGTAAACATAGTTGTGGGGATGTGTATTATCTACACAAAAGTCATGAAGTTGTACCTTTTCAAGTCCATTCAATTTCAGTATAGTTAGCGGGAAGAAATGCAAATTTGTATACATTATTTATTATAATTTATTCAGTATAATTGTGATCACATTTTTATCAATTTCTGTACAGTTTACATTTTTTAAACAATTTTAAATAAAATGCCTGCATGGTTAAATAGTATATAAAATATTTGATAAAAAAATACAATCAAATATGAAATATTTTATGCAGCCCTAAAACACAGGCTGAAAACAGGTCAAAATAGTGGACACTTTTTCCCACTGTATCCAAAATCGAATTTTATCATGTGATGATATATATATATATATATATATATATATATATATCTATATATATTATATATATATATATATACAATTCTATATACTATATATATGTGAATTATGCCACTCACTGTGCAAATCTGCTTTGAGATAATGTCCATTGTGTAGTGCATTTGGATCGACAAAATTTCTAAATCACATTCCATATTTTACGACCTGGGCCATTCACAGACAGGCCCCATCTTATCTGCACTTCCTGGCCCATCACCTTGAACTTCTGCCTCCCAAATACTCAGTTTACGACTGTCATTTAAAATCCCAAACAACCCCCATTGTCACAACACAACACACACACACACACACATCTGCCTATATGTGTTTAATGTATGTATGATGTTTCTATCTTATCATGCTGAAACTCATAATCTGTGTGTTAACTTGAACAATGTTTTATGAAATTATCATCATTATTCTTATTGTTCTATAAAACTTTAGTTATAAAACAATGCTGTTTTAATAATTAATAGTGATTAAACAATAGGGTTCATCAAAATAATGATTATATTTCTAGAACATTGTTATTATCCTTCATATTAATCATGTAGTGATGACTGTATTAGTATTATGGCTGATCAGTTCGTGCATCCATTCCATTCTCTTTCATTCTTTCCATTTTCAAATGATCTTCAAATGATCTCTTTCTTTCATTGCATATCAACCAATGTTTGTAAGTTAAGAAGTACTTATATATAATTATCTGGTTGTTACAATGTCTACTTGGCCATGTTCTTGGTATCTAATTGATCCATTCGACATTTCCCACACCATGATGAAGATGATGTAATTGTAAGAGGTTTCAATTCATTAATTCATATTTCAATAAAATAACTTGATTAACTTTTAAACCATTCCCAATATGCAAATGAGCTTGGGCATAGACAAAGAAATTCTTTCTGCTCAAGTTTCATGTCATGGCATTGGTTAGTTTCCAAAAGTTGGGTGTGACCCCAGGCCCATAAATTCTGTCTACACTCTCACAACGGAGAGGAACGGAAGAAGGAAGAAGGAAACGGGCAGAGAGGAACAGGAGAGAGAAACAACTCGGACACCCCCCCACGTGGGGGGGGGGGGGGGGGGCATGGCGGAGGACAAAGAAACAGCAATTCCTGATCGTCATCTTCAGGACTTCATCTTCAGCACCTAGAATCGTCCGGACTTTTGTTCAACTTCAAACCCAATGCAAGTAACGCTGCTGATCAATTCAGCGTCTGTAAGTTAAGCCCCTTTTAATTAAGGTGAATTTGAATTCCTCTTTACGATTCTCATCAAGGTGTGATAAATTTGATTCCTTCAACTTGCCGTCCGTCTTCTCCTCTTTCTCTCTCTCTCTCTCTCTCCTCTCTCTCTCATTTCTTCCCCTCAGTACTATTGTATATAGATGGCCTTTGTCATAGATTAGTGTGTCATGTGCCGTCTATTAATGTTGTATATACACAAGTGATTGTCTTTGTTTGTGCCTCACAATTACAAGTCAATAAATCTTTGATCTTGCTACCTTGCTCAATTACAACTTGTATTATATTAGAATAGTTATTTTCTAGGCCAGGAATATAACTTTTCTTGGGATTAATGAATAATTATATTGTCTGCTCGCCAGGACGAACAGATAAATAATTAAGCTATTGATTCCTTTAATATTCCAATCTATCATTCAATAGTCATAATTAATTATAAACCATTATAATTAATATGAGTATTTGGATGTACTGTTGTAATTTCAACTTAAATTGTCGGTTACCGACTGGTGGAGAAACTTTGGCTAATTACCCCTTAATATTAAACATTATATTGGTGGATAATAGCGGGCACCTTGCTCGTTCATTTTCACCCAATTTAAAACGTTACAGATGATGATGTTAGAATGCGTGCAGTATTCATTACAGTTATTGGTGAAGCAATGCATTCATGAATTTCGTTACAATTGTTTAAAGTGCTATACAAATAAAAATGAATTGAATTAATCAGTCTTAGTACGGGAGCAGCATGTCTGACAAATGCCTGACTTTACATGACTGTGATTACCATTTAAAGATGTCGCACCTGACAATTCAGGTGATAACGCCTGCAAAAAAAAATACCAAGCGAAGTTATACGTGACTGAAATGAACATTTATCCAATAAGATAATACTATCACCCAGGCATTTTAGCCTGGTACTTACATTTACTTTTTATTTAAATCTAACAGCATTTAATATAATCTGACAAAAAACTAAAACTGCCTTGTGATCTTTTTGTCTCTAAAGTATTTGATATAATTTATCAATGTTATGCTGTAATAAACCTCTACGCCAATACTTTTTTTGAATATGTTTAACAATATTAGAATTGACTTATACATGTGACTTCTTGTTAATGAATAAATGATGGTGGAAAGAAAAATCTATTTCAGGGTAGAAACAGGCTTACACTGGCTTGCATCAGGCAACCCCATCATTAATTATTATTTTTCTCGGAGAGCGCTCCAAAAAGCATTCCAGAGGGTCATTCTTTCATCATCAAATATATTCACAGCTGATAAGCTTGAACATACTGTAGGTTTGCTAAATAGATTATGAAAGAAATGTTATAAACACAGTATATCATATACTGTTGCATTATATATAACAGTATATATATATATACATATATATATCTATATATATATATATATATATATATATATATATATATATATATATATATA
>JACRUU010000018.1:17503568-17536068 GCA_030449085.1 Kryptopterus vitreolus
TTAAATATCATAACTATCTGCTAATTACTTATAAAGCCCTCAATGGCTTAGCTCCGCAGTACTTGAGGGAGCTCTTATTTCATTATAGTCCCTCAAGTGCGGCACATTCTCGAAACTCTGATACGCAATCTGATAATACCCACAAGATCAAAATCAACTGTCGGCGAGGGATCGTTTTCTTATATATCGCCAAATCTCTGATTTACAGTGCTGGGAAGTTTACTTTGGAAATGTAATAGATTACAAACAGATTACAAAGTAGCCTATTCAAAATGTAATAACTAGTGTACCTTTTCAATGACTTTATAAAAGTAAAATAACTGATTGCATTTGATTACTTTTGGATTACTTTCACTTGTCCACTAGGTGTTTTTCTCAACTGGGCTCTTCAGAATCAAATTGTTGAGGGGGTGTCACGGTTCCCTCGGATTCCTCCTGCCCTGTTTCCCAATCTCTCTCTCCCTATTAAGCTCCCTAATTAGCTCCAGCTGCACCTTATTTGCCTCTCTCTCTCTCTCTCTCCCTATTTAAACCCTGGGGTTTGGGGTTTGTAATCTTCAGCATATTCAAAAGTAAATGTAATTTAATTACATCACAATTAAATTACATTTCATTTTTGCCGCTGATTACTGTTACTTTTATTTTGTAATTAAACTACGTAACGCTGTTACATGTAACTAGTTACTCCCCAACACTGCAGATTTATAAAGTGAATGTTCAAATGGAATGTTGTGCTAAATTTAAGTGAACTACTGCACTAATAAAATCTTAGATCAAGAATCTTAAGAAAGGGAACCAAATTGTGTTTATAAAACCTACAACAACCTCTTATGGGCCTCAGGATCAGAAAAATCCCAAGATGCCCCTAGTGGTTTAAAAAAGCTTGAAACTGGGCTTTTTTTGTTTGGTTATAGGATCTAATCGAATTTATTATCGACAAGATATCAATGCTAGTTTCAAGAATTCTTATCTAATCAATTTTGCTTCCGCCATTGGCAGATTTCTTGTTTTTAATACATTTTAACTAGACATGAGTGAATCCTGCTTGTTTCAAGGGGCATATTATATACAGTGACATAGGATGAGATAGTGATTCATTTCCCAAAGGGCCTGCATGGAGTATGCAGTAGAAGCTAGTTTTCGCACACTACGTAGTGCAGAGAATATATGCATCATAGATTTAGAGTAGAATATACAGTAGACATATACTGCACACTCAAAGGGACGTTATAGGAATGATATAGGGAAGTTTTGCTTGTTACATGTTCATTTTGGGACAGTAAAATCCTTTATCCCAGTGATGTGCTAGGGGTCAAAGCACATGATTAAGCGCCCCTGGATCACAGATGGTTAAGATCCGTACTCAAAGGCCCAGGAGTATAGTTAAGGGGTCCCATGTTTATAGTGGAGAAACACTCGGCAGCATTGAAAATATAAAGCTGGATTATATGTAAAAACATAAAAACTGATTGACTGGATAAAAATAATTTTTTTGTTGTTGATATATATATATATATATATATATATATATATATATATATATATATATATATATATATATATAGATATACCGTAAATTCCGGACTATAAAGCTCACCTGCATATAAGCCGCATCTGCTCTATTTAAAATAAAAAAACCAAAAAAATTCATAAATAAGCCGCACCTGCATACAAGCCGCATCCGCTTTTGAATTGTAAATGTACATGTATGTACCTAAATAGATCCTTTCCTAACCTGTATTTTAACACGGTGTAACGGTGTAACGGTGGACGCTGCACAAGAGACGCGGAGATCCGGAATTCATACAAAACAGGATTTATTAGAATAAAGAAACTCAGGAGACGCCGCTCATACGGAGCGGCCAGACAGGCTAGGGAGCCTTGCGCTCTGCGCGCCGTGGTACCGGGAGTACCGGAGACTGGCGGACTGGAAGTCCGTGAATCGGGAACAGACAAAGGTTAGGCATAAACATATATCGAGCGTCCGTGTCCGCGACACTAGGTATGTGCTACGAGCCCGGACGGGGATTGTAGGAGTGAACCGGTCTTATATCGGGAGAGGGAAAATCAAGAACAACTTTGGCTGTGATTTGTGCGTGTGCGTGTGTCTGTGTGTGTGTGTGTGTGTGTGTGTGTGTGTGTGTGTGTGGTGTGTGTGTGTGTGTGTGTGTGTGTGTGTGTGTGTGTGTGTGGGGAAAAAGAGCAGGGGGAGGAGAGAGAGCACTGAGCAGAAACTTTTGCTGATTAAAACGGGACAGAACCAAGAGAAAATAAGCGCTATTTACAGTATTTATCTTCATTTCTCCTGTGTGTGAAATGACGTCACCTTAACCTTGTAAAGATAGAGTTTGTCCTCCTTCTATCCGCTTCTACCCACTTATATCTGCTAAAGAGGAACTAGCGCATTCTTCTTCTTTGCATTTATTTTGTGTTAGTTTTGATTCTAATTCCGGTTAGAGCCCCTAGCGGTCGGGAAAAAATCTGCAGAATAGCCGCACCTTATTATTAGCCGCATGGTTCAAAACCTAGGAAAAAAGTAGCGGCTTATAGTCCGAAATTTACGGTATATATATATATATATATATATATATATATATATATATATATATATATATATATATATATAAGTATATATATATATATATATATGGTGATTAGATGTATTTTGCCCATGCTAATCTATGTACAGAAATAAAGACGTGCCATACGATAGTTTAAAAGATTAGAATGGATATTTATTAAAAAGGGAGTGCGATAGTGCAAAAAATAGATGATTCATATCCAATAGGAAAAGTTATTTCCTAATACAAGAGCACAGGAGGTCATATCCACACCAGCTTCATTTCAGATATGTACAGTGCACTATAGAAAGCATCTCTGATGGCTCCCAATGGGGCACACAATGCCCTACATTGTTGTACGCAGCTATAACAAAGGTATAATAAACACGCTAGACCTTGACTGCACAGCTGCAGATTATAAAGCTCTTATGGAACACTTTTCAAACCCTACCACCAAGCTACCACTAGTGGGCCCTTCAGCAAGGCCCTTAACCCTCAATTGCTCTCAGTTGTAAGTCGCTCTGGATAAGGGCGTCTGCCAAATTCTGTAAATGTAATGAAAGAAATATTTAATGAAGTCCTGCACACGTGATCCGTGATTGGTGTCCCAATAGGTTTGTGTATATAGTACAATGTGTCTGTTTATATAGGAGATAACGAAGTACAAACAATCTGTTACCGTAACTAGTAACTTAGTACCTCTTCAAAAGTTCACTAGTCATTTTTTATCTTAATTTATTTTAATTTATTTACGTTTTGTACATATTTTACACATATTTTGTAAAGCGCCACAAACCAGCAGTCAAACCTGTGCTCTGGCCGAGTCGGGGGTCATAGAAAACAATACTTTTGTGTTGTTGCGTTGAATAAAGTTACAAACAAGAGCCATGACTCTAAACAACAACAACAATGAGTGCTACCCAGCACCCCCCCCCCCCCCCCACCCCCCCCCCCCCCCACCCCCCCACCCCCCCCCCCCCCCCCCCCCCCCCCCCCCACCCCCCCCCCCCCCCCCCCGCATAAATACAGGGATAGCTCATGCAAATCACGGTGCGATTATTGGATTAGACGAGTTCTTTGTCGTATATAATGTCACGTTGCTCATGAATAATGGTAACTCAAATGAATGACGTATATGCATAATGTGCAGCCAATGAGCGTTCAGATAAATCGTATCACATGACTTGAACAAAATGGTCCAAACAAACAGAACATATTTTGTGATAGCAGCAAATATATAGCTGTTAACATCGCAAAAAATGTGTTTTTGGGTTTCATGACCCTTTAAGCTACAGACGGTAATTCGGTAGAGAGACGTTTGAATAAATTAGATTAAACTTTTGTCCTGAACTGCATTTTTTCCTTATTACTTTTAGTTTTAATACTCATTTAAAAGTAATATAGCCATTTTGAAACCAGTACTTTTACGCTTTTACTTCAGCTTGAGTTCTACAGAAGTCTTTTTAAACCCTAGTATCTATACTTCTACCTGAGGAATAAAGGGAATACTTTTGACACCAGTGGATGCTGGAAATCCTTATATATCATCTAGATTTGCATTATGAGGAATCATTTGGGATTTGTCTTTATATTTCGGATGGTTTCCACACATGCAGGCATTCTGTGTGTGTGTGTGTGTGTGTGTGTGGTGCTCAAACTCGTTTTGTTTAATGTGCTCCTTTCGTGTAATTAACAAAAGAGCGGAATCCATTTACGGCACCCGCGTTGCCGCTCTTCCTCCCCACACTGGAGCCGAGCGAGGCATGCAAAACGACTGACGAGCGAGACTCTGCACATTACGGTATAAATAACTGCTCTGGTACATTAATTACCACCTCCGACTGGATCTCGCCCCGATCATCATCACGCTCGCATTTAATGGCGAAACGTGCTCGGGTTGTCGGCGGGAACCTTGACACCTTCCCGCGAAAAATCACGCGTCGAGAACGAGCGACGTGGGAGTCTGCGACGCGAAAGTGCCGGAGCGTCTTTTACAACCGGGAGATGAGATGAGATGAGACGAGACGAGACGCGATGAGACGAGGTGTAAACCTTGGCACCTTTTTTCGGCCCCCCTGGGGGTTGGGTAGGTGGGGTTCGATAAATTGGCATGAAAGACTTGGTGTCGTCATATCTCACATTTACACACCCCAAACCCCCCCTTGCTGCTACCCTACAATAACACACACACACACACACACACACACACACACACACACACACACACACACACACGTTCCACCATCCCTACCACACAGCAACACCTGTCTCTCCCATCAATATGCTTTGCAACGTTCACTGACAGCTGTCGCTTGATTACTTCAGCACTCAGATGTCCCTTTGGTGATACGTGACTGAGGAAAGGATTTTTTCAGGCCCGTCACTTCCTGCTGCCTTGTCAGGATGCGGTGTGTGTGTGTGTGTGTGTTTGTGTGTTATCATGCTGTGTGATAGAGTGGGGGTTTGTGTTAAGCAGAGATGATAAGAGCTAGTATGTGTGTGGCTATGAGTGTAAAATATGATAAATTTCACTTTGTGTGTGTATGTGTGCGTGCGTGTGTGTGTGTGTGTGTGTGTGTGTGTGAAGGAGAGAGACAGAGTGTGAGTGTGAGCCGTTGAGCGAGGGTGATTATTAACAGACTGAGCTGTGAAGGCCATACACACGCTGTAGGAGATGGGGAATGTTACCCACACATGTTCGTGCACATACACTCTTTTTTGGCTTCACACACACACACACACACACACACACACACACACACACACACACACACACACACACACACACACACACACACACACACACACACACACACACACACACACATACATATATATATACTTCCTTAACTGGTCTAATGAATCCTTAAGTGACATTTTTTCTAGTGTAAAAGACAACAGGCTATGTCCCAAATGGCTCAGAGTTTAAGGGGTCTATCATGTAGTACAGTATGGCTATTCAATCAAACCCGGGCCCCGGAGGTTATTTGTTCCGGCCCTCCAAATATCCTAGTGTGACAAAGACATATCTAGAATAAAGTTTAGACAGCGCGTGTCTGTTGAATACAAAGGTTAAGCAAGTGGCGCCCTCTCTGGTGAGACGCGATGACTGACAGAACTATGATAGATGTTAACTCTTGTTCATTCTTGCTGTTTCTTTCTTTCTTTGTATTTTTCCACACACAAAAAACCCTGGGAAATCCATTGTACATGTATTCCACAAGAATACATGTGTTGTTGTTATGCAGTTTTAATTCACAACTATTAATGTAACTATGAATTGAATGAAGAAAATCCTACTGGAGGAATGCACTGATTTTGTTACGCTACAAAATACAACATTTGAATATGTTTGTAAAAATAAAAAGCCCATTGTACAATACACTGATATTATGTATTGATGCTATGATGTGTTCACTTACAATGCATTTAAAACATGATTTGTATCCTATCTGATACTTTATAGTGGGTAGAAATTGAATTAATCATAAGGGAATATAGTATAGGGTGTGTAGTCATTGACCAATGCCAAGCAGCTTGCTAAGATTTACTGCACACCATCGAATGTAGAAATCAGGGTTTCGTTTACCTTAGGCAGTTTACGTCATACGTCAAAATGGCTCCCTTTTGTACATACCGAGCACTTGACGGAGTATGGAGACATTCCGAAATGCTTCCTATTGGACAATATTTTGTGCTTCCTGCAGTATAAATCTGCGAACATGTCCCAGGTCCTTATTAGGCATCGAGTTTATTCAAGTCTACCAGATGTTGATTGAATCCTATAGATCTATGTATAAAATCCAGAATGTATTGTACAGAGTGTGGAAGCCATCATTTCAGCCCTGAGCAACTCCCTACACTATATCTGAGTGCCACGTCCAAAAAGTTGCCAATTAGGCAATTGACCAGTACTTGTAAGATTTTAGGAGTCGTTTGGGATTTAACCATTGACTGCTCTACTGCGTAGTGTACTATTTGTCCAAGTGGAAGTAGTTTGGGGTTCATAAATGACTTACACTATGCAATGTGTGTGTTTAATAAATGACATCATACATTTTTAGCACTACAGTGCATTACATAGAGTCTAGAAAACATCCTATTAAATGAAAGAATGCACATAGGATAGAAAATGCTAGTTCAGTCCTAGTCTCTTGATAAGTGCACTAGATGGAGTATGATGAAGTCATTTTGTCAAAACCACTTCCGCCTAGACAACTGATGTCCTTAACCCCTATAAGTACTGGTTAAATCCCAAAAGGCTTGTTTTAGGACATAGAATGCTCTACATAGTGTGTATAGTGAAAGACTCATCCAAAGTAGTAATTTCTACCTACTTATTAAGTTTCCAGCCGATTTTTTACGTCTACTCCTTATTTTCACGCAATTTTATGTACTTAATATTCCTTGCATTTTAAAAATAACCTTCGGTATTTCATTTCGGCTTGTTTTCATTCCGACTCAAACCCTATCGAGATAAACGGCTCTATCCAGTTGAGATATAAACATATAAAATTCTGACACCCTATTGGTTTGTACGCGAACTATTGCACCTGCACACGACACACAAATCACGTCACACTCCAGCCAGGACGTAACCATTGTTGGGGTCATCACTCAAAAAACAGTTTATTTCTTATAAAAGTGATTATTTCTCTACTACTGGCTTATTTATAAAATGGATATTTTCTCTTAATCCTCTGCAAATACAGTATACAGTAGGGAGTTCTGTAGAGGGACATTTCAATAAATTAACGATCGGTGCGGCCTAAACTTTTGTCTTTAATGTCATTTTTCCCTTACTTTTTTTATGTTAACTTCTTTTGAAACCAGTACTTTTACACTTTTACTTGAGTACAAAGCATTTACAGCATTTGGCAGATGCCCTTATCCAGAGCGACTTACAACGGAGCAATTGTGGGTTAATCTTCTACCTGAGGAATGAATGGGAACACTTTTGACATCAGTGATGTATTATATACACAGAATCACCAATGGCACCATGTTAAATAAAATAATATGCATCATAGAATGGAGAGATGTCTGATCCTGTCCTATGGGTCTTTCTCCTCCCTTCAAGTGGACTGGACAGTGGTAGCTCAGTAGCCTGTGGACTCAAAGATCGCAGGTTCATATCCCACCAGCCCTAAGCTACCACTAGTGAGCCCTTGAGCAAGGCCCTTAACCCTCAATTGCTCTGGATAAGAACATCTGCCAAATGATGTAAATGTAATGGACTAGATTGAGTATGATGTATATTTCTCTTTTAGCATTAAAACCAATTAATGCTGCACATGAAGTCAGTGGGAACACAATCCCAAATGACTCCTTAAAGTACTGGTCAAATCCCAAACGGTTTCTTTTGGATCCTTACATGGTATATATAATGATGGACACATCCCAAATTGCGCTTTTATTTATTTTGATGAGTGGTGTATACAGAAAACAATGGCATTCTATTTAAAGTGCAGAGTGTAGAAATCACTGGTCCAGTCTTAGTGCTCACTATAGTCCCTTTCCAAGTGCACTAGCCGGAGTATTTTTTTAACAAAATAAAGCAATACATAAAATGCAGTGGTCTGTGTTTAAATCAGAAATGATCTTTGCTTTTAGGGAAAAAAAGTGTGCATTTTTACTAATCATAGAGCCAAGAAATCTTCAGTAGCTTCGTATTTTAAAAATAGCGCTCCAAGTATAGTGTAGGAGTCACTGGTTCGGTCCTAGATGACTCTATATTCCCTAGTTCATGTCATAGAGAATGAAGTCATTTATTAGTCTCAATAGTGCACACTTAAAGGCAGCAGCTGTATCACACTTTATTTATATATTTAAGGACACAGGATAAATCCCAAACGCCTTCCTATTAGAGAGAGTGTGTGTAAGTGTGTGTGTGTGTGTGTGTCTGTGTGTGTGAAGAAAACAGGCTGGATCTCAAACGGCTTCACACTCCTTACATAAGTGTAGTACTAATGGACTAATCCCAAACGTCTTAGGCTGTGTTTCTTTCTCTCTCTCTCTCTCTCTCTCTCTCTCTCTCTCTCTCTCTCTCTCTTTCTCTTTCTCACACACACACACACACACACACACACACAGACACACACACTGCTTCATTGGCGTCTGGTCTTCTTCGATGTTAGCATGGTGATAACCAAAAACTATGAGAGATACTCAGCAATTCGACTCACCGCGACATAAACACTGCCGGGTACCTTCTCATAAAATAGCGAAACATCCTGATGGCTTTCAGTAAAGAATAATAGCCGCCTCTGGGAATGGGAAAAAAAAAACCCCAATCCTTTTGAACACAAAGTGCGCATCAATGCTACTGAGAAATAACACACACACATGCTGAGAGTGTGTGTGTCTGATTAAACGCTCCTGTCTTCTTCATATTCCCCCAGGACAGGAACTTTGAAAGTCTCCCAGCCTGCACTAGTGTTGACGAAGCATTCGTTAACAAAACGGGTCTATCCACAGGGGAGGACGTCCTGGAGGTCACGGGGTCACGCTGGGACTCTGACCCATTTCGGCCATGCCTACAGGTTTCAGGCATGGTGGATAAACAGAGCACTGTTGTGAAGCTTTGATGGGGTGTTAAATAAACACGCACAACTCATTAATGAAATATTTTACTGTTCATTTACATTTCTGAAAATAACTGCAATGCCACTTTTTTAACCGTCATTTCATTCTCAGATTAACACTCTCTGATAAGTGCTTCCTATTAAAACTGAATAAAAATACACCCTGTATGTCAATGCGTGGACACAAACAGTAAAAAGCGATGAGAAAGTTTATGTAACGGGGGCGAAGGGAACCTAAACATGACCCACTGCTTCCCTTTAGAGCCATTACATAAACGTCTGCAAACCCGACTAACATTCAGGAAACTCATATTTCATCCCTTTTCACCAATCGCTGCAATTTACATGAGCCATTCTCAGTTTATGGTTTGTTCCAGGACTCAAAAAAGGAAGAAATTCAGCAGTGCTGAAATGTGAAAGATTTATGAATGGGCAAAAAAAAAAGGTCAACAGTGTGTGTTTGTGTGTGTGTGTGCGAGTGTGTGTGTGTGGTGACTCAAATTAGCAGAATGTTTACATGGAAAATTTTGGTTTATATATATATATATATATATATATATATATATATATATATATATATATATATATATATATATATATATATATATATATTTGTGTGTGTGTGTGTGTAGCTATGAATGAATAAACCATTAGATGTATTATAGGTCTATTTTCACTTGCATTTCCCACAATGCCTGCTGATAGCTTTATCTCAACTTCAAGAGATGAAGTTTTTTTGTTGCTGTTTTTACTGCTGCTTACATGCAAAGTGCATTTAATTTTGTTCTAACACTCTCACAATGATGATGATGCTTTACCGTACCTAACCTAATCTAGATAGTCTCTGGACTGGAAGGTCACATGTTCAAATCCCACTACTAATAGTGTTCCCCTGAGAAAGGACTATAACCCAAACTTATCCAAAATAACCTACCTCAGGCTAATATAAATGAATCTAATCAAACCTAGCCAAGCCTAATATAACTAAATCCATACCAAACAAAAAATAAACTAACCGAACATTGACTATACTAATCTAAATTAAACCTAACCCAATATAAACTAGCCAAATCCATTACTGACCATAACCTAATCTAATAAAATAGCCCTTATTTATCACGTATACATTACAGCACAAGGAAATTGTTTCTTCACATATCCCGTCTTGTTTTTGGACGCTGGGGTCAGAGCGCAGGGTCAGCCATGATACAACGCCCCCTGGAGCACAGAGGGTCACAGAAGGACCCAAGGGTGGCAGGTTGGCGATACCGGGGCCAAACCCTGGAGTTCCAATCTGTAGCCCAGCACCATAACCACTGAGCTACACACCTCCCATGTACATTAACTGAATCCAATCTAATGTAATATAATCCAGTCTAACCAAAACCTAATCATCTATTACTATAATAATCTATAAACCTAATAACCTAATCTAATCCTGTAATTTAATCCTAAATTAACCAAACATTTCCTTAGGTAAATTTATTTAATTTATCTACACACACACACGCACGCACGCACGCACGCACGCACGCACGCACACACACACACACACACACACACCACACACACACAACACACACATAGGCCATGGATGAATTTCCACAATCTCTAAATACTCCTATGACTCTGTTTGTGATGCGTAAGTGCCAGCTTTACCATAGTTTACACTAACACACACACACACACACACACACACACACACACACACACACACACAGGTTTATAAATCAAACCAAGGATCTTTCTGTATTCCTGCTAAATCCGTTGATCTACTTTTACTGTCCCATATTTATTTGAACAAAAAAGCAAAAAATAGACAAGAGGAGACATCGCTGGTTTTACCATTAAAGATAAGAGGATCTAGAGACCCACAATCAGTGCGCACACACACACACACACACACACACACACACACACACACACACACACAGAATTGCAGGTTTATTCTTTTCCAATGTCTTGTGCCAAATCAACTTGTCTTTTATAACCCATGGACTTCATTGGATCTTTTTTTTATTGTTGTAAATGCATTCAGGAACCTCCAACATGCCATTTGCATGACTAAATATTAAATACGTTTGCGAAAATATCATAAAGCAAATGACTCTACAGAGCACCGGAAAAAGCTCTGAGGAGACACATCAGAGACAATGTTTGAGCTCTAATGGAGCAAATTAGATATATTGTATAATAAATGGAAATGAAGTGGTCACGGGAGAACCTCGAGTAGCATGCGGAGTAAAAACAAATGAAATATATTAAAAACACATTAAATACATAAACAATGTGTTAAAGGGTTATTGTTACGCTATGTCTAGTTATAATTACAATTTACTAGAAAAACAGTAAATAAAACTGTTTATGGACAATGTTTTATGTATTATTTGGTCTTTTAAAATAGAATGGTTAAGCAATATGATAAAATATTATACTAATGAATAATGAGCAATATTTTTACTGTTATAACTATTATATTAAAAAGATTCTTTCCTTGCACTGATGTTGGGATCATTTCCCATAAAATAGATAATTTCCCATAAAATCATTTTCTCATAAAATAAGGTTAAGTTTCTTCTGTCTATATCTATATCTATCTATCTATCTATCTATCTATCTATATATCTATATATATATATATATATATATTAAGTATATATACAGTGTGTGAAAAACTATTTGCCCCCTTCCTGACTTTTTATTCTTTTGCATGTTTGTCACACAAAATGTTTCTGATCATCGAACACATTTTAATATTAGTCAAAGATAACTCAAGTAAACACAAAATGCAGTTTTTAAATGAATGTTTTTATTCTTTAGTAAGATAAAAATCCAAACCCACATAGCCCTGTGTGAAAAAGTGATTGCCCCTTCACCTAATAACTGGTTGGGCCACCCTTAGCAGCAATAACTGCAATCAAACGTTTGCGATAACTTGCAACAAGTCTTTTACAGCGCTCTGGAGGAATTTTGGCCCACTCATCTATGCAGAATTGTTGTAATTCAGCTTTATTTGAGGGTTTTCTAGCATGAACCGCCTTCTTAAGGTCATGCCACAGCATCTCAATGGGATTCAGGTCAGGACTTTGACTAGGCCACTCCAAAGTCTTCATTTTGTTTTTTTTCAGCCATTCAGAGGTGGATTTGCTGGTGTGTTTTGGGTCATTGTCCTGCTGCAGCACCCAAGATCGCTTTAGCTTGAGTTGACGAACAGATGGCCGGACATTCTCCTTCAGGATTTTTTGGTAGACATTAGAATTCATGCTTCCATCTATCACAGCAAGCCTTCCAGGTCCTGAAGCAGCAAAACAACCCCAGACCATCACACTACCACCACCATATTTTACTGTTGGTATGATGTTCTTTTTATGAAATGCTGTGTTACTTTTACGCCAGATGTAACGGGACACGCACCTTCCAAAAAGTTCAACTTTTGTCTCGTCAGTCCACAAGATATTTTCCCAAAAGTCTTGGCAGTCATTGAGATGTTTTTTAGCAAAATTAAGACGAGCCTTAATGTTCTTTTTGCTTAATAGTGGTTTGCGTCTTGGAACTTGGAACCATGCAGGCCGTTTTTGCCCAGTCTCTTTCTTATGGTGGAGTCGTGAACACTGACCTTAATTGAGGTAAGTGAGGCCTGCAGTTCTTTGGATGTTGCCCTGGGATCTTTTGTGACCTCTCGGATGAGTTGTCTCTGCGCTCTTGGGGTAATTTTGGGCGGCCGGCCACTCCTGGGAAGGTTCACCACTGTTCCATGTTTTTGCCATTTGTGGATAATGGCTCTCACTGTGGTTCGCTGGAGTCCCAAAGCTTTAGAAATGGCTTTATAACCTTTACCAGACTGATGGATTTCAATTACTTTTGTTCTCATTTCTTCCTGAATTTCTTTGGATCTTGGCATGATGTCTAGCTTTTGAGGTGCTTTTGGTCTACTTCTCTGTGTCAGGTAGCTTCTGTTTAAGTGATTTCTTGATTGAAACAAATGTGGCAGTAATCATGCCTGGGGGTGGCTACAGAAAAACGCAGGTGTGATAAACCACAGTTAAGTTATTTTTTAACAAGGGGGGCAATCACTTTTTCACACAGGGCTATGTGGGTTTGGATTTTTTTCTCACTAAATAATAAAAACATTAATTTAAAAACTGCATTTTATGTTTACTTGTGTTATCTTTGACTAATATTAAAATGTGTTCGATGATCAGAAACATTTTGTGTGACAAACATGCAAAAGAATAAAAAGTCAGTGTTACGTGCCACGGCACGTATTGGGCTTTGTTTGGCAGTCTGTTACAGAAGATGCTGCCGGGCGCGACACTAGCGGCTGACACCGAGGTCCAAACCGCTGGTGGGAGGAGCAAAGTCGCGTTGGATCCGCCCTGGAAAATCGGAGTCCGGAAATACTGACTACCATAAAAGCGGACAGGCGGACGCGGCAGCTCTCTCTCTTCTTGATTCCCCCCCTCTTAATTCTTCTTTTGCTGCCTACTCTTGATTCTTGCTATTTATTCTCTTCTCTTGCTTCCCTTTCTTATTTCTATTTAACTCGCGGGCTTGACTGTTCTTCCGGTTTTCTTTGTGACTGTTTTGAGTTTGTTGAATTCTACTCTGTGTTGTGTTGTGTTGTATGATCGGGGCTTGGACAGGTAAGGAGGAGAGCGCTCATGCATTGCGCAACACGTAGTTTGGTTTACATGTATAGATACCCTAGGTAAGGGGCGAGTGCCACTTCCTGTATTTATATTTTGTTAGGAAAGCGCAGAGTAGCTAGGTCTTGTTTTTTTCTTTTCCTCTTCTTGTTTGTAGCTTAGTATATATAAACCGGAGTTAGGGAAGAACTTTACATTTTTCTTGGTTTCTTTTCTTTAGCACCGCCCAAGTTCAGCCTTGTATTTCTTTTGGTAACCTGTACATATTGTAAATACACAATTACCTTCATTTTGTCACTTTGCACTAAAGTAAATACACCTTAATCACAGCTGTGTGTGTTGGATGGTTTGTTTGTTTCTTCTTTTTGGGTCTGTTACGATACCTTATTAATTATCGTTGTTGTGGACCTTAAAAAGCCCCTAGACCTACCACAAACACGTAACAGTCAGGAATGGGGCAAATAGTTTTCACACCACTGTGTGTGGTATATATATATATATATATATATATATATATATATAGATATATATATATATAATATATATTATATATATATATACTATATATAGATATATAGATAGATATAGATAGAAGAAACTTAACCTTTAGCTATTTTTATAGAGGCTTAAAGTATCATAAAAGTCATGTTAATGTAGACTAAACCTTTACAGTACTAAGAAGGTCGAGGATCCTAATGGAAATGATCCCAACATCAGTGCAAGGAAAGAATCTTTTTAATATAATAGTTATAACTATATATAATTATATATATTATATACTATATATATATATATATATATATATATATATATATATATATATATATATATATATATATATATATATATATATATATATACATATACACTCATGTATTTGGGCTAGCATATAAAACTTGCTATATATGTAAGATGTACAGAAAGGTCTTGGGGCAGAACAATGCTGAGACGTGAACACTACAGGAGTTGTTTGTTGTTGTGCATTGTGAGTTGTTGCAGGTGCAGAGATGGACTGGTTTGAAGTTTCTCTTAGTGACCTCTCGGAAATAGATCTGGGCGTCTGACCCGGCTCACGCGCAGCCGGCAGCAGAAAAAAAACAAATGCAAAACCGCAGCAACCATGACACCGGCGCTATATTATTCTGTCATCTTCTTTAAACGCATGCACCTCTGGGAAATGACAAAACAATGCGAGGAATCCAGCAGCGAAATTGGAAGATTTAGGCGCCATTAATCACCGAGATCAAACGTGACATGGCAGGCGCGAGCTAACGGCGACAATAATGCGCTGGTTTAGTGTGGAGTGCAGGTTTATTAATGGAGGCGCAGGTGAGAGAGCGATGAGTAAGCGCAAAAGAGTTAACACTCAAAAGTAAAGTGCACAGACCTGTGTGTGCATGTGTGTGTGTTTGTATGTGTGTGTATGCCCACAATGTATAACTGATCAGATTGACCATGAGTAGGCAGATAGGTGAAAGTGAACGGATGTTTGTGTCTGTGTGTGTGTGTGTGTGTGTTTGTTTGTGTGATCAACGTGTAACAAGAGGGACTTTGGAGCATGTTTTTAATTGTGTGTCTGTTAATGTGTTTTTGTGTTAATGTTGGAGATTTTGATTTTGCACTGTGCCTTTTTTGTGTGTGAATGCAAACCTTTGTGTTTGTGTGTAACCGTGTCTTTATTTGTGTGTGTGTGTGTATGTGCGTGTTTGTGTGTGTGAGATCACCATGATCATGTGTAACAATATATGTAAGCAAAAAGAGCATGTTTTTAATTGTGTTAATACACACACACACACACACACACACACACACACAGACACTTAGTTGGTCAATAATATATATATATATATATATATATATATATATATATATATATATATATATATATATATATATATATCCATATGATGTGTGTGACTGTATGTGTGTCGATGAATGTGTGTGTGTGTGTGTGTGTGTGTGTGTGTGTGTGTGTGTGTGTGTGTGTGTGTGTGTGTGTGTGTGTGTGTGTGTGTGTGAAATGTGTGTGGGTATCTCTGTGCGAGTGTATGTGTGTGTATCCACTAAACCCATTTGTGGCCATGTCTGTTTGTCTATAGCTGTGTGTTTGTGTGTGTGTGTGTGTGTGTATCCAATAAACCCATTTGTGGTTAACGTCTGTTAGTCTGTAGATGTGTCTACAGGTGTGTGTGTGTGTGTGTGTATGTGTGTGTGTGTGTGTGTGTGTGTGTTTGTGTGTGTGCTTCCACATATATACATACATTGTTTGCAAGCCCATTCTTTTTGCTTTATTCCCGCCATTTACAATTTGATTATATTGTCAGTTGGCAGGTGTGTGTATTTGTGTGCCTGTTTGCGTATTTGTGTGTGTGTTTATGTATATGTGTGCATTTATGTGTGTGTGTGTGTTTGTGTATATGTGTGCCTTTACCTATATACACAAATTTGTGGTTCACATTTTTGCCATTTTTGTAGATGTATGAATTTGACTACAGATGTATATACAGATGTATATGTGTGCTATTGAGGGTTTTTGTGCTGTGTGTTGTGTAAACATTTGTTTGTGTGGGTGTTTGTGTGTGTGTGGTGTGTGTAAAATCACAAATGAATATGTATTATAGAGTCACTCTATACTGGGAAAGAGTTGTGTGTGTGTGTTTGTGTGTGCGACTGCATAGTTGTGGTTATGTACAGGTATGTCTGTCTGTGTGTGTGTGTTTTTTTTAATGTTATACGAATCACGTGTATGAGTGTGTATGCACTTGTATAATATTATAGATATATATTCAGGCAGATCTGCAAGTGGTTATGTACAGGTATGTTGTGTGTGTGTGTGTGTGTGTGTGTGTGGTTTTGTGTGTGTGTGTGAGTGTGAGTGTCTGCATAGTTGTGGTTATGTACAGGTATGTCTGTCTGTGTGTGTGTGTGTGTGTGTGTTCTGAATGCTATATGAATTATGTGTATGTATGCACTTGTATAAGATTATAGATATATATATTCAGGCACATCTGCATGTGTGTGTGTGTGTGTGTGTGTGTGTGTGTGTCTGCATAGTTGTGGTTATGTACATGTATGTTTGTCTGTGTGTGTGTGTGTGTGTGTGTGTCTCTGTGCGTGTGTGTGTGTGTCTGTGTGTTTGTGTGTGTGTCTGTGTGTGTGTGTGCGTGTCTGCATAGTTGTGGTTATGTACAGGTATGTCTGTGTGTGTGTGTGTGTGTGTGCGTGTGTGTGTGTGTTATGAATGTTATATGAATCATGTGTATGAGTGTGTATGCACTTGTATAGGATTATAGATATATATTCAGGCACATCTGCATATGTGTGTGTGTGTGTGTGTGTATATGAAGAATAAACTCAGCTCTGGGCCTTTAGGTTAATGACCTCCAGCTGTTGGTACATCGACGGCTGGAAGGCGTTTTCAGGGACGCAGCGGTCGATGCTGGACTCCGTATGTTCTTCCCGTTCTCCTCCGGAACAGCTGGCTTCGACCTCTGTGTGTGTGTGTGTGTGTGTGTGTGTGTGTGTGTGTGTGTGTGTGTGTGTGTGTGCAGGGTCAGCATGTCTTACTGCTTAGCCTCAGGTCTCTGTATGTTTGTGTTATTGCTGCCATTCCCCCTTGAGAGCTTCATTTATAAGCCAGAGAGACTCGACCTGAGCTTTTCAAACAAATAAGCCGATACTTAGATGCATCATTCAGAACTCGATTCGCCATTTGCCAAAAAAATGTGCTCTATTTTTTTTGGTGGGTGGGGGAGGTGTAGTTCTCAGGGTAAAACTTTCCAGGAAGTGTGGTATAAATGAGAGTCATGGTGGATATGGGGCTAAAATTCACAGGAAGGGTGCATTTAAAATGTGTCAGAGCGAATGTAGGTGTGTGTGTGTGTGTGTGTATGTGAGAGAGAGAATGTGTGTGTCCACACTCTGTCTGTGTAAAAAAAGATATTTTAGCTCCTTATCTCCATCTGTCACCGTTGAATCCTGTCACTTGGCGCTGCAGCACCGTGAATGCAAAACAAGCCTGAGTCGGTCCGGCTCTGTCTCAAATCTCACACTGTTCATTACATCCACTACATTTACATTTGCAGTATTTAGCAGACGCCCTTATCCAGGGCAACGTACACAAAGTGCTTTAGGTCTCGCTCTAAGGATAAGATTTAATCAAGATGGGTAAATACAAACTTAAGTACATGAGGATAGACAGTTGCCTTTTTATGGAGTTCTGGACAGAGGGAGATAAAAGAGAATAAAAGGAATGTTAGGAGAGGTGTTGTTGGAAGAGATCGGGGTCTTCAATCGACGTTTGAATGCAGACAGTGACTCCGTTGTTCGGACATCCAGTGGAAGTTCGTTCCACCACATCGGTGCCAGAACAGAGAAGAGCCTTGAGCTGGTCTTACCTTTTACCTTGAGAGATGGTGGAACCAGACGAGCAGTGCTGGACGCTCTCAGGCAGCGAGGTACGGGAAGTGATGAGGTTTCGGAGGTAAGAAGGTGCAGATCCATTTTTGGCTTTGTAGGCGAGCGTCAGTGTTTTGAATCTGATGCGTGCAGCTACAGGAAGCCAGTGGAGCGAGCGCAGTAGTGGGGTAGTGCGAGAGAATTTAGGCAGGTTGAACACGAGTCGCGCAGCTGCATTTTGAATCATTTGCAGTGGACGAATAGCGTTCTGAGGTAGACCTGCCAGTACTACACTCCACACACTTCACTGTCACTGTCACAGTTCTTCTTCGTATTCTTTATGTACTGCATTCCGAATTCCCCTTAAATCCCAAGGAATTCTAAATTCCATCCCTTTAGTATGATTCTTTCTTTTTTCTTTTACTATCCATTGTCCATATCCTTTCAAATCCCATTCGTTCATCCTGATTCTGAAATCCATGTTTTTATAATGATTCCAAATTCCTTCTTGTTAGCATGATTCCGAAATTTCGTCCTTTCGTCTAAATCCCATCCTTTATAATAATAATAATAATAATAATAATAATATCCTTTATTTGTCACATATACATTACACCACAGTGAAATTCTTTTCTTCGCATATCCCAGCTTGATGTTGGTAGATGGGATCAGACCGTAGGGTCAGCCATGATACGGCGCCCCTGGAGCACAGAGGGTTAAGGGTCTTGCTCAAGGACCCAAGGGCGGCAGCTTGGCCATACTGGGGCTTGAACCCAGATCTTCCGATCAGCTGCCCAGCACCTTAGACCACTGAGCTACGCCCTCCCATCCTGTTACTGTGATTCCGATTCCGATATACTTTTATTTTAAGAACAATTCATTAATCCACTTTTTTTATCTTCATTCTCTTCATTTAAAAAAATTAATTTCCATTTTAATTTGACATTCATTCATTCATTCATTCATTTTCTACCGCTTTATCCGATCTCTCGGGTCACGGGGAGCCTGTGCCTATCTCAGGCGTCTATGGGCATTAAGGCAGGATACACCCTGGATGGAATGCCAACCCATCGCAGGACACACACACACACACACACACACATTCACACACACATTCATACACTAGGGACAATTTTCCAAGGTGCCAATTAACCTACCGTGCATGTTTTTGGACCGGGAGGAAACCGGAGAACCCGGAGAAAAACCCCCTGAGGCACGGGGAGAACATGCACAAACTCCACACACACATGACCGAGACGGGAATCGAACCCGGATCCTGGCGGTGTGAGGCGAACATGCTAACCACTACGCCACCGTGCCCCCTAATTTGACATTATTATTATTATTATTATTATTATTATTATTATTATTATTATTATTATTATTATTATTATTATTATTATTATTATTATTATTTATCAGTATTATTATTATTATTATTATTATTATTATTATTATTATTAATTGTAGCAGTAGTAGTAATAATTATTTTTTAACGGCACTTGGGTTTTTTTTTCTCTATATGAGAGAAAAATCATATTCATATGATTTTTCTACAGGCTTTTTCCTGGGGAAGTTTTTTTTTTCCCCTCAAATCAAAGTGGTGTGTTTGAGCTCCGTATTTCTGCTCGCACTTACACTTACAGTGACAGATTTTGTTCATTCAGTGATAAAAAGCAGCAGCTCAGGCTGTAATCATTAAGAAGCATATAAAGTGTAAATCAAATGCATGGCCTGAAATCCTAACGACGTTACAGGCCTAGAAAAAGCCTTTCCTTTACACTGCGGGATTTGTGTTATATAAGTTGGAATGATGGTTAATTGTCTTGGTATGATAAGGGATCTAAAGTAAACAAAAGGAAAGTCAGCATTCCATTTTTTAAATCCTGAATCAAAATTCCTTTGTGTTGTTACAATTCTGAATTTCATCCTTTCAGCACGAGTCTAGCCTGTGAATTCCATGCTTGTAGCATGTGACTCCAAATTTCCTCCGTTAATGATTTTGATTGGATTCTGATATCTATTCTGTTTACTAATTACACCTTATAAGCATTACTTTGAATCCCATTCTTTTAGTAAGATTTGGAACTCCATTCTGCTTTCAGTGATTCTGAATCCTTTCAGCATGAGTCCCAAATCCGATATGTCAGCATTCCATTTTAACACAAGGCTGAATTCCATAATTCTGAATATCGATCCGTTTAGTCTTATCATTTTGACATGATTTGAAATTCCTTTTTTTAATTTAAATCCTGATTCAGAATTCCGTTCTTTAATCATGATTCCAAATTCCTTTATGTTACCCTGATTTCGAAGAGAAATAAATAAATAAATGAATGAATAAACAGTTGCACATTGAGGACCACCAGTAGGCTTCTCAACAAGTTCAATCATCACTTTGTTTGCAAATTATATCAAATCTGTCATCAATGATTGTAAGTATTGATTTGATCCGACCGATTCATTTCCCCTGTGATTTCGGTCAACACTGAATCTCTTTATATATATATGCAACTGTGTGTGCGCCCTGCGATGGGTTGGCATTCCATCCAGGGTGTATCCTGCCTTAATGCCCATAGACGCGTGAGATAGACACAGACTCCACGTGACCAGAGGGAAGATCGGATAAAGCGGTAGAGGATGAATGAATGAATGAAAGGAACATATATGTGGGTTGAACAGACAAAGAATGGGATTAGGAATGGGACTTATTTGAATTGAACACAAATAAGAATAGGACCGATTCAAATTGGATTATTCAGATGTTTTCGCATCTTGCAAATTCTAAAAACATGTTGACTAGGCTTTAGGACTAACTAAGTGCAAAGAAACGAATAGGCATTATGTTGTGCAGAACATAAAGAACAATTATACAAAAAGACAAGCATGAATGAGCTCCAAATCCTAAAACAACCATAAATGAACTCAAAGTCAAAAATGCAGATTGCATGATTGAACAAATCTTTAAACTAAGCTTAATATTCTAACAACGTTTTTACAAAAAACGATCTTATTATCTGGGTTCATCCAACTCCCTACTTTTTTTGTTAAAAAGTAAATAAATAAAAACAAAAGGGCCGCAATTGTATTAATGTAGAACCTTTAAGCCACGCTGTGAGATCTGCTGTTGACGGAGAACCCGCTATGTAACTGCGCTAAACCGCAATTAAAGAGTCAGCTAGCTCCTCGACACCGAACGTGTTTCGAAAGCTGTGTGTGTTTTTTTTCCCCGCAGAAATACATCAATCTTGCGATCTGATACAGCGCGGGAAGGCTTTTTTGCGTAATCAGATACAGGCCGTGACAGCTGACAAAGAAATAAATAAATAGAAATAATGGCGAGCAGATGCTTTCAAGTGCCAAAGATTAATAGCCCAAGACATTCTAATAACTGATATTAAAAAAATACATGAAGAACTCTGTTGTGTAAACTCAGCAGGAAAGTTCACTTTGCAGAGTGTGAAACATTTTCAGATACACAGCCGGGCAGAAATATAAAATTTGAAAGAATGTTTTTAATTTTTTTACGTTTTTCCCAGTACAGAAAGGTTTTTCAAAACACCCTCTAAAATCATTTTAAAGATGGAAATATTGACGATTCCACGTAGAGCCCTACACCAGTGTTTCTCAACTCTGTAGATTCTTAAAGGTATAAAAAAAACCTACAGCATTTTTCTATTTTTGAAACTTTTTGTGGAATTCAATGTAGAAACTGCTTCAATGCATATAACCGCGTTTATCTATAAACCCCTTAATGAACCGTAAATTCAGAGGTGTTAACTAACCTTACTTTAGTAGAAATTTTGTGCATCTATACTTTATTTTTACTTCTAGTCCTTACATTTTCACGCAATTATCTGCACTTTTTTTCACTGTACTTACATTTCGAAAATAGCATCGTTACACCTATTTCATTTCGATGTCACCATTCAAAAACGTCTCCATATGGATAGAGTGAATGTGACTGTGGTTGGATGAGATATAAACATACACCATTCTGAAACACACTATTTGTTTTGTATGTGATCCATCCATCCACGGGGAGTCTGTGCCTATGTAAGTCATCGATGGGCATTAAGGCAGGATACATCCTGGATGGAATGCCAACCCATCGCAGGACACACACACTCACAAACTCACACAAACATTCAGACAATTTTTCCAAGGTGCCAATCAACCTACCGTGCATGTTTTTGGACCGGGAGGAAACTGGAGAACCCGGAGAAAAAAACCCTGAGGCACGGGGAGAACATGCAAACTCCACACACACACATGGCCGAGATGGGAATCGAACCCGGACTGTGGCGGTGTGATTCGAACATGCTAAATTTCTTAAAAGTGATTATTTCTCCACTACTGGCTCATTTTCTCTTAATGTTACAATAGATAGTTTGTTAGAGAGATGTTTGAATAAATTATCGAT
The DNA here is from genome assembly GCA_030449085.1 of Kryptopterus vitreolus. Classification (NCBI taxonomy): domain Eukaryota; kingdom Metazoa; phylum Chordata; class Actinopteri; order Siluriformes; family Siluridae; genus Kryptopterus; species Kryptopterus vitreolus. The sequence goes on from JACRUU010000018.1 coordinate 17,526,181, forward strand.
CGACGTGGCCTAAACTTTTGTCCTTCATTTTTTCCCTATAAACTTTAAGTAGTTTCGGAACAGTACTTTTACACTATTATTCTAGTAAAAAGCTTCAGGCTTCTACAGAAGTCTTTTTAAACCCTAAATCAGGGTTCGCTGCTCCAGAGCCACTTGCGGCTCTCTTGAAAAAGTGACTCTTCCGGGAAAAGAGTGGAGGCGTGTCCTCGGTATCCTGGCCAAATTTGCCCATTGGCCTCCGACCATCACGGCCTCCTAACCGTCCCCATATCTACCGATTGGCTTCATCATTCTATCTCCTCTCCACCAGTAAGCCGGCATGTGGTGGGTGTTCTGGCTTCCACCAAAAAAAAATCATTCAAATGTATTTTATTTGCGTTCGTTCATTTTCAAAATGCAATTCTAAATTTGACGATCTTGTACCGTCTAAATAAAACGTGTTAAAAAATGTGTTTTGTCGCTCTTAATATGTGTCGCTCTTATTAACCGCCAACGCACGACACCCACTGGTGTGTATGATAAAGTATGATAAATATTTTTATTGCCTTTTTTTTTTTGGCAAATATTAATATTTTTGCATCATTCCCTGAAATGGTCCTTTAATTATCCAGCTGACTGCAAGTAAAACGCACCAGTAAAAGGACGACGGCACACAGAGAGAGGACGGCATTTTTACTTCGCTGCCGATGGATAATTTAAGTTTGAGTTTTTTTTTTTTTTTCATAAATACAAGAACGACATTGAGGATTTTAACCTTCAAACCGACATGCAGGAATGTAATTTAGTTTTCTCTGCAGTCATTCATTGATTTCATAAATGCAACACATTATGGTTTAACATAAAGGCACATAGGTTCGTTATATGCAGTGTAATTTCATTTTAAGTGGCAAAAGGGTTTGGTGACTCCCAGTGTATTGCTTGCTGTGAGTAAACAGGTCCAAATGGGTCTTTGAGTGGTAAAGGTTTCCGACCCCTGCTCTAGTACCTGACGAATGAATGGGAATACTTTTCACACCAGTGCTTTATATTTGAAGAACAGCAATACCGGTTCTGTGCAGCCTATAATGCGGTATCAAAACCTTTCCAGACCTGTGATTTCATCAAAAGCTAAAGAATAATAATAATAATTAATTACTTTTATATAGAGCTTTTCTAGAGTTTTACGTTTTGAGAGGGGGGGTCTCTTCATCCACCACCGATGTACAGCATCCACCTGGACGATGCGACGGCAGCCATAGTGCGCAGAACTCCCACCACACACCAGCTTACTGGTGGAGAGAAGACAGAATGATGAAGCCAATCGGTAGATATGGGGACGTTTAGGAGGCCGTGATGGTCAGAGGGCGAATCTGGCGGGGATGCCAGATGCCAGTACTGAACTTAAGCAGGGATGAGTCTGGTTAGTACCTGCATGGGAGACCACCTGGGAATACTAGGTTACTACTATTTGGGGTGTTAGTGGGGGGCCAGAAGGGGGCGCTGAGCCTGTGGTCTGCGTGAGTCCTAACACCACAGTCTTGGGCTACAGCAGGGGTGGGCAATTATTTTTTATCAGGGGCCGCATGAGAAGCCTGAATTGTGTCAGAGGGCCACCAACTTTCTTTCATTGTAAAATACTTAAATTAAATATTTTGAATAGCTGGTACTGATAATCAGAAGAATAAAGCACTCTGTAAATATGTATATTAGGTTATGTGAAACTGTGGTCTATTGGCTAAATAAGAAAAACAATGATTGAACCAGTGCAATTTATTTTTTAACTTGTTAATCTCCACAAACAATAACTTGTAATGCTTTTCACCTCATGTTACCTCTTCAGTGAGAATAATCCAGTCTGCTCTGGGCTTGAACAAGGGCATTGAAATCTTGAATCATTGAAATCAGGCTTGTCCCATTTCAGTCCTAAAATGTCGATACATGCATTTAACTCTCTGAACAAGTCATTACCGGTGGTTGTCCCTTTAATTGACTGCATGGCTGCCAACTCCTCCGTGATTTGAAAGTCTGCGGTTATCCCACGTAAGAAGATGAGCAGCTGGGCAGTGTCACGTACATCGCAGCTCTCATCCAAAGCCAGATAAAATAAAGTCAAAGTCGGCCGCTCTGTTCTTCAGCTGAAGTTCTACGTTCCCTGCGATGTCCTCAATCCGCCTCGTTACAGTGCGTCGGGAGAGTGAAACGTTCTCAAATGCGCCTTTTTTCTCTGACCAAGCGCAGGAGAGTAAACACTCCTTAATAAACTCTCCGTCGGAAAACGCCTTACTTTTTCGGGCGATTTTGTGAGAAATGACATAACTTGTCCTGACGGCTGCATCTCTGCGAGTGTGAAGTTTAGTGAGAAATCCTTGTTGGGTTTGTAGTTTTGCGAGCGATGCATCAGACTCCCATGCACGCTCTTCACCAGACAGATTTCTGTATTTATCTTCATGCTTGGGGGTGTAGTGGCGATTCAAATTATATTCTTTAAACACCGCAACCTGTGTACCACAGACTAAGCACACTGCTTTGCATTTAATTTCTGTAAAGAAATATTTGGAAGTCCATGTTTTGTTGAAAATACGGCATTCGTTATCAACTTTTCTTTTCTTGGGGTGTGCCGACATCTTGGGGATAACCTGGCGAACAGCATCACCTTCACTCACACACGTGTATACGCGAGTGAAGGTGCTATGTCTACGACGTGCATACGTAGCGACGTAACGCTTTTCAAAATAAAATTTCAAAATAAAAGTAAAAAAAAGTTTAATTTATGGTGTTTATGATTGGCCTCACGCGGGCCGGACAGGGACGTACAAAGGGCCGGATGTGGCCCGCGGGCCTTAATTTGCCCAGGTCTGGGCTACAGGGTGATACGGCTGCTGGCAAAATTAAAATTCTGCACGAAGGCCAGCAAATCCTCTGATCTTCCAATGCAGAGCCCAATAATATTCTCCAAGAATAAATTAGCTTGGCACATTTTAGTTCATTGTTCATTTCTAGACCCTTATCCTGAGCCTGAAGGTTAAGGGTCTCGCTCAAGGGCCCACTAGAATCTGTGATCTTGGCCCCAGTGCGGAGATCCAGAGCAAATCACAGAAGGTTCTTGACACACTTCAGTAAAAGAAGACTTCCAGGACACATTCCAGAAGGTACACTATTTTTAATTGTGTAAACATAGTTAAATTACCTTCTTTCTTTATAAAGCTCCTTTTGGTAGCGCCTCATGACAAATGGGTCACGATGTGATGAATGGACATTCTGTGTTACCCAGGATGATTTGAGTCTGGTTCTTCTCAATGGTCCTTCCTCATACCTTCTAAGGGAGTTTTTCTTTGGCCAAGCTCACCGCCAGCTTGCTGATTTAAACTTACAGAGGCTATTTTACAACCCAAATATTTCTATTTTCCCAAGTGGATATAATCCTGTGTGGCTGCCTTGAGACAATATCCATGTCTTGAAAGCACTAAACAAATACAACTGCATTGAATTGGAGACTAGGATATGAAAAGAAAAAAAAATAAACTGAAGATAAGAGAGGTTAAAAAATAAATACTATAATATATATATATATATATATATATATATATATATATATATATATATATATATATATATATATATATATACAGTGGTGTGAAAAACTATTTGCCCCCTTCCTGACTTTTTATTCTTTTGCATGTTTGTCACACAAAATGTTTCTGATCATCGAACACATTTTAATATTAGTCAAAGATAACTCAAGTAAACACAAAATGCAGTTTTTAAATGAATGTTTTTATTATTTTGTGAGAAAAAAAATCCAAACCCACATAGCCCTGTGTGAAAAAGTGATTGCCCCCATTGTTAAAAAATAACTTAACTGTGGTTTATCACAGTATCAATGAGTTTTTCTGTAGCCACCCCCAGGCCTGATTACTGCCACACCTGTTTCAAATCAAGAAATCACTTAAACAGAAGCTACCTGACACAGAGAAGTAGACCAAAAGCACCTCAAAAGCTAGACATCATGCCAAGATCCAAAGAAATTCAGGAAGAAATGAGAACAAAAGTAATTGAGATCCATCAGTCTGGTAAAGGTTATAAAGCCATTTCTAAAGCTTTGGGACTCCAGCGAACCACAGTGAGAGCCATTATCCACAAATGGCAAAAACATGGAACAGTGGTGAACCTTCCCAGGAGTGGCCGGCCGCCCAAAATTACCCCAAGAGCGCAGAGACAACTCATCCGAGAGGTCACAAAAGATCCCAGGGCAACATCCAAAGAACTGCAGGCCTCACTTACCTCAATTAAGGTCAGTGTTCACGACTCCACCATAAGAAAGAGACTGGGCAAAAACGGCCTGCATGGCAGAGTTCCAAGACGCAAACCACTATTAAGCAAAAAGAACATTAAGGCTCGTCTTAATTTTGCTAAAAAACATCTCAATGACTGCCAAGACTTTTGGGAAAATATCTTGTGGACTGACGAGACAAAAGTTGAACTTTTTGGAAGGTGCGTGTCCCATCTGGCGTAAAAGTAACACAGCATTTCATAAAAAGAACATCATACCAACAGTAAAATATGGTGGTGGTAGTGTGATGGTCTGGGGTTGTTTTGCTGCTTCAGGACCTGGAAGGCTTGCTGTGATAGATGGAAGCATGAATTCTAATGTCTACCAAAAAATCCTGAAGGAGAATGTCCGGCCATCTGTTCGTCAACTCAAGCTAAAGCGATCTTGGGTGCTGCAGCAGGACAATGACCCAAAACACACCAGCAAATCCACCTCTGAATGGCTGAAAAAAACAAAATGAAGACTTTGGAGTGGCCTAGTCAAAGTCCTGACCTGAATCCCATTGAGATGCTGTGGCATGACCTTAAGAAGGCGGTTCATGCTAGAAAACCCTCAAATAAAGCTGAATTACAACAATTCTGCAAAGATGAGTGGGCCAAAATTCCTCCAGAGCGCTGTAAAAGACTTGTTGCAAGTTATCGCAAACGTTTGATTGCAGTTATTGCTGCTAAGGGTGGCCCAACCAGTTATTAGGTGCAGGGGCAATTACTTTTTCACACAGGGCTATGTGGGTTTGGATTTTTTTTTTCTCACTAAATAATAAAAACATTCATTTAAAAACTGCATTTTGTGTTTACTTGTGTTATCTTTGACTAATATTAAAATGTGTTCGATGATCAGAAACATTTTGTGTGACAAACATGCAAAAGAATAAAAAGTCAGGAAGGGGGCAAATAGTTTTTTTTCACACCACTGTATATATATATATATATATAGATATATATATATATATATATATATATATATATATATATATATTATATCATTGAGATAAAATTCATTACATGACAATGACATGACAGTGACAATGCACCATCCCATACCTGTGCATCATTGGTTACTATGGGCATAAAACAAGAAAACCTCATGGTGTGGCCTCCATCCTCCCCTGTTCTCAACCCTACTGAGAAGCATCATGAAATGAAAGATATATGGGGGTTTGGGAGGCAATTCACATCAAAACAGTACAGCATCTCTGGGAGGCAATTCTGACGTACTGCAAAGGAATTTTAGCAGAGACCATCCAAACACTGAATTGTGAAGCTCCTTTCCAATAAGGCGTTGTCATTTGGCGTTGTCATTTGGCCTGTTATGATATTTTTGATTGGAAGAGTTTTAGGTTTCAGCAAATATAACCTGAAAATGATTGCAGTTTTACTAATGACAATTTTCAGTTGTTTACAACAATAAAACCTTTTTCATTCATTCATTCATTCATCTTCTACCTCTTTATCCGATCTTCCCTCGGGTCACGGGGAGTCTGTGTCTATCTCAGGCGTCTATGGGCATTAAGGCAGGATACACCCTGCATGGAATGCCAACCCATCGCAGGACACACACACACACACATTCATACACTAGGGACAATTTTCCAAGGTGCCAATCAACCTACCGTGCATGTTTTTGGACTGGGGGAGGAAACCGGAGAACTCGGAGAAAAACCCCTTGAGGCACGGGGAGAACATGCAAACTCCACACACATGGCCGAGATGGGAATCGAACCCGGACCCTGGAGGTGTGAGGTGAACGTGCTAACCCCTAAGCCACCGTGCCCCTACAGTAACATCTCTAATGTTCGTAATAATGTGGAACAGTGTATTTAAAAAACAAAAAATGTTACCATTTGTAGTTTCATTCAAAAACAGTCGAGTTATACTCCTAAGTCGTAAATCCCTCATATACTCAATTAATGTTTGCCTAGTTTGTATATGAGTGGTATAAATTTGGATGCAATTACATTCCCCCTCCGATTACAACAAATCGTTCCAAAATAGAAGGAGTTAAAAATAGATTCTCAAAAAAAGTCCACACGGTAATGCACTCATCAAACCGATCAAAGAAGACGAACGTGTAAAAATCACCCAACTCGTACTCTTATTAAAGATATCAGGAGCCCTTTGAACATGAGATTTTCCCGTTCGTTCGTTGGCGGAGACGTGCAGACGAAGCTCGGTTGCTTAATATCTCGGTTATTGTGCATTACTAAAATTAAATAACCTTTCACCCCTCGGTTTGCAGTGAGAAATTGGCTGAACTGACTGGTGGCGCGGATGCTGTTAATGAGGCGTGACGTTGCCTGGCTGATCGTTTCTAAACTCGGGGTCGGTGAGAAAATGGTTTGACCCTCAATTCACACACAATGGCCTTATTAGGAGCTCCACAGCACAGTCCACACGTCTGAGCAAGAAAGAGAGAGAAAGAGAGAGAGGGAGAGAGGGAGGGGATGGGAGTTGTAGGATACCGACATAAGGGGAATCTGAGGAAAAGGAAAGAGGAAGCGATTGAGGAAGAGGTGTCTGGTCGCATTTTTGTGAACACTTCATTTACAGAAAACTGATCCTGATACTCCGAACCATATATGGTTACGTTTGCGCTGATCATAGACGAGGATTTTGGAAAGCATTCACGACTAATCACATAACTCCGTTTAGGTCTGAGACATGTCTTTAAGCATCATTAACTTAATCTATCAATCATAATTAATCATTTCAGCTACAATATGAGTTTTCATACAACCTACAACAGAACACAGTGAGAGTCAGTGAAGCTTGTTTAAGGAAGGAGTCACTAGGTCGAGCAACTTCCTGTGGCCTGAACAGTAGGTCAAGGGTTCGAGTCCCAGTATCGCCAAGCTGTGGCTATTATGCAAACTAAACATATAAGGATTGTTAATTTAACTCAACATGCCTGCACAGGTGTGATAATATACATGTATTAATAACCAAAGTTATACAACCAATTATTACCAAAAATTTATTTGTTTGTCTTTGTTTGTTTATTTATTTAATATTTAATAATTACATTAATTATTTAATAATTATAATAATTACATATATATAATTATTTAAAATAACAATTAACAATAATTATTTTATTTGATATACATATATATATATATATATATATTGTTATGGTTAATGTTATTGTATATTTTTGTTTGTAGTCTCTTTTAACATATAGTGAAGGTTTTGGCTCCTTGCTGTGGGTCCATTTTAAAAAGTAGACAAAAAATTAAATTATATTTAGTAATGTTACTTCATTCATTCATTCATCTTCTACCGCTATATCCGATCTTCCCTTGGGTCGGGGCATCTATGGGCATTAAGGCAGGATACACCCTGGATGGAATGCCAACCGATCGCAGGGCACACACACTGACATTCATACACTAGATACAATTTTCCAAGGTGCCAATCAACCTACCGTGAACGTTTTTGGACCGGGAGGATACCGGAGAACCCGGAGAAAAGCCCCTGAGGCACGGGGAGAACATGCAAACTCCACACACACATGGTCGAGACAAACTGAGCAGTCGAGTGTTAAGGGTCTTGCTCAAGGGCCATCTAGTGGCAGTTTGGCAGTGGTGGTAGAATTTGAACCCGCAATCCCGACTTTAACCACTGAAGTGCCGCCATTTACTGTAAATAAAGCCTTTTACTTTTACAAGGCTATATATGGAGAAACCGTAATTTTTTTTTTTTTTAAATGCTTCCCGATGGAAATTTCTTAAATCGATCCTCATACTTTCCACTTTAAAGACTCATTAGCATCTTTCTAAGCTCGAAACAAGTGTCGCGGCATGACTCTAAACCAGTACAAGATGATTTAAGGGATATGACAGTTCACCGTAAGAATTTAATGTAAGCTCAAACTGAAACACGGCGCTGTGAACACAGCTTCCCTCTGACAGCCTCGCATAAACCTGATTGGAGCCGAGTTCCCAGCGTGGCAGGATCTTCCTCTGGCACGCGCCACCATATGCTCTGGCATTGCTAATGGGATCACGGAGTGTGAAGGATGTGTCTGCGTGCGTGTGCGTGCACGCTCGTGTGTGTGTGTGTGTGTGTGTGTGCGTGTGGTGGTGGGATTGTGATTAGCAGGCTGCAGCTGGTTGAGATGGGTGATGTGAGAGCGTGCACCCTCGGTCCCGTCTCAAACACAAAACCCAGGGAGAGTGCAGGCACGTCACCTCGGCTTTAACACTCGAGAGCACAAAGCTGAACAACTCCAGCATTGGCGGCGTGCACAGCTGCAGCACGTCATCCGTGAGGAAACACACATACACACACACACACACACACACACAAAGCCATCCGCATCCGCCCAGACACCACTGCTGCTTCATGCGCCCAACCCTCCAGGCTACACTCAACTTGCATGCATGACTACATATGCACGGCTCCAGAACTATTGGCACCCCTTTATGAAGACGGCCAAAAATAACACATGCAATAATACTCCCGGTTTAATCACAGCGGAACAATGTGCATCTTTATTATTTCAACGTGATGGTTATACGATCGAGCCTTCTCCTGGAGCGAATAGCAGCACTGAGACAATTCCACCTAATGTCTAATGGTTGCGAGACTGGATCTTATGGACCTTTTTTATTCATGGAAATATACATCAGATGCCTTGCATCCGCCACTGGGAAAGATTTCAAACCCCACCAGTGGATGCCTGTAGCGTATGAAACTATATATTGTACAACCCTAATGTATGAATTACTACCAATGAATTCTTGCATTTTAAGTCCATTTGTTTATCTCAAACCGTTTTATCAGACTCCTCCCGCAGGTCGCGGGTAACCTGTGCCTTTCTCAAGCATCTTTGGGCATCCAGGGAGGACACACACTGTATGAAATGCCAACCCATTACACACTCACACACTAAGGACAATTTTCCAAGGTGCCCATCGCTGTATCGTGCATGTTTTTGGACGTGTTTTGAACGGAGGAGAAAATGCAAACGCCATACACACACATGGTGGAGACAGGCATCGAACCCCCAACCCTGGAGAAGTGAGGAGAATGTGCTAACTGCTAAAACCCCTTTATTAAGTCTGTTAATATATAGTCGTGATACCATGATGTGTTTTCAATATATATGTTTGGAGAGTCGACAATCGTGGTATAGTGCATTGCTGAAGTGTTCATATGCCTTGAATATGTCGACATTGTAGCATGTTATAACTACAAAGTATTTAATTAGGATTTTATGCGATAGACCAACACAAAGTATCGCATAATTGTGAAGTGGAAGGTATTTTTATTTATTTATTTATTTATTTATTTTTATAAATAAAAATCTGAAAAGAGTGATGTGCATTTGTATCCATACCCCTCTTTCTCTGACACCCCTAAATAAAAATCCATCTGCCAACTGCCTTCACCTAATTAGTCATTAGAATCGGTGTTTGTTAGAGAACATTATTATGTAATAATATAATATTATTACATAATAACTGCAAACTGCATCATGAAGACACACCAGACATGTCAGGAATAAAGTTGTGAAGAAGTTTAAAGCATGGTTTGGTTATTAAAAACATGTCACTGTTCAATCCAGCATCCGTAAAT
>JACRUU010000018.1:17543568-17598568 GCA_030449085.1 Kryptopterus vitreolus
GTGACGCATGTTTAGTTTAAAAGTTTTGGTCTATTTTATAACCTAATGATTTCTGGTCAAAGAAACAAATGGATTTATTTATATATATAATAGAATTAAAGCCAAGATCCTGTGTGTGTGGAGGTAAAATAAAGCGCATAGAGAAGGTGTCAAATAAAACTGTTAAAGATAAAACTTATAAACAATACAATATGTGGAAAATTGTTGACATTCTTCTAACCATGCAGAGTCAAGAGATAGATAGATAAATAGATACATAGAGAGACAGACAGACAGACAGATAGATGGATGGATGGATGGATGGATGGATGGATGGATGGATAGATGGACGGACGGACGGAAGGATGGATGGATGGATGGACGGATGGACGGACGGACAGACAGACAGACAGACAGACAGACAGACAGACAGACAGACAGACAGACAGACAGATAGACAGATAGATAGATAGATAGATAGATAGATAGATAGATAGATAGATAGATAGATAGATAGATAGATAGATAGATAGATAGACATTTGCTTAATGAATTTGTCTTTTTTTTCTTTTTTTGCATGAGATTTGAGGTCATTGATGGTAAAAGGCAAACAATGTTCTGCTTTTAGGACATTTTGTGATGCTGTGAGTAGAAAGTTAAGTTTCCTTTTCTGTATTTCTCTTCATCTGTTTGTGTCGTGATGTGTTGTTGATTCCTCACATGTTCCTACCAGCATGTGTACAAAACTCTGACACATTGAAGTTTCATCCAGCAATACTATCTTCCTGTCTTCTCTCTCTCTATCTCTACCTCAAAACAGTCTTTATTTGAATAACTTGTATTGAATGAATTGTTAATTTCTTCTTTTCGAGTCCTCAGAACTTTCTTCCAGTCCGTTGCTGAACAATTTAGATGTTTTACAGAATTGGTTCCATATACCAAAAAAAAAGCATGCATGTGTCTCAAATTTAATTGTCTGTATATCTTTTCCTCATCTGTCTGTCTGTTTGTTGGTAGGGTTTGCTATTCTGCTCACTCTGTGTTGTGTTTTGGTTGCAACCTCTGCTTATTTGCCTCTGGCTAGAACAGCTGTTATAAGGAGCTGAGCATTATGGGTAATTGACGCCGAGGCAGTGCTGCCAGTCATTCTGATCTTGAGCACAGCTGCTGCTCAGCGACACTTTGTTAAAAAAAAAAAAGAAAAAAAAGCAGATACAGCAAAAACAAGGAACAATCATCGGCTATACAACACAACAACAATTATAACGGCTACTAACTGTAATTCGAGTCAACAACTGAATAATGATTGATTGAATAGCTGGAAATAAATTTTATATTATTTTCTTGTAGTTCGTCTAAGCTTTAAAATAGGTACAAAATAGAAATAAAATTACACAACACATTAATAACATTCACCAGCATTTATTGAATATGCTCACTACATTGTGTTGCTTCTGATTCCTTTATTTGTGCGATAAAAAATTTACCTGTGCTACAAACAACTGGAAGTATATTTGTGTCTGTAGTGACCCGTCTTCTGTGTTTGCTAAAACATTCATGAAAATGAAATGTATAATCTGGTCATTTATTTAATTCATCGATATGTAAGTGCTAATCCTGAGTGTGTGTATGTTTTTGTGTGTATTGTGTATTGATGTATTGATGATTTGTATATTTTGCCTTGTGCATTCGTATTGTATTATGCACATGTATTATGTATTGCATGTATTCATTATTATTATTATTATTATTATTATTATTATTATTATTATTATTATTATTGTTTTTCAATTGTTATTTTTCATTTTATTATTATAATTTTTTTTTTTTGATCATTGTTAAACATTTTTATTTATTGTTATAATAATAATAATAATAATAATAATAATAATAATAATTATTATTATTATTATTATTATTATTAGTAGTAGTAGTAGTAGTAGTAGTAGTAGTAGTAGTAGTAGTATTATTATGCACATGTATTATGTATTGCATTGTATTACGCCGACTATCTGTTTGTATTGTATTATGCATTTTGTATTATATATATTGATGAGTTTTTATATTGGTATAGATTTACTGATGTCTCAAATTGGTCTATTATCTCTATTATGTTTGTGGACAAGTGTGTTACTGAGTGCTTTGGTACTGTTGTCTGATTGTGCGCATGTATGTGAATCCCAGAAAGAAAAAATAAAATCCCAAGCTTCCCATTTTCCTTTTACTCATGCAGGAAACCAGGGTCCGCTATTGAACAAAAGCCAGACCTCTCAGACCGCAAATAAAACCTGCATGCGAGAGCATGCGAGAGTCTCATTCGCTTCAGCCCGACCAAAGCCATTGTTTTCCCAGAAGCAAAAAAATCAGGATACAAGATTTCCTCTGCTCCAGCTCGGCTTTCCAGCTGAATTCCTATAATTCTCGTAAATTCTGTAGCCGCTCGTAAACACGATTCCTGAACATAACTCTCCTCAGCAGAGTGCGGCTTCTGGAATCGGGCACAAATCCACTGGACAAAGAGCCAAACTATTTTGGAATCAGGTGGCGGTGTGTTTTATGATCGCTGTTACATTTAACAACAAAGAATGGAGGATTTACAAGTTATTCTTGTATCCTTTTTTAGTACATATCTCTCTCTCACACACACACACACACACACACACACACACATACACACACACATGACCTAGCAATTACTACCTATGAACCTCACCTCCGGAAGCTTTTCCCCCTAATTAAGAGAGCATCTCATTGGTCTCACGTTGTCAGAATAGAATAGGCTTTATTTCTCACAGATACATATTATAGCACAGTGAAATGATTTCTTGGCATATACCACCTTGTTTGGAAGCTGGGGTCAGAGTGCAGGGTCAGCCATGATACAGCGCCCCCTGGAGAACAGAGAGTTAAGGGCCTTTCACAAGGACGCAAGGGCAGCAGCTTAGCGATCCCGGGGCTTGAATTCCCAGACCTTCTGATCAGTAGCCCAGCACCTTCAACCTCTGAGCTACACCCATCCACACCACTGAGCACCCCAGCTCAATTGTGCCATTTCGGGTGCAGCAGTGATACCAGCGCAAATGCGTCAAACGCAGGTGAATTCTAAAATGCAGTATTGCAGGAGAGGTATGAGCTCTAAATATGCGTGACTACACAATAGCAATATAAACAATAGCAATAGCCTTTGCCCCTTTCTACATTAAATCATGCTATATATTGAAGCTATATAGCATCAGTGCATTGTACAACGGGCTTATTTTTTTAACAAACATATTCAAATATTGTATTTTAAACTGTAACAAAATCATTACTCGAGGAGGATTTTCTACATTCCAATAAGTTCATAGTTGTGATTTGAAACTGCATAAACAACAACACATGTATTGCACAAGTCTTCTACATTCTTACAAGTACGTATATTTTGTATAACTAGGATGTAGTAGGCGTCACGTTTTTACACTGAATTTGCCGATTTCTTTGTGGGGGGAAAAAATATGAAGAAAGAAATAATCAGAAGAAATGAACAAAATGTATCATCTATCAGCGTTCTGTCAGTCACCGCGTCCCACCAGAGAGGGCGCCACTCGCTTAACATCACGTGACTCGCGGTCTGAGCAACTGCAGCTGTAGCGGCTGTTTTCCTACTTAACTATACTTTATTCTAGATATGTCTTTGTCACACTGGGATATTTGGAGGACCAGAACAAATTTCCTCGGTGGACGGGGCTAATTGAATAGCCCTGGTATAGGTAAAGCGTGACTCAGTGGTTAAGACTATGGATAATGGCTCAGAAGGTCACAAGTTCAAATGCCATCACTCTTTAGGGTGTCTGCCCAAACACTATCCAGTTAATTTTTTGTCCATGTATAGACTTCTGAGGCTCATCTGGGATTCCATTGTGTGAATGTATAAGAGCAGGAAGTCCACGTACATCCTTTTTCTCTCAAGTCAGCATGACACCAGAGAATGAATCATGGTTGTAGTGTGACCTTTTACCCTTTGATGGGTTTCCATAGCTTTGAGTATCTGGATTTGATGACAGGGGACATGGCTGGGGCATTGTGGGTAGGGCCAGAGATAAGGCATAAGGCAGGGACACGTGTGGGGCCGTGACTGTTAACCGTCAGTCAAACGCAGGAAAGACCCTGAAACGTTAAAGCTGTTGAAAGGCCTTGAGTCAAATCTGACAGGAGATAAAGGCGAAAGAGGAAGTTGTGGTTTTTGCTGCATCAGCGTAAATACGGTGCGGCCCAATTGCTGGCGCCTTCGAATGCTGGAGAGATTCCCTTGACCTGTGCAACGTTTTCCAGGAGGTTCCTCCAGACCTAACCGGCTTTTTCCGGTGTGACACAAAAAGCATGGAGATAGAATTTACTAAACAAGGATAATCTTTTTATTTTGTTTGAATCTTGTTTTTTTTATTTGTTTGTTTTATATGATTAATGATTTCTAAGCTTTCTTATTTATACTATATAAATTAGCTACACCAATATATGATATTGCTAGAAAATTCATACTCATGTCTTTCTCTATTTTTTTTTAATGCCTCACTGAATGTATAAACAAGAGTCTTTAGTAAAACCCAGATCACCCTGATTTTATCCACACATTATTGGATGGCAATTTATCGAGTATAAATATAATAATATAAACTCGAGTATAATATCGAGTTCGATTCCCACCTCGGCCATGTGTGTGTGTGGAGTTGTGCATGTTCTCCCCGTGCCTCAGGGTTTTTTCTCTGGGTTCTCCGGTTTCCACCCCGGTCCAAAAACAGTTACAGTAGGTTGATTGGCACCGTGGAAAATTGTCCGCAGTGTGTGTGTGTTTGTTTGTGTCCTGCGATGGGTTGGCATTCCATCCAGGGTGTATCCGATCCTTAATGCCCATAGACGCCTGAGATAGGTGTAACAGGTATAGAAAATAATGTTAGTCTCAGCAGGCACCGCCCCTCTTTAAATTTATTCAGCAGCATTAATCTGTTTCATGTCGTTGCCCCGCCTCTTCCCTTTTTGCATTGCCTCCACATGGGAGAGGTGGGTTTCTTTCAAGCTCTCTTTAAACGATTGTCATTGTTGGTTTAAAAAGCACTTAAGATAAAATGCTTGTTTAAATCATTTCTATGGTTATATTTTTCATGGATGCTGCATTATTTTCATGTTTTTGTTGTATTTTGGGTCATGATTTATTTTGATGTCTTAATTAAAAGGTGCAGGCTCTTATCCCATAGAATATTAGAAGGAAGAGCAGTGGACAAAAATTACTCTTGCAAAACCTTATTGAACAGCTTTCCAGTTATTGTTTGAGACTCAGATTAGTGTATAGGGTCTGTAAAATCTTTCGGGGGGCACGGTGGCTTAATGGTTAGCATGGGTCCGGGTTCGATTCCCGTCTCTGCCATGTGTGTGTGGAGTTTGCATGTTCTCTCCGTGTCTCAGGGGGTTTTTCTCCGGGTTCTCTGGGTTTCCTCCCAGTCCAAAAACATGCACTGTAGGTTGATTGGCACCTTGGAAAATTGTCCCTAGTGTATACTGTAAGTGTGTGTGCCCTGCAATGGGTTGGCAGTCTATCCAGGGTGTATCCTGCCTTAATTCCCATAGACGCCTGAGATAGGCACAGACTCCCCGTGACCCGAGTGAAGATCTGATAAAAAAATCCACTTATATTGTCTTATTAAACATAGAGTTGTTTATTTGTTGAAATTAGGTGCGTTTAGGTTGCTCAGAATTGCATTTATTTTTCTTGTCTTTTTTTCTTTTTTTTGTTTTGTTTAAGTTACATTAGTTCTACATTAGTTTGAGTGTAATTAATGGAAAAAAAACAACAACAAAAAACCCAAATTTAATCGCTTTATTACCGCAACCCTGATGCTAAAATAATCTAATACCAAAATCGACCACCAAATGTCAAATTTTGTAGTGATGTATATGGATTTTGATTGTTGTTGTTTACCACACAATTCTTCTATAGCATAGCTCTGATCAAGAGTCTCCACCCTAACAGATGCGCTTCCAAAAACTGCCTAGTATTCGACATTACATTTCCGAACTCCCGGATCAGCAATTTTCAGTGCTCTAATCAGCTCTTTCCCGTCACGTTGATTGTTTAACCAGAACAAGGAGCTGTTGTAGTGGCTGGACGGCAAATAGAAGAGAAGAAAAAAAATCTCACATCTGCTCTAAACCGCCTCCATATGGAACGCTTTATTGATGAGTGTTAAGAATGAGTGTTTCCTGAATGTAGTGTCACTGCCGACTCCAAAACTGAGTGTGTACAAATGATTCTGGCTCATCCAAATGCATTCCCATGTGTGCTTAAGTGGCAAGTAATGCTGCTGTCTTGTCTACGTACAAAAAGCATAAAGAGCAATCCAATGGAATTCTTTAAATTTACATATACAGCATTTGGCAGATGTCCTTATCCAGAGCGACTTACAACTGAAGGTTAAGGGCCTTGCTGAAGGGCCCACTAGGGGCAGCTTGGCAGTGGTGGGGTTTGAACCCACGATCTTCCAGTCTAGAGTCCAACACTTTAACCATTGGGCTACCACCTCTTTAAACAACTGACAACTGCTTTATAGAAATAAACGGATTATGGATAGATATAGACTGTAGCTGGGTATTGAGTCATTCAGGGGCAATGAATGGTGGTGAGAAAAAACTTGAAATGATTTGAGAAGAATCTCGGAAACACCAAGAAGACACCAAATATCAGTACAGAGATTTAAGGGCCTTACTCAAGGACCCAAGAGTGGCAGCTAGGCAATACTAGGGCTCAAACCCCTGACCTTCCGATTAGTATCCCAGCCCTTCAACCGCTGAGTTAAGCCCCTCCCTTCCTCATGGTTACATTTAAATGGAGCCTTGAATGCAAAACTATTTGCGGCGGATTGCGGCCACTCCGTTTTTTTTTTGTTTAAAGTCTAGAATTCCTGCATTCCAAATCTTTTCCTGGTTAACGTTCAGGACTAAACAAAGAATTCCTGACCCTAACGATCCGACTCTTAACCTCTCACCCCTGGAACCCCCTCCCACACCACCACCAGTCCTCAGAAGATTTGGCTCTGATCTGATTAGGACCAGGGAAGCACGGAGACCCCGAAGCCTGCCACGCACCAGTGGGAGCCCGAGAGAGCTGAGAGCACTCGACTTCCTGTTTATCTGTGTTTATCTTGTAAACAGGCCTTGCCCTTCTGCAGTCTTTCACCGCGGGGACTCCGTACACTCTGACCTTTCCAGCCCTTCACAGGGAGATGAAGAGATCTTCCTTCTCTCTGATCCTCTGTCATTGCAAGCATCATTCTTCGGGGCCCACATACATGTGTAGGGGATTTCACATGGTGAGGCAGAGCGTAAACTTTGCTGAATTATAGTACGGTGGGGGGCATGCAATTCCGAATTCTTCTTGATTAGCATTTGCATATTTTGTCTTCATTTACATTTACAGCATTTGGCAGACGCCCTTATACAGAGCGACTTACAACTGAGCACTTGAGGGTTAAGGGCCTTGCTCAAGGCAGCTTGGTAGTGGTGGGGTTTGAACCTGTGATCTTCCGGGCCAGAGGCCAACACCTTAACCACTGGGCTACACCACCTCCCCGCTACCACCTTCAGAAGCAAACTGTTCCTAATCAGAAGGTCAGGGGTTCAAGGCCCTGTATCTCCAAGCTGCCTCGCTTGGGCCCTTGAGCAAGGCCCTTAACACCCTATGCACTAGGAGTGATATATTATGATATTACCACTGGGGATACACATGAAGAAAGGATTAGATGGTGCTGTAATGTACATGTGACTTTTACTCCTAAAAGAGACCTAAAGGAAAGCAAATAATTGTAAGTGGTAGCAAAAACTAACCTGTATCGATCGCAAAGAAAATAAACCTTCTTAAATGGAAATATACAATCAATATTATAGTTATACGACGAATATGTAGCAAAAACACTACTAAATGTTAGAGGAATACACTTTTCCATAAAAGAGAATACATCCCTTTGAGGATACTCTAACGGCAAATATAACCGTTAAAGTTTATTTTCTTTTTACGACATTTCCTGTTATTTAGTTTTAGGTAGCTAGTGGTGTCATTTAAAGTGCTTTTGTGTTGAAACAAACAATGAAGTAGTTCCTGCTCAGTTCAGGTCCCTCCTTAAGTATCATTACGTGACTGGCTAAATAATATAATTCATTCATTCATCTTCTAGCGCTTTAACCGATCTTCCCTCGGGTCACGGGGAGCCTGTGCCTATCTCAGGCGTCTATGGGCATTTAGACAGGATACACCCTGGATGGAATGCCAACCCATCGCAGGACACACACACACACACAGAGACATTCACACACACATTCATACACTAGGGACAATTTTCCAAGGTGCCAATCAACCTACCGTGCATGTTTTTGGACCGGGAGGAAATCGGACAACCCGGAGAAAAAACCCCTAAGGCACAGGGAGAACATGCAAACTCCACACACATGGCCGAGATGGGAATCGAACCCTGACCCTGGAGGTGTGAGGTGAACGTGCTAAATAATATAATGAATCAACTAAAATCCCAGCCTGGGACCTGTACTGTGAGTTCATACAAGTATGGTGAAGCGAACGGGTAAACTTTCCCTGGTTTCCCTTTGATAGGGTTATTCATCATGTCTTTTGAGGTTATTGTTGGTGACATCATGGCTCAGTATTTATTGTTGCTATGACTACATTTGATGGAAAGGAAACAAGCATCGCAATGAGATGTTCATATGTGGAAGTGTGCTGAGAGACCTGGAGTCCGTGGGGGAAGTGAGTAGTTTGGCGTCAGAAAAACGCAGTGGGTTCTCCCACACCCAGTGCAAACTTCCCCTTACAGCTGCGTGAAGTGAAGTTGTTAAAAGAGCTGCTGTATACCGGACCGATCCCCCAAGTGAAGATAAATCCGAGTTTGTGGTTAACTCGCCTTCCTGTAGGGACGTTCTCCCTCTCATCTTGGGCTCCTATCAAATGCAAAAGTTGCACAGATGCTTATCCATGTGCAAGTGCCCTTCCCTTGGATCGGTGCCATGAAGGCTTAACAGTGGGACTTTTCCTCTACTGTTTTAAAAACATATTATATATCTATAATATCACATAAAAGCTTTTGTTAAGATATTTACATCCAGATGAAATCGCCTTATTATTTTTTTTGCAAATATTTAGCAACGAATCACTCAATCCATTAACGACCGGGTCGTGCCAAAGTGCACTCCTGATAATTCGGGTAATTGCCAAGTCGCTGGCAATCTAGATTTGCGATTCGCTTTGAAATTGGGGCCGAAATAACGAGAAACGTTTCCAACAGCCCTTCCTTTGATGTGCCTCTTGTAACCCACAGCCTTGGGGGAGGGGAGGGTCGGGGGGCGGCACCTTCGTAATCGCATAGCACTGTTAGCGGCATGTCCCAGTCTTAGGACAGTCCCTTTACTAAATGACACCATGAGACCCAGTGAAGATGAATAGAAGAGGCTTAATTAATCACATACAGCACAGTGAAACACTTTTCTTCGTATATCCCAGTTTGTTTGGGAGCTGGGGGTCAGAGCGTTGGGTCCGCATGATACGGTGCCCCCTACAGGACAGAGGGTTAATCGCATTGTACAAAGACCCAAGGGTAGCAGCTTGGTGATACCGGACCTTCCGATCAGGAGCCCAGCGCCTTAAACCAATGAGATACACTCTTACATCACCATCTGTCCATCTATCCATCTTTCTCTGTTACCATGGAATATTAAATTCATGAGGAATAAAATAGACGACCTAAATCGGACACTAATTAGGAAAGGATCGAGTGCTGAGAAACACTGACAGTAAAGTGACTGATGGTTGGATGGTGAATAGAATGAAAGAATATACTGAAGGATTGATTGATAGATGGATGAATGAATTCATTGAATGGAAGAATAGAACAGTCTTTGTCACATTTATTACAGAACAGTGAAATTGTTTCTTTGCAAATCCTAACTTGCTTGGAAGCCGAGGGTCCGAGCACAGGGTCAACCATGAACAGGGTTAATACAACTCCCCTTGGAGCTCAGGGGGTTAAGGGCCTTGCTCAAGGACCCAAGGGTGGCAGCACTTTAGACCACTGAGCTACACCCTCCCAGGTCAGTGGATGGATAGATAGATGGATGGATGGATGGCTGTCTGGATGGATGGATGATGGATGGCTGGATTGATTGCTGGATGGATGGATGATGGATTGCTGGATTGATGGATGGATGGATGGATGATGAATGGCTTGATGGATGTCTGCATGGATGGATGGATGGCTTGATGGATGGCTGCATGGATGGATGGATGGCTGGATGGATGATGGATGGCTGGATTGATGGATGGATGGATGGATGGATGATGGATGGCTGGATGGATGGATGGATGGATGGCTGGATGGATGGATGGATGGATGGATGGATGATGGCTAGATGGATGATGGATGCCTGGATGGATGGATGGATGATGGGTGGCTGGATGGATGGATGATGGATGGATGGATGGATGGATGGCTGGATCGATGGCTAAATGGCTCGATTGATGGATGATGGATGGCTGGCTGGATGGATTAATGGATGGATGGATGCCTGGGTGGATGTATGTATGATGGATGTCTGGATTGATGGATGATGGATGGATGATGGATGATGGATGGCTGTCTGGCTGGATGGATGAAGGATAGCTGGATGGATGGATGGCTGGATGGATGGATCATTGGCTGGATAAATGGCTGGATGGATGATGGATAGATGATGGGATGGATAAACAACGTGACATGGAAGGAAAAATACATTTCCTACATAGGCCATAGTTCTGTCTGCTTGTTCTTCTTCTACTTCTTCATTGAATTCTTCATCCTCTTCTCATCCTCCTTTTTCTCCTTCGTCTTCTAACTATTATATAAATATGCAGTTTAATATGCAATTTAAGAGATGACAAAAACAACTCACGTGTACTGTTTTCCCATTCACAAAGCCTTTTTTATGAGCAATATCGTAAGTCTCCAGTATCGAACGTTTCATTTGTAGCTCTTAATTTATGATTTATTTCACCTATTTAGTTGAAACCACAGTGCTGGTAAAAGAGCAATTATATAAGTTAAAATTTTGGTAATTATCATCCTGTGATACAAACCCCAGCTTTAGATCAGACGTTGTGGTCTTGGGTGGCCTCATTAACCCTCAGCTCAGCGCAATAGAGCAGGAATTATCCTGCAATGATGTCATTTCTCTGTTTAACTCCCATTAGATAGGAGCAGCTCAGATTAAATGCAGTACTGATCCAATACTGTTCACTCCTACGGATGTTCTCTCTCTCTCTCTCTCTCTCTCTCTCTCTCTCTCTCTCTCTCTCTCTCTCTCCACTGAATAGTTGAACACTGGTTGTTATATTATCAGTCTGTTGAAAGGAATTATAGTAGATGTTTTTTTTTATTGCACAAAGACATAAAACATCAATGTGAACAAATTTATTTATAATATATTCTAAAATAAATCAAAGCTTTGATATTCCTTACTTTTTAATTCAATTTAATGTTGAATATAATTTACAAGACAATATAAACCCAGTGCTCACTTATGTTATTGCGCCTATATACTGTAATTTGGAAAGAGTACTCTGCTATTTTCAAATATTTTAAAAGCAGAAAATGTCTTTTTGAGGCAGATAGAGGCTGAAATGTCACTGTTAACACATATTCACTTTAACGGCACTAATTTTATTAACGTGTGATTAACGTCATTCATTTATATATTAATAACATCTGTTACTGTTAGTTACAGTGTTAGAAAAATACTAATTTATGGAACATTGAAAATGTCCGATTAATGTGCGATCACGAGTTAATCATGATTTAACTCATATATATATATATATATATATATATATATATATATATATATATATATATATATATTTTTTTTTTTTTTTATCGATTGACAGGCTTAATACACACACATACACACACACATATGTATATATATATATATATATATATATATATATATATATATATATTCATTCATTCATTCATTCTCTTCCACTATATCCTACGATCTTCCCTCCGGTCACGGGGAGTCTGTGCCTATCTCTATAGTCTATGGGCATTAAGGCAGGATACACCATGGATGGAATGCCAACTAATCGCAGGGCACACACACACACATTCCCACACATTCATACACTAGGGACAATTTTCCAAGGTGCCAATCAACCTATCCGTGCATGCTTTTTGGACCGGGAGGAAACCGGAGAACCCGGAGAAAAAAAAAAAACCCCTGAGGCACGGGGAGAACATGCAAACTGCACAGACCCGGCCAACAATCGAACCCAGGACCCTGGCAGGTGTGAGGCAAACGTGCTAACCACTAAGCCACCGTGCCCACTATATATATATATATATATATATATATATATATATGGCCTAAGTAATAATAAAATAGTTAAAGCAGCTATATAATTTTTTATATTATCCCCTGTTGAGCATAATAATGACACTTCAGTGCATTTTCTGAGAATGTAAATGAAGGGGAAGTTGGGGGGGGGGCGGTTGGGGGGGACTGTCAACTTTGCATTTTGAGACTCGGACGTTTCGACACCAGAGCGTTCACACAACAACTGCACTCGTGTTTATGCGGCAACCCAGCAACATGGATATGTGAATAAAATGATTTAAAAATAGCAGATTTCAGGAAGAGGAAATCGTCCAATCCTTTTCAGCACTTATATATGTTGCATATTTGTTTATATTGCACAAACAAAATACATTTAAAAAAAATGACAGTGGGTGGAAATCAGCTATATAGCAAATATTACAACTTAAAAAAAAACACCCTAAACAAATAAAGTGTTGTTAAAAAGTATTCCTGATTTCTGAATATGTTTACATATTTGTCCGATTTAATTATTATTACAAAACGTTTTTGGATGATAATTTCAATTATTAAGTGTATTCACGCTTGCCTGTCCATGTGTAAAAGAAAGAAAAACATTTAATAAAAGTATTTGCACCCCCTCTTGCTATAGTTTTCTCTCTCTCTCTCTCTCTCTCTCTCTCTCTCTCTCTCTCTCTCTCTCTCTATGCAGTATCTTCTCTTTTTGCACGCCATCACTGTAAAACCATCGCCAAGTCTCACAGTTTTCCGTTTTTTTTTTGCACGTTCACTTTTGCTTCCCGACCTTTCGACCTCTAGTTTGTGACAGTCAGAACATGTGATCGCGGAGCATCGAACAGGCGACATTTCTTGTCAAATATTTCCCGACAGCCGTGAATATAAATATAAACGAGCAACTAATTTGACGCCTCTTCCCGGTACGCTGGTGACTGACTGTGAAACGTGTGAAGTCCGCGTGGAACGTGGCTGCGGTCGTGCTTCTATTTGACACGGCGAGCTGTTAGCGGAGGTGTTAGATTCCCGAGCTGATGGACCGTTGCTTTGTGACAGGGTTCAGGCAGTCTGCTAGCGCTCCCTCGCTTTCGGCGAGACGTCTGATAGACGCAGAAAGGGAGAGAAACGGACGAATGATGAAAGCGAATCGGCTTCCGCACTCGTCTGTCAGCCGGGCGACCTTTCGCTGTCACATCGCGAAGAGGAACGACGCTATCGCTCTGTCAAAATTAGCCACCTTTTTTTTCTTCTTCTTGCAAACAAACAGAGATTTATCGTTTAGCGAAGTTGAAAAGGAACACACGAGCATTTCAGAGGAACAACGAAAGCGATGTGACGCATCACAATTAGAAAACGTTTCGGGTGTTTGCAGTCTCGGTGCATATTTACATTTACAGCATTTGGCAGACGCCCCCGTATCTAGAGCAACTTACAACTGAGCAATTGAGGGTTAAGGGCCTTTCTCAAGGACCCCACTAGTGGCAGCTTGGTGGTGGGGTTTGAACCCATGATCTTCCGGTGCAACACCATAACCACTGGGATACACAGCACAATTATTACTCGATAACAATGCAACATCTAGTTTCACACGGACATTCATCTGATGTCACCTGACCTGAGTTTTATCCCACTAGCCAGGGTTTCATAAAATGCACCTATTTTATCTGCGTAAAAAAAAATATCTTCACCAGCAGTGTACCTCCACTGCACCTCCATCCTCAGAATTCGTCTCCCCTCTGTACCACAGGTTCCTCTTCTATACATGTCCCACAAATACACTCTAAACGTTCTCTAAACCTGTCCATCCTTCTCACTCTCAATCAATATTTTCAACTCCTCCCCCTCCCGCTCCGCCTCCTGTCTTTTAGACCATGCCCACCAAACCCTACAACATGGCAGGTCTCACCACAGTCCTGTAAACTTTCCCTTTCACTCTTCCAGATAGCGTTCTCCACCCGTTCCACCCTGCCTGTACTCTTTTCTTCACTTCACCTGTCTGCAATCTTTTCTTTACTTCTCCACTTGCTCCACTCTGCCTTCACTCTTTTACTCTCTTCAAAACCCACTCCTCCGAATCCTGCACTCTTTTCTTCATTTCTCCACCCGCTCTACCGATTCCTGTACTCTTTTTTTCACTTTTCCACCCAATCTTTTCTTCACTTCCCAATCCACTCCACCCTGCCTGCACTCTTTTCTTCACTTCACCTGTCTGCACTCTTTTCTTCACTTCTCCACCCGCTCCACCCTGCCACCCTCAACCTCGAACCCCCAACCTTCCAATCAGTAGCCGGAAAGAGACGCTGCTTCCACGGGTTTCTAAATGTATAAACGTTTCTGTAATTGTGTATCGTTCCAGTCAGTAATGTGTGTTAACTCATCTGTTTTATGTAAAGAAATTGTGTTAAAATATATATGCAAAATGTGTCGATATTGGTGATGTCTATAGTGATTAGGAGTGCTGCTCATGTCACCATGACTGCAACAATAAAAGCACTCGTGCTCACTGATCCGTACGCGAGAAACGCGTCCATATAAAGAAAAGTTCGGTGTGTTATTGTTTGCCCTCGCTTCACCTTGTAGATTATTTGATTTATATTCAGTTTGACGCTTTGTATATTGAGCACAGTAGGTGTCTTTGTAAGCCGTATTTAAAACGCTCCCTCTGGCTGACGTCCCGTCTTTCCTGGGAAGCAGCGACTTACAGTTCACTGGCACTCAGATCCATCAGCGTTCTCCACCTGGCAGTTTTACACTCAGATCCTAAACTCTGGGATCGGCGCTTTGAGGAAGACTTGGCAATGCCGAAACAAACTTGCGTGTGCATGACCTGAACACGGTGTTTATTATATTACACTGTCACTGCACTAACAGCACACTATCACTATATTTATATATACACTGTGTACCATAGCAGGACTGTGCTCTCTCTCTCTCTCTCAGCACACATACACACACACACACACACTTCTCTCTTTCTTTTTTTAACAATTTATGAAAAAATTTCAAATCTCATTCCTGCGACAGGTCTGAAAAACGTTGGTACAATACCACCAGATCCGCTGGCATGTGAACCGAGCGCTGATAATAAGGTCTTCTCCTTCCTCTTTAGCCTGTAGGAATCAGGAACCAACGAGAATATCAAATTTTGATTTGTCTGACCATAGAAACTGTCCATTTTAAATGAGGACACGATGGCGCTTCTGGACGATGTTCACATATGGCTTCCTTTTTGCATGAGAGAGCTTTAATTGGCATCTGCAGATGGCACAGTGGATTGGGTTTACCGAATGTTGTTTACGGAAGTGTTCAAGGGCCTCATTTAGTAATGCCAATGTCACAATCATTCCAACGAGTGATGCGCCGTCATCCGAGAGTCCGAAGCCCACGGGCATCCAACAAAGGTCTTTGGACTTGTTTTTCATTTTGCATGCTTTGTTGATTCCTTGAGGGAAATTCTTTCTTCGCTTGTTTTTGGAAGGTTCAGCCGGGATACAGCGCCCCCTGGAGCACAGAGGGTTAAGGGCCTTGCTGGCTCGAACCCCAGACCTTCCAATCAGTAGCCCAGCACCTTAACCACAGAACTATACCCCTCCTAATGCACGATAAATATATATATATATATATATATATATATATATATATATATATATATATATATATATATATATATATATATATCCAGTCTCTCTGTGACTTTTGATGATATGTATGTACTTTAGATGATGAGATTTGCAAAGCCTTTTTGAAGTATTCTTCAATCTTTTTATCTACTTTTTCACAGAGTCTTTGTCCATCTTTACTTCTCAGAGACTCCTCCATTCTAAAATCCCTTTAATCCCTTTAATAGCCGGGCATGTTACAGACCTGTGGTCAATTAACTTGATTAGCTGACTGATGTTCTTCCAGCTAAATATGTTCAAAATGTGATGCTTTTTTCATCCCTTTTTCGAATGAAAAAAATGCACCAACATTTCCCGAATGCAGGTTGTAGTAGTGACTATTCTTCCTTTTTTTCTGTCTTTTTCTTTCTTTCTTTCCTCCCTTGCTGCCTCCTTCCCTTCTTTCTTCCTTCCACCCTTTCTTACTTTCTTCCTTTTTTCCTTCTTTCCTTCCTTTCTTTCTTTCTTTCTTCATTTCTTCACTTCCTACCTCATTTCTTTCTTTCTTTCTTCCTACCTCCTTTCTTTCTTTCTCCCTTCTTTCTTTCTTTCTTTCTTTCTTTCTTCCTTCCCTTTCTTTCTTCATTTCTTCACTTCCTACCTCATTTCTTTCTTTCTTTCTTCCTACCTCCTTTCTTTCTTTCTCCCTTCTTTCTTTCTTTCTTTCTTTCTTCCTTTCTTTCTTTCTTTCTTCATTTCTTCCCTTCCTACCTCCTTTCTTTCTTCCTTTCTTTCTTCCTTCCTTTTTCCTTTCTTTCTTTCCCCCATTCCCTTCTTTCTTTCTTTCTTCCTTCCTTTCTTTCTTCATTTCTTCCCTTCCTACCTCTTTTCTTTCTTCCTTCCTTTTTTCCTTTCTTTCTTTCTGTCTTTCATTCTTTCTTCATTTCTTTCTTTCTTTATGTCCATCTGCCTTTGTAGATCTATCTATTTTAGTCAGTTAATGTGTTGGTATTATCTTATTTTATTTGAAGTTAGCCTCTAGATTGCTAATATTGTCAGTTCACAAAAATTGTTATTCAATGTGATTCTCTTTATTTAAAATGGTTAAATGTTTACGTTTTAGCCAATTATCTAATGTATAGATCTGTCTGTATGTCACATATACATTACATCACAGTGAAATTCTTTATTTACATATCCCAGCATGTTTTGGGAAGCTGCGGTCAGAGCGAAGGCTCAGCCACGATACGGCGCCCCCTGGAGCACAGAATGTTAAGAGCCTTTCTCAAGGGGCCGAAAGTGGCAGCCCAAGAGTACCAGTCACTTTCTGACTAGCCTGCTTGATAGTATTATTATGCATATCTGTATTTGTGCTGTTTCAGTGTTGTAATCATTGCAAATTATTTTGTTTATTATATTAATTGGAATTTAGCTACCTGACATTAATATGCTTCTTTGTAATAAACACATGACAATTCGCTTTTTTTGTTTTTGTGTGTGTGTGTGTGTGTGTGTGTGTGTGTGTGTGTGTGTGTGTGTGTGTGTGTGTGTGTGTGTGTGGTGTTGTAAATATAAAACCGAGGTTACAGCGATCGCAAAGGAATGACAACATGGAGCTTAGTTCAGAGGAGTGGTATGCTGGGAATAATAAAATTGATGGCAGCGCATCAGTCCCTTGCAGGCAGGAGGTCCATGTGTATGAGTACTGTGTGTGCTGTGTGTGTGTGTGCTTGTGTGTGTGTGTGTCTGTGCATGTATACGTTCTTCCACATTGATGTGAAGGACTGATAAAGTCATAAAGAATACAATTCATTCAAATTATTAATGCTAATGTTGCTTCTACAAGCTATTGAAGCGTAAAGTGTACTTATTTTGTCACACACGGCCTCCCAATGTTATATTATATTCATAAAATAAATACAGACACCGCATAATTTGTCATGGTATTGTTTTGTAAGGAAGTATTTGCCCAATTTTAAGACATGATGCAAATGTTTTATGTCCTGATACATACATACATTATATATATATATATATATATTTTTTTTTTTGTTTATCATATTACTATATATTAAAAAACAATATACTCTCGACCAATACATCGCAGGTTCAAATCCCAGCAACACCAACCTGCCACTGTTACCCTCATCTGCTCAGTTTTTGCTCATAATATATATATATATATATATATATATATATATATATATATATATATATATATATATATATATATATTTTTTTTTTTTTTTTTTTTTTTGTGTGTCAATGCACGTTTAGTACTACAATCTTTCTACATTTATTTTTATCATTAAAATTAAACAAAAACATTCTACACATGTCTGTAACATTGACAAATACATAAATAATATCAAATATCAAATATCAGATATACAAAAGTATTCAGAACCTTTGCAACCAGATGTAAAAACTGAGCTATATAATAAATATATATATATATATATATATATATATATATATATATATATATATATATATATATATATATATATATAGTATATATATATATTAAACCTTTCAATGAATTATGCCTTAACTCTAGTCACATGGTGAAATTGCAGACTAAAACCTGATTGGCTCATATATTTTCAATTAATTGTCTTAAAGAAAAAGAAACATCTCCATGTCTTTAATGGAAGTCATCACGGATAAATTCAACCAAAACGCAGATAAAGTTTGCGGTGGTTTTATTAAACGAGCAACTGCTTTTCTAAACTTTTTTCCGTCTTTCGTTTACGAGAAAAATGAGCCGGAGTGAATTCGGATTGCGCGGCTAATGACGAAGCTCCAGTCGGAGGCCTTTTTAATGATGTTTGAAAGCATTTTCAGAGCCGAGGTTCAGGTATTAGGCTCAGTGTGTGTGCGCGAGGCGTGCCTTGCATCAGGCTAATCAGACCCGCTTAACTCTTCAATTATTTTCCATTACAGGGGAGCGATGGCTACGTTTAACCGGCTCAGTTTAGCCGTAATGTAAAGGCTTCGTGCTGAGAAGTGTTAATTGGTAGGTGATGGAGCCTGAGGGCCACGGGTTATGTTTGGAACATCCTTATTAGCACTTAACTCCTTCGGCGAGCGTGTGTGCGTTTCTTATAGAGGAATAGTCTTGGATGGTAAAGTTGACCCTGTGGACAGGAGCGTCATGGGGGCGAAAATGCATGTCGTCTTAATTTCTTCAATTAATTCGCTAGAAATATAGAGATATCAAGTCCATGCTATAAATAATAATAATAATAATTAATCAAAACATTAACAAATCTACAAAAAGTTGCAAAATAAATATGTGAACATTAATTAATTAATTTGTGGGGGTTGCCCAGTGGCTAAAGCATTGGGTACTGGAAAATGAAATGTTGCATGTTCGAGTCCCAGCCAAGTTGCTCTCTCTAGTGGGCCTTTGAGCAAGGCCCTTTAACCCAGTGCCATTAATAAATCCTACTAGACCTAATAACCAGACAAAAAAAAACCTAGTTTCAAGCACTTGTAAATCTTTTTTAACCACTAGGGGGAGTTGGTGGTGGGATTTAAACCTTTGATCTCCTGGTTTAGAGGCCCCTGCCTTAACCCCACCTACCTCCTAGTTTTTATAAACACAAGCTAGACCCATTTGGGGTTCGATTCCCATCTCGGCCATGTATGTGTGGAGTTTGCATGTTCTCCCCGTGCCTCAGGGGTTTTTCTCCGGGTTCTCTGGT
This sequence comes from Kryptopterus vitreolus, assembly GCA_030449085.1. Taxonomy (NCBI): domain Eukaryota; kingdom Metazoa; phylum Chordata; class Actinopteri; order Siluriformes; family Siluridae; genus Kryptopterus; species Kryptopterus vitreolus. The sequence goes on from JACRUU010000018.1 coordinate 17,563,253, forward strand.
TTCCTCCCCAGTCCAAAAACATGCACGGTAGCTCGATTGGCACCTTGGAAAATTGTCCCTAGTGTGTGAATGTGTGTGTGATTTCTATCCAGGGTGTGTCCTGCTTTGATGCCTGAAGACGCCTGGGATAGGCGAATACTCGGCGGTTAAAGCATTAACGTCTGGACCAGAAGGTCGCTGGTTTATGTCCCATCACCAAGCTGCCACTAGTGGTTTAATAAAACTTATAAGGCTTATAATATCTAGTAGAATTTGTTATTGACTAGATATTAATGCTTGTTCTAGAAGGGCATGTTTTTTTGCAGTGTGTGGTGTGACTGCAGCCCTTCTTGTTGGGTACCATAGTAAAATAACCCGAAATTAAATCAATTTAATGACGCCCCATCCTGACAAAAAAAAAAAAAGGCTGTGTGCTTGTACAGGTCATAAATCCAACATGCATTTGAGGTTGAATAAAAAAAATTCTAAAATTCCGAGGGAACGGAATTGACAGACGCCCCCCGATTTTGTCTCGAACGTGTGAAAGAAGGCCCGCTGGCCTCCTTTTGTGTACGGCCACGCCTCTTATTATGTGAGTGGTTTCATTAAACTTTAACTGCATAGGCCTTCTGGCTCAAAATCTGTTTCATTTGAACCCCCCCGTGACTATACACACATCGTAAGTATCACTCACACACACACACACACACACACACCCTCTGTGATGGATCTCAATTAAAGCAGGCCAAGTCATACATTTGCCCTAGAGAAGTTCACATCCCTTCCTGACAGAATACCCTTCGCCCGCTGCCTCCTTTTCATTAAGCCTTGCAATTTGGACGCCTTCCAAATTGCTCTTCTTTTCTTCCAGGCGAGAAGCGCACTAATTATGCCAAGCGTCTTCAAGAGGAGTGGAAACACAATTACACACCTTCCTTCTGGTGCATGTATGTACGTGGTGAGTGTGTGTATGTGTGTGTGTGTGTGTGTGGTTGTGGGTGCGTGCTCTTACAGGGGCCTTTTGTAGGTCAGGGGGACTCGGGGTCTTTTTCATTGTACCGCACGCCTGATCTGCATGGCTAATGTTTTAATCGTAATAATTAATACCACTTCACTCGCATGCTGCAGCTAATTATGCACCGGCACGTCACTGGGGAGAGAGAAGGGGGTTTTAGGAAGAGGGCTTTTCAATCGGCCCCCTGTGAAGGAGGGTTAAAATGTGCAAACAAGCATTCAATGCCAATTCCAAGGATTTGGGATGAGGACCGGTGTTGTTGTTGTCGTTGTTGTTTTTTCTTTCTCTTTTTTGGAATAGGAATGAAAGCAGTATTTAATAGATAAGCGATTATAATGCATTATAATTATAAGGCGACGTTACATAAGATCGAAATCATTATTAAAGGTGAAATTTTTGCACGGTGGTTTAGTGGTTAGTACGTTCGCCTCGCAACACCAGGGTCGGGGTTCGATTCCTGTCTCGGCCATGTGTGTGTGGAGTTTGCATGTTCCCCCTGTGCCTCAGGGGGTTTTTCTCCGGGTTCTCCCATTTCCTCTGGGTCAAAAAACATGCACGTTATCAGTTGTAACATGTAGGTTATCAGTTGTAAAGAATGAACATACAAACTCCACACACACACACACACACATGGGGGAGACGGGAATCGAACCCGCGACCCTGGAAGTGTGAGGCTACATTGTCTCTTGTGTCACGCCACTCTCGGTAGGGAAGGGAAGGGACCGTCGGAACCAGCACTGGTCATCCTGTGGGAAAGACATCACTTCCTGCCACATACAGGACGTCGGTGTCGAAAGCTCTTCCAGACAGCTGGCGGTTGAAGGAGAGGAAGGATCGTGTGCAGGACTGTTCACTCGGAGATAAAGAGATGCAGCGCTGGCCGTTGGAAAGGGAGGAGGTGTGTAGAGATAAAGAGAAATAACTCCCATCAGGATGGAGGTATTGGCTCTCGTCCAGTCGGCATCAAAAAACTTCTTTGTCGTACATTATCAGTCTGAAGCCCCGGCGTCTGGCGTCCATCGTTCACCCAGCACTCTGATAACTACAAGATAGATGAACACATAGTCATATAGTCACACTGGGATTCTCTCTCTCTCTCTCACTCACTCTCTGTCTCTGTATCTCACACTTTCTATCTCTCTCTCTGTCTCTCTCACTCACTCTCTGTTTCTCTCACACGCACTGTCTCTTTCTCACTCACTCTCTGTTTCTCTCACACACACTGTCTCTCTCACTCACTCTCTGTTTCTCTCACTCACTCTCTGTTTCTCTCACACACACTGTCTCTCTCTCACTCACTCTCTGTTTCTCTCACACACACTGTCTCTCTCTCACTCACTCTCTGTTTCTCTCACACACACTGTCTCTCTCTCACTCACTCTCTGTTTCTCTCACACACACTGTCTCTCTCTCACTCTCTGTTTCTCTACACTCACTCTCTCCATGTTTTCTCTCACACACACACTGTCTCTCTCTCACTCACTCTCTATCTTTCTCTCCCACACACACTCACTCTCTGTCTCTCTGTCTGTCTCTGTCTCTCTCTCTCACACACACACACTCTGTCTCTCTCTCACTCTCTCACTCTCATTCACTCTTTGTCTGTCTCTCTCACTCTTTCTCTCACTCTTTCTCTCTCTCTCTCTCTCACTCACTCTCTGTTTCTGTATCTCACACTTTCTATCTCTCTCTCTCTCTCTCTTTCTCTCTCTCTCACTCACTCTGTCTCTGTATCTCACACTTTCTATCTCTTTCTCTCTCTCTCTCTCTGTCTCTCTCTCTCGTTCTCTCACTCAGTCTCTCTCTCTCACTCACTCTCTGTCTCTCTCACACACATTGTCTCTCTCTCACTCTCTCTCTGTCCATCTCTCTCACTCACTCTCTGTCTCTCTCTCACTCATTCTCTCTCTCTCTGTCTCTCTGTCTGTCTCTGTCTCTCTTTCTCACACACACACTCTGTCTCTCTCTCACTCTCTCGCTCTTATTCACTCTTTGTCTGTCTCTCTCACTCTTTCTCTCACTCTCTCTCTTTCTCTCTCTCTCTCACTCACTCTGTCTTTGTATCTCACACTTTCTATCTCTCTCTTTCTCTCTCTCACTCACTGTCTCAGTATCTCACACTTTCTCTCTCTGTCTCTCTCTCTCTACTTCTCTCTGTCTGTCTCTCTCTCACTCTCTCTCTTCTCTCACTCTCTCTCTCTCTCACTCACTCTCTGTCTCTCTCACACACACTGTCTCTCTCTCTCTCACTCACTCTCTATCTTTCTCTCCCACACACACTCACTCTCTGTCTCTATGTCTGTCTCTGTCTCTCTCTCTCTCACACACACACTGTCTCTCTCTCACTCTCTGTCTCTCACTCTCTGTCTCTCTCACTCTCTTTCTCATTCACTCTTTGTCTCTCTCTCTCACTCTTTCTCTCACTCTCTCTCTGTCCATCTCTCTCACTCACTCTGTCTCCCCCTCTCTCTCTCTCACTCATTCTCTCTCTCACCTCTCTCTCTCTCTGTCTCTCTCTCAGAGTTGCTTTATCAGCATGACAAATATGCTGACACATGATATTCATTTTTGTCAACGCTTATAAAACAATCAACTAAATGAATAGAGACAAATTTGATCAGCAATAAAAAACAAAAGCTATAAATTAAACATAAAACTGTAAATAAAGGTGCACATGTAAGGAAGTAACTAGTAATAATTATTTATTTATTTTGATTTTTTTTTATTTGATTCATTATTTTTTACATTCAATCCATCATCTCCCTCATTCTTTAAAAAATGAAAGGTTAAGACATTAAACTAACATGAAAAGTTACAAAACATGACAATCTACAAAATTAAACACATAGAGACTCCTTCTCTCTCTCTCTCTCTCTCTCTCTCCCTTCCTTTTACCTCCTGCAGGGTCTTCCTTTACGACCGCCCATTTACAGGGGAGGAAAAAAGAGTAAAGGTATACACATTAACCCACCACCATACACATTCCCTTCCCTTTAGGCTGGGTTTGTTTCAAGCCCTGTCATCAATACCCTCTTTATACCACAGAGGTCATTTAAAGGTCGACACTGATAACCTCCCTGTCTGTTTTACCAGCATGACATCATCTTAATAACCAGCACCAACATCGCCGCCATGACGTCATGCTTGAAGGACGCTGCATACGTCAGGGCAGGTCAGGCTGAGGTCAGGGGTGTTTTATTATTTATTTATTTTTTATTATTCATTTGCATTTTGATGAACATTTTACCTAAACTATTATTTATTTATTTATCTCCCCCGCGTCTCCTTGCTCACACTGAGAGCTTAATGCACGCCGTCTACCCAATTAAACGACGCCACAACCCGTGCAGTTCATTAACATGCAAATGGCGTCTTACGAAGAGATTAGTTAATTGCAACTCATTTGCATAATTAATGAACACTCCAATGAAGAATGCTTTGGCAGGTTTCGCACCATGCCGCCACCAGATAAATTATAAACGACAAGCCGAGACCATTGTGCGAAAAAAAAGGGGGCCCCATGCGTTCGGGCAACAATAATAAAGCAGGTGGGAGATGGATGATTCTTGTGATATCACTTATTAGTAAAGACGGAGTATTAATTAATTTATTTATTTATAATCTATTTATCCGGCCCTTCTTGCTCTTTCAGATGAAGCGCGATTCTCGGCTGCCATTTACATTTTTATTGACCTATTGCCTTTACGTTCACTCATAAATGAAGATTAATTGTAGGGGTTTTTTTTTCTTATAGATTACTCATCTAGATTCATTGTGATGGTTTGTGTTGGCATCATATACATAAATTTGTATATTTTGATAAATGAATTCATTCATTTATATCAATTTGATGGTTTCAAGTTGTGTTTGGGCAAGATGAGCAAATTCAATCCTCTCTCTCTCTTTCAAGACTCATTCATTCATCTTCTATCGCTATATCCGATCTTCCCTCGGGTCACGGGGAGACTGTGCCTATTTCAGGAGTCTATGGGCATTAAGGCAGGATACACCCTGGATGGAACCCATCACAGGACACACACACACACACTCATATTCACACACACATTCACACACTAAGGACAATTTTCCAAGGAGCCAATCAACCTACCGTGCATGTTTTTGGACCGGTAGGAAACCGGAGAACCCGGAGAAAAACCCCCTGAGGCACGGGGAGAACATGCAAACTCCACACACACATGGCCAAGACGGGAATCGAACCCGGACCCTGGCGGTGTGAGGTGAACGTGCTAACCACTAAGCCACCATGCCCTTCCATTTCAAGAATCCAAAGGATTATATTAATTATTTATTCATTTATTTTTTATTTGTTTATGTGGAAGTCAAAAATCACTATTTCTGAGGAAGAAACCTTGAGAATAACCAAACTCAAAATGTCACTGAATGCTTATTTGTTTGTTTTTATTTTGTATTTTCATTCACACGTTGTTCAGGATTATTTTCTGTACTGTATTATAAAAGAAATGTAAATCTGTTTTGATTTGATTGATTGAAAAAAGAGACAGAGCGCAGAGTCAGCCATGATACAGTAATCCTGGAGCACAGATGGTTTGGGGGCCTCGCTCATGGAGCCCCATGTCTACACTCTGTCTCTCGAAAAACATATTTACACGTCTTCTTTACTATAGTATAGGGGAAAAAATACTAAAAGAAAGAAAAATGCAACTGAAAGAAGAAAATGCAAAATGCAAAAGAAAAAAAAATATTATGAATAGGCATTTGGTGCCATTTTGAGTCTGGTTGTTGTCAAGGTTTCTTTGTCAGAAATAGTGAGTTTTAATCCTAAATATTGTTCTATACTATAGTATAAGGAAGAAAAATGATAAAAATTGTGTGAATGAAAATACAAAAAAAATACAAATAAAATTGACATATCTTCTATACTACAGTATAGGAGAAAAATGTGTGAATGAAAATACAAAATTAAAAAAAATAATGAATAGGAATGTGATGGCATTTTGAGTCTGGTTCTTTTTTTTCTTTGGGGGGGCTTGCTCAATAAAGAAATAATACATAAATAAATTATAAATAGAAATCTTTGAAAAAGAAAGAGAAATACAGATAGAAAGAGAGAGAGTGAATTTAGTCATCTTGCCCAAATATATATTAGATCAAAAATCCCCTTTTTGCTGCCAAAACAATCCCTGACCCGTCGTTCATTAACAGCATTAATTAAGTCAGCAATTAATCATCTCTCGCATTTAATGAGCCTTGGCAATCACATGCCCATCACATCACAGAGTAAAATAAAGTGTAAAGGTGGGTGTCAAGTGTACATTACAGCATGGTGAGCCCAGCAATGTTAGGAAACTGGGCTCCGAGCGTAGGCTCAGCTATGATACAGCAGAGGGCCTTGTTCAAGGGCCCAAGTGTGACTTGGTACAGATTAACCGTTTTCTCTGTGTTAGACTAAATAAGGTCATGACCTACGCTGGCTTGAGATGGTAATGAAGCCTAGTTCTTCATGATAACTACAGTCTGATAACACAGGAATGCTTTAATAATGCTGTCTGATAAAGTGGGAATGCCCAGCGCTCTTGTGTGGTCAATTTGTTGCAGATGGAGCAAAATGAACATCCAGGTCAGGAGAAGGACACTTTTACATCTCTGGACTTATTGTTATTTGACATCACTGTATTTAATAATCAATACTCTTTTTATTTGTGCAAGTAGATTAAGGATAATTAAGCAGATTTTTTATATAGAAGCGTAGATAATAATAACCACGAGAACTGTAATAATTTAGAATATACACAACTTTTCAGCAAGAATTTAGAATATGACATATGTCACTAAAAATCTTCTTGTAAAGAGGAGGAGTCACAAAAGCCGATCTGGTTGAAAAGTACACAAGTTGTTTGAATTGAATTGAATGCACATGGTCTCGAAGCAGCTTTACAGAGTTAATGAGGTTAAAAAATGAATTGTATAATTGAATCTATCGGTTTAGTGCCTATACATTTTCATCCTTTCATTCTTCTACTACTTTATCCGATCTTCCCTCGGGGAGCCTGTGCCTATCTCAGGTGTCTTCAGGCATCAAGGCAGGACACATCCTGTGTGGAACGCCAACGCATCGCAGGGCACACACACACACACACTAGGGACAATTTTTCACACACACAAAGGTTCCAATCAACCTACTGTGCATGTTTTTGGATTGGGAGGAAACCGGAGAACCCAGAGAAAAACACAAACGGTAGGTGAGGGAGACGAACGTGTTAACCACTAAGCCACCATGCCTCCTGCCTATAAGTAAGTTTATAAGTTTGTAAGTTTATCTCTTATAAGTCACCGGGTAGGGTGGCATGAGGAAGAACCCTTGAGAGCAACCAGATCTGGGTGGCACTGAATACCCAGTCATTATAGCTCTGTTTCTTATAGTGTTTAGTGATGGGCGCTTAAATGCAAAAATGTCCATGCATGATGTGGTCCCAAGCCACTGTTAATATAAATTAGTCTGGATCTATTCTCAAAATTCATGAATAACCAATTAAGGCCCGGGAGAGGGTGGAGGAATTCCTGAGGTCTAGAGCGGAGTTTGTAAAGACCTGGGAGTGCAGAACTGGATTATGGAATGAACTGGACTCGCAGAGAGCACAGAGTCGGCTGTACATCCACAGGAGGCTAACGTACTTCAACATCTGCAAAAAAAAACGCAGCAGACTGTCTCATCAAGAAGACGGACGCCTCACGACTAGACAATCGACCGCATCCACTGCACAGCATCATCACCAGGAAGAGAAGCAGCTTCAGTAACAGGTTAGTGTCACTGCCCCGGATCACTGTGAGACTCAGGAAGTCGTTCTTCTCCATATATGTATGTACGAAGGGAAGTCAAAAAGGAAATACTATACACACAATTTTTTTCCCCACAATTTGACTGTTTACGTGCCTTATTGCACATCTCACTTTGTCCCGTTTACATTTTACTACTTTACACATTGCACTGTATATACAGTAGGTTTACGAGTCGTTGCTTTTCTGTGTTTCTTGTATTTGTCTTGCACTGTCTTGTGTTGTCTGATTTACACTGTTTTGTTGTTTGCACTAGGCTCTGTGTTCTGCATCTCTCTGTTGTGTAATGTTGTTTTATGAACATTGTCTCATTTCACTGTGTACTGCAGCATATATATATATTATATATATATATATATAATATATATATAATATATATATATATATATATATCTATATATAATATATATATATTATATATATATTATATATATATATATATATCTATATATATATATATATATATATATATATATATATAATATATATATATATATATATAATGCTAATATATATATATATATAAATATAGGAATTAAATACAATAGTGCAAATAAGGATATAATACAGTGGATATATAGGTATACTATATATATATATATATTTTTTTTTGCTTTGCGTCCATGCGTGTGTGCATATTGAGTTGTTGGGCGGAATCTCCTGGAAGGAAGTGTAGCTCTGTGGGGAGCTTTGTGTGCTTGAGGTGGCTTGAGACAAGTCGTTGACTGTTGACTGGCCCTTTGTTGAGGAAGGATACAATCAGCTCATTGATGTTTGTTTGACTGGAGCAGGACACACACACACACACATACACATATACAAACGCCTGTGAGGGGATAAGTGTGTGTGTGTGTGAGTGTGTGTGTGTGTTGTGTCTGTAAAAACTGTGAGCCCACATGAAACCATTTGAAACCTTGACACGCGGTCCTACGCTTCCTGTTATGTTTATTTAACTGAGCTGTGGTGTGTGTGTGTGTGTGTGTGTGTGTGTGTGTGTGTGTGTGTGTGTGTGTGTGTGTGTGTGTGTGTGTGTGTGTGTGTGTGTGTGTGTTTGTGTTGTGTGTTTGTGTTGTGTGTGTGTGTGCGAGTACTGTGTGTGTGCCATTAATACTTCACAGTTACAGTTGTGTAAATTCCACACTTGTCTGGAAAAAAAAAGCTAAAGTTTGATTATTTCAGTTTTTTGTTGATGTAGCCATGAGGCTAATCCAGCTAACAATGAAAGGATTTAGCATCATGCTAACTACATTGCTAAAGCTGTCAACATTCAGCTCAGTTATTTAGTCCATAAAACGTTTTATTTGACTAACAATTGTGTGTGTGTGTGTGTGTGTGTGTGTGTGTGTGTGTGTGTGTGTGTGTGTGTGTGTGTGTGTGTGTGTGTGTGTGTGTGTGTGTGTGTGTGTGTGTGTGTGTGTGTGTGTAAAAGAAACCCTCAGATCTACAGGAGCTGATGCTGAACTAATGATATATAATGTTACTCTCAGTAAATAGGATCATCAACATCAGGAATGAACACAACACACACACACACACACACACACACACACACACACACACACACACACACACACACATATGCACAAAGAGAGAACAGTAGCACAGCAGTAAACATCCCTGCATCCCTGATCCCCTCCTTCTCACATACACATACACACACACACACACACACACAACACACACACACGCACACGCACACGCACACACACACACACACAGCTCGAGCATGACTGAGCAGCAGAAATGTGACTTGATGGTGCACATTGAGGGATGAAATGGACAATGAAGTTTCCATATGTTGTTTTTACACACTAATTAGAATCGCTCTCTCCCTCCTGTCCTCTCTCTCGCTCACGCTTCTTTTTCTCCCCCTCGCGTTTTTGCTCACATTCCCAAGTTCACTTTAAGCAGTTTTATCCTCAGGCACATTCTCCAGGCTCATATCTGGCTGGGCTTATATTTATTGCATTTATACACCTGAGCAATTAAGGGGGTTAAAAGGGTTAAGGGGCAGCTTGGTGGTTCTGGGATTTGAACTCACAACCTTGTGATTAAAAACGAAAAAAGAAAAATCCAAACTTTTATTTGCCGTATATTTATTTGCAGTATTTTCACTAATAGTCTTTATTTATATATATATATATATATATATATATATATATATATATATATATATATATATATATATATATATATATATATATATATATATATATATATATATATATATATATATTATAGTTTATTTATTTATTTATTTATATACTCCAGCAAATAAAATAAATCCTCCCTTATAATAAATTTAAGCTTTAAGCTTTTAAGTGTCTGGGCTTGTGACTCTACCGCTACGAAACGGACACGCACTCAATTACACCTGAATCGTAACTAACCTCTCTTCTCTGATTTCCAAATCAGGTTCCGCTCCCGCCTGCTTTAGATTCCCGGACTTCCAAGTCCCATGGACGCGACCTCGTCCGCCGCTGAGCCGAAACTATCACCCCCGTCACGGACCTCCCGAGATCCGCGAACTCGACTCGGGCCATGCAGGGCTGTACCCCCGTTCTGGCTGCTCATTTAGAGTAGCATCTCTTTTGTTCTCCTTCTTCTAAATAAACCCTCCTAAGTTGATCCCTGTGCTTGTGTGTGTCTGTCCAGAGTGTAGCTTCGGTGTACCTTTAGCTCACTGTTTGCTCTATAAATAGAACTAACAGAGCCTTGTACGTAGGCTTCAGCTTGTTGTCTTGGTTTGTGGTGAAGTCGGTTCCAATGAGCCGCAATCCAGAGAAAATTGTCTGGTGTTGAAGTATGCAATGGGAGCCGTGTTGGTTCGTTATTCCTTCAAATCTCCAACGTTCCCTGCTCCAAAACAAACCCAAACCATTAAGCTTAAGAGTTTTGATTTGAGTCAGTCTGCTACTCCTGTTCTCAGACTTATAGAAGTTTTTCTTTGAAAGACATAAATATCCAATTTGTACTCATTATACCATCAAACAGGGTTATTTCCAGGAGGGCCATATGAGAAAGCTGAGCTGGGTTCGACAGCCGAACCAACAATAACCTGAACTTAACTATGTTCAATATATAACTTTAAAATGCAGTCATAAACAGAACAACAATAATTACATCAAATATGTCATTTTAAATTTTAACACAGACTCAGAAATGCTGAACAGTATAATTGCAAATATAAACAATTAATTAACAATACAAAAAGCAATCGATGCTTTAAATTGTATTCCTTGAACGAGGCGACAACAAAATAAACCCATGCCTTTTCCCTTAAACTCTGTAAAGAAAATGTATACTTTCATAATAAAAGCAGCACAGCGTGCATGGTGTAAACTAGTTAGTGTACCATAGAACCTTCTACCCTTCATTCACTATCCAATTCTTGTTTGTTTTGGCCTAATATTTTTACTTGGCTTTCACTATCACTATTCTAATTTTTTTTTACAAAAAACAATAAAAAACAGGACAATCAGTTAAAGTGTTGAAATAATAATATTCTACCAATAACTGTAAAAAACAGCAATATTGTGTGAACGTAGCATGATGTGAACGCAGGTAGGCGGGTTTATACTTCTGCGTGGAGTGAACGATGTAGCCTACGCACGTAGCCGATGCAGTCGTGAGCATTTATACTTCTGCGTCGCTCTGCAGTGACTATTCCCAAACACTAGTTGGCGGTGTTTTGGGTTTCTGCTGCAGGAACAATTGTGACTTCCATGATCCTTTCGTCTACTTGATCCATGTCCATGCTTTGTTTCTTCACTATGGAATTTTTTAGAATGGCGTCACGGAGGAATACAACAGAATACGTACGATGCTACAGCGGAAATACGATGAGCCGACCAATCACAGACCTCGCTCTCTGCGTGACGTGTAGTTACTTTTTTGGAGAGATGCGCGTCAGGTTACGGTGTAGGGTAAGCATCGACGCAGAGGATACTCTCAAAGCAGAAGTAAAAAGCAGCCAATACTCGGATCTTCGTCAATTTTTTCTGATTAATCGTGCAGCCCTACATTACACCCTGATAACTCAAGGAAGATCTCCAGGAAGCAAATGTCTGTACATGCAAGCATGTGTGGTGTGATGGTGTATACCGATGTGTCAGTGTGAGTATGTGCACGTGTGTGCCTTATGTGTGTACTATGAATGTGTGTGTTACACTCTTGGCTCGGTGTGTTTTTCATCTCCACCACAGTGAGGAAGGCACCGGGCCATGAACCTGGCTGCGTTCTGATTGGTTGTGTTGTGAGCTCGAGGCCACAGCTGTGTGCTTGGAGAGATTGTGTGCATATGTGTGTGTGTGTGTGTGTGTGTGTGTGTGTGTGTGTGTGTGTGTGTGTGTGTGTTGTGTGTGCATGTGTCGGTATCCGAGGCTCAATAAGATGGAGTCTGTCTCTCAGGAGAGCTCTGCATATGTCAAGTATATTGTCCCATTATGCCAATCCATTTATCAACCTACTGAATGCCAATTAGATTCACAGGATGGCGCAGGTACACGGCAGGCAGGTCGGTGCCAGTGCTCTGCTGCAGCTGAGCTCTTTCTCTCTGACACACACACACACACACACACACACTAGGCAGGGCTTGCCAGGGTGACTAACCTTCCTAAAAGGGCGACTTCCCCTATGCCTACCCCAGTGGTGGTGTCCCATGTGTTTTTGTGTCTGTGTGTGTGTCTGTGTGTGTGTGTGTGTGTGTGTGTGTGTGTGTGTGTGTGTGTGTGTGTGTGTGTGTGTGTGTGTGTGTGTGTGTGTGGGATGGCCCCCTGATAAAGATGTCAAGGAGAGGAGGATAAAGCTCCTGCCAAGTGTCCCCACAATGATGCGGACGGGGGGGAAGAAAGGATGCAGAGGATTGATGAACGTAATGTGGGACACACAGCTGAGCCTCAGAGAGAGAGAGAGAGAGAGAGAGAGAGAGAGAGAGAGAGAGAGAGAGAGAGGCACAAGTTAGGATTAAAATGAATAGAAGATGGAAGGGTTGAAAGAAAGACGAATGCATGGAGATATACAGAGAAATGTGAAAAAGAGAAACCATATAAAGGGTCAGGTTGTTGCTGAAAGGGAATGAAATAAAAGAAAATTGTGAAAGAATGACAGAATTAAATATAAAAAAATAAAAGGTAGGAAACGTGGTAGCCCAGGGGTAGCCAGTGGTTAAGGTGTTGGACTCTGGATTGGAAGATCAGGGGGTTCAAACCCCACCACCGCCAAGCTGCCACTAGTGGGTCCTTGAGCAAGGCCCTTAACCCTCAATTGCTCAGTTGTAAGTCGCTCTGGATAAGGGCGTCTGCCAAATGATGTAAATGTAAATGTAAATGAAACCACCACACGTTAAATGGAAGGAAAAAAGAAGGAAGTAAGGGATTTGAGAAGAATAAAGAGAAAAAAAAAGAAGGAAGGAAAAATTAAAGGAATTTAAGAGGGAAGGATGAAAGGAAGAAAAAACTAATTCAAGAAGGAAGGAAAGACTTCAAGAAAATTGAGAATATACGATGAACATAAATGATGAGACTGACAAGAAGGTTGGGAAAAGCCAAACTAGCCACAGAATCTGCAGCAAAAAAAAAAATAGAAATAAAAATGAAAAAAAAAAGTAACCAATATAAAATAACCAATCCAAGAAAGAAGCCCTTGTGAAAAAGAAGTGTGCTTAATTGTAATGAAAGACTGCTTTTTGTGTAGCTAAAATATGAAGATTATACTTTTCATAAAGTGCACTTGCAGATAATATATTTTAATTTGACTTAAAGTAGAATACACTTTAATGACAATATTCCTCCTCACAATTAAGTGCACATTTTAACTATGCACTAATTAATTTTTTACTTAAACATACATTTTAAGGCATTATGATTTTATTGTGCTTCTATTTACATTTGATTCACACTTAAGTTCATCATTCACTGTCATTAAAGTGTACTTTAGTTTGCATTCATTGAGCAGTGCACTATAACTCTACTTTAAAGACACAATAATTAATTAATGAAAGTACATAAATAAATGTAATAAAATCCCACTTAAGTGGTCTAAAAATATCAAAAGCTTTATTAATTGCATTTTATATGAATTTAATCTGTGATACTACAAATACAATTAAAATTACAAATAAAACATGCTTAAGTGGGAGGCACGGTGGATTAGCGTTTTGGTTCGCTTCACACCTCCAGGTTGGGGTCCGATTCCCGCCTCTGCCATGTGTGTGTGTGTGTGTGTGTGTGCATGTGTGTGTATATGCGTGCGTGTGTGTGTGGAGTTTGCATGTTCTTTTTGTGCCTCAGGGGGTTTCTCTCCGGGTTCTCCGGTTTCTGCCCTGGATCGAAAAACATTCACGGTAGGTTGATTAGCACCTTGGAAAAAATTGTCCACAGTGTGTGAATGTGAATGTGTGTGTGTGTGTGTGTGTGTGTGTGTGTGCGTGCGTGTGTGTGTGTGTGCAACCTGCCATGGGTTGGCATTCTATACAGGATGTGTCCTGCCTTGACGCCTGAGACAAGCACAGAGAGAGAGGTCGGATGAATGAATGAATGCACTTAAGTGGTGAAAACATTCATTCATACTTGCATGCTCTTATGAAGTATATTATTATTAATATTTATTAAAAAGTACACTTTATAAACGTATGATAAAGTGCACTTTCTCATAAGGGGAGAATGAAATGAATGTGATGAGAATGAGAGACTTGAGAGAGAATTTTATTTGCTATTTCCCTCTGTGTGTGTGTGTGTGTGTGTGTGTGTGTGTGTGTGTGTGTGTGTGTGTGTGTGTGTGTGTGTTTGTGTGTGTGTGTGTGTGTGTGTGTGTGTAACTCTGATGATTTGCATAGTCGTTTCCTGTACACACGTTCCACATACACAAGTACACACATACAGCGCTACTCACATTCTCGTGGAGCCAATTAGCACAACACAGTCAATACCTTTGGATGGTCTATGGTGTTTTGGTGTGTGTGTGTGTGTGTGTGTGTGTGTGTGTGTGTGTGTGTATGCTGTATGCCTTGAGGTATTTGCTCATCTACTTTTACCACCCTTGCTCATTAAGAATGCTCTGCTTTATTGGCCTTTTTTTGTGGAATGCAAAGCACCAGTGTTACTTGTTATAGACTCACACCAGAGCAAATATAAAGGTTTTATCCCAGCAGTAGGCAAGCGCACCCTATAAAACATTTCCATTAGCTTGAAAGCTGAACGATTACATAACAGAGATGGTGAGTGTTGATAGAGTTGTGTAGGCTGTTAACTGATGTGTCAAAGGTAAGCAACAGAGATCACCATCAGACCAGCAAATGTCACCTTATATGAAGATAATAAGACAGTTGTTCAGTCTTCAGATTTATCGGGTGTAAAAAGCGTATCCAATTTTAGCCACTTTTTTTTCATTGGCAAGTGAAGAACCCCCCCGCCCCATCCGCAGAGAAATAGCTGGAGAGTCTTGGGTTCTCGGCAGGACGCGTCTGCCTTGAACACAGCTGGAGTTTGTCTCGATGACCCAGGGTGCCGTTCAGTGGCTGCTTATCACGTCTCCCATGAGCACTTCCCGGAGCCTATCCCCCCCCCCCCCGCGAAGACTCCTAATTCTCCTCAACATGTACTAAATATCAACTGAGATTCCTGAAATTTCGCCTACGCAACACCTACGCCTTTGTCAGCCCCATCTAGACGACCCAGGATACGTTTAGCAGACCTCTTTCTACTACAAAAGTGAAAATTAATTCCTAATATTCCTGTGCATAATTCAAAAGCTTCTCCAAATACCCCAAAATTCATCGACATAACAAGAAAATTACACCCTTACACCGATTCTACATGACCTTGCCACCCCAACCTTCGAAACACGAACCCAAACACACCCAATGTCCCCATATTGTATTTATGAACTGCTGACAGTGATGTACCGCTAAAGCTCTTCTCCGAACAAACGTTCCCTCCGTGCCCTTTCCTGACGCCCGTGTAGGTTAACCCCAACTCCACCGATACAAAACATAGCTCTATAAAACGTTTCGAGATAACACCGTATTCCCCTAACAGCCAATAAACTTCACGATAAGTCAACACAAATACCCCCAACACTTTCCAGACCTCTGCAGCATTCTTGTAAATATCACTTACTGTCCGGAAAAAAAAACTCCTCTACATACCCACAAATACATCAAAACTCAAACAAATCACCCCAACATCTCCCAAAACCACTCTGCCACTTTTCCAAAAAGTCCCCAGACACCATCATGCACCATACAGGACTGCAATGCCCGTAAGTATCTTAAAACATTCACGATTTGGCAGAGACCCTTATCTAGAGCAACGTACAACTGAGCAATTGAGGGTTAAGGGCCTCGGTCAAGGGCAGCCAGGGGCAGCTTGGTGGTGCTGGTGGTATTTGAACCTGTGAACTTCCAATCTAGAGTCCAATTCTTTAACCACTGAGCTCCCACTTCGCAGACCACACCCTCTGAAACATATCCTCCTAACATGACTAATCTTTTCTTTCCAGCCCAGATTCCATTAAATTCTTTTAAAAAGCCGCCTTCTACATTGACATATTCATTAACATTCAACCACATATTAAATATCTTCTACATTCCAAAAATCAACACTCCCAAATTTCCACTTCTTATCCAAATACCACCTAAATACCGCATAATCCAACAAACACTCCTGAACCTCCTAGAAATTCCAGAACCATCCGATCTGTCAAACAAATAAGAAAAAAAAACACCCAAGCTGTTAATATTATCAACATCTAGAACACTTTTTAATCTGAGCCTCGGAACCCTAAAGATCTTCCCTCGAACCTCCTCTATATTCATCTAAAACAAATCAAACCAGACAAATCTACATGACCCAACAAAGATTCCAAAATATCATTCCAAATGGCCCAGCTCCAGTTGTGGGACATCTCATTAATGAAAATATTGATTATTTAATATTTATTTTACTCTTTACTTTAAATATTAATTTCTTGTTCATTACAATGTTACTTTGTTTAGTGTTGGTTTGAAGTGTAAAATATGGGACGTGGCTCCTTTAAGAATTGTGTTCCGGTTGCTTTTCCATATAAACAGGTGATACGGTGTTTAGGTTATAAGGAAGCACATTGCGTTCAGAAAAATGCGCTTTATTGCGTAATATGGATTTGGGAATGCGATGCGCTTGCGTAAGGTTCCATACGGTAATATACGCTAATATAGTGAGGAGATCATACCTGTTGTGAATGCGCAGCTAGTAGGCGTAAGTCAGGAAGCGTGAGTGGATGCACTGAAGTTTATTTATTTATCTATAAGGCATGGAGGAGTTGGTGTTGAATTTACAATGAATCTATCACACACTTTGGTGAGCAGAATATTCATGTTTGTATGTTTTTGTTTGTTGTTTTATTTTCACGAGTAATAATCACACACTCGGTGTCATCCAGACGACACTTCCTTTTACTTCCTCTAAAGGGTTCTTCCTCATACAATCGAAGGGAGTTTCTTTCTTGCCACAGATTTGTTCTTCACGGATGAATACGAGTAGTTCATTAAAATTTCCCTTTTTCTTCCGTAATGTTTACACTCTGTAAAGCTGCCATGAGACCATGTCCACCACAGAAATACACTCCACTCCGGCCTACGCTTTTCCACTAAAGACCAAGAACCACCGAGAACACTCCAAAAATAAATCTCATTGCCCCCGCATTATTAAACAAACCTCCTTGAAACATTTCTGTCGAACTTTAACAGTCTCAAATCTCCGATACATGCCCTATAATAACTCAAACCCCTTTTACGACATCCAACTTTCCAAACAGTACACACTCCCACTATCCACAAACCTCACCCAAATCTTCTCTACTAAACTCATTTCAACAAACACCCACAAATCCTTTCCATAATCCTTCACTACATCCCACAAATCCTGCGAAAAGCAGTGTCAGTGTGCCACTATAGCCTTCTCTACACAAATGCATTTTAGATTAAAAATGTATATTGTTCTATCCTTTCGGGCCTTCCGTCCACACCGAAACGCCACTTTCAGTCATCGAAAACAAAGCTTTTTAAAAACACTAAATTTGAAAGCATCGTTTTCACGCTGTTTTCACGCTGTGTGATACCGCGAAAAGGCTGACATGTTTTCGAAAACGACGACACATTTGTAGTCATTTGGGCTGCGTTGACACAAGTCTTCATTTTTGCTCACACGCAAGTACAATGTTTTCAGACGTTTTGTTTTTGATCAGCAAAACGATTTCAAATAAAAGTGTGGATGTGGATTGCACATTTCCAAATGTATCCAGATTACATTTATGACTTTCGACAGACGCCACATTCATTTACATTTACAGCATTTAGCAGACGCCCTTATCCAGAGCGACGAACAAATAGTGCTTTAGGTCTAAGACTAAATTAATTCAGGTATGATTGATTACAAACTTAAGGTACAAAATAAGGACAGACACAGTTGTTTTATGGTTTCGTATTCCTCGTACTAACTACTTTCTAGAATCCCACACTACATTCCACAATAAATACCTATAGACACCCCAGACAATGTAAAACCTCAGCATTTCATCACATGCCCCCAAAGATTTCACAACATTGAAGTCCGTTTTGCATTCGATTCTGTCTGAAACGATTTATATTTACAGCAGAATGCGAAGGATCTAACAGTTTCAGTTTGGTGGGTCGATGAGATTTAAACTCTACATGAAGAGCTCCTCCCAAAACCTAAACCACTGGCCAAGCTCTCCACAACCAGTCCTGTGGCCTCTTCTTCTCACCAGACGCTCTAAACTCCGAACACTTCAAACAGACCACAATCTCTCTACATACCACGAGGATTACTCGAACTTCCTTTAAACGTCCAGGAACAAACAAAACAACACTCTTTCAAAACCAAACCCACACACACACTCACACACACACAAAATCAAATACCCCAATCAAATATCATTTGGTCATTTTGGTCATATATATATATATATATATATATATATATATATATATATATATATATGTGTGTGTTAATATGTAAAGTTAAAAGTTCAATAATAAAATTGTAAAGAGTTCGGTTGTTAAACCCCCCCCCCCCCCCCTCACTCTTTACACTTTATGAACTCCACTCCACCCTCCTTGGCCACCCCGTACGAGGCTCCAAATAAACCAGTTTCTCCAATCCGGACGCCAGGCGCTCATGATTCCTCTTCAAGGTGGAGTAAACCTGCATGCTTTACGACTCCATGTCGGGGCCTATTTTATGGCCCGTCCTGTGTGAGGTTGGCCTTCTAAAGTAAAACAAACACTGTGATTACAGGTTTCATTATAAATCATGGCTCTGCTGCTGGTTGTACACATGTCTCACAAAAACCTAAACACTGCACACTGCCTCCACATTTGTTTCCAGACTAATACAGGCTACTTCAAGCAAGCACTCCGGTCTGTTGTACCAAAATAGGGCAGGTTTTGCGTTGGGTAATGCGCGTATCCATGAGATACGTTTTTTGTTGTTATTTTTTTCCCTTGTGGGTTTTTCTTATGCTGAAGAACCTGGTGGGCACATGTTGAGTGATGTCACCACGCCCCTAATCTTTGAAAGATGCTTTCGTGCACTCTCTAATTTGTCCCTGGGTAATGAAGGGGGTGATTCAGGCTGCCGAGCGAGGGGTTGAGTGCACGTGTGCGGCAGATGGGGCTGAAAAGCTCGTTTCAGTCCGTACGCAGGTATGATAACGGGGCAAGTTGAACTCTGTATGGATTTCAACCGAGATTAATCACACGCCCTTATGAACCCTTGATGCTTGGCGCAATTTGATTTCGTCCTTATAGTAAAACAAAGACAATTGTGTGTGTATGTTTGGGGTGAAAAGGCCGTGTATGTGGGTGTTGCAAATTTATAGCATGCGCAAATATATTTGTAACAGTAGTGAACTCTCTGGCTACACCAGTTTCTTAGAAACACACTTTTTTTTCCCCTTTGCTTTTTTTTTTTTTTTTTAACCACACCGCTTCATCTTCTGCAGATGTGAAGTAGTTCCTTAATCCGCTAATAACCCATTAAATAATGAAAGGCAGGTTTGGGAAAGTGAAAAGCCAAATATAGCTGTGTCGAGGGAGTGTTCGCAGGGGATGCTACAGCTGACACTGTTTGGACTGGATTCGCAGGAAAAAGCGTGACCTCGGGGTCAGCGCCGGAGGGAGACAACCATGTTCGGGATGTTATGAGAGAACAAGGATGTTCTGAGGGATGGGGCTATTTTTTTTGTTTTTTAAAAGCTATGAATAAGCACTGGAGAATTTTATTTTTTCAAACAAACATTGTGCCTCGCCTTTTAAGTCTCTGTTTTAGGTCTTAATGGACATTTTTTCATGTAAAGTAGGACTATAGGACGGATTTATTTTGTTTTACGGTCTACAAGGGGAATTTTGTTTATTGGAGGCAAATTGTATGATATAAAACATGGTAGATCATATCAGAGGGGCATGGTGGCTTATTTAGGATCCCAGTTCGATTCCCGTCTCGGCCAAGTGTGTGTGGAGTTTCCCATGTCTCAGGGGTTTTTCTCCGGGTACTCCGGTTTCCTCCCAGGTCCAAAAACATGCACGGTAGGTTGATTGGCATCTTGGAAAATTGTCCCTAGTGTATGAATGTGTGTGTGTGTGTGTGTGTGTGTGTGTCCTGCGATGGGTTGGCATTCCATCCAGGGTGTATCCTCATTATCGTACTCATTTACACCTGTAGGCTTCAGTCACACCAGGTGTAAATGAGTGTGAGTGGATATGGATATGTGTTTGTTTGTATATGCATGGTATAAGAGACTGCTTCAAGATGAATAAAGGTTAGCCCTTGTCCAAACTGATATGATATTCATTCATTCATTCATTCATTCATCTTCTACTAAACCGCTTTATAAATCCGATTTTCCCTCGGGTCACGGGGAGTCTGTTCCTATCTCAGGCGTCTATGGGCAGCGCAGGACACACACAGGGGAAATTCCTTCATACTGTAGAAGCGTGAATACAGGCGTAAAGCAGATATGACATCACACGCCAATGATAAATAAACGAGCAATCTATGCAGGGACGATGCAAACCAGGCAGACTGTTTTTAATGTGGATTTTATTTCAAGAAGAAAAATGGAATGGTGGGACTGCAAATAGTGCTTGTGTGAAGGAATTCTTCACACATTTCACCAAACTTGAACTTTGGAACCCATTAAGTTTGTATTTCCATTTTTTCTCCCGTAGAATCCAGTGGAATGTAGAATGTAGTGTGAACACTGTTAACAGTAGGCAATCCAACTACAGATGTTGTTAGAGATGGGAGGAAACTGGAGAACCCCAAGGAAACTCACAAGGTGTTTGTTCAAGCAATAAAAACTCCAGACAAACATAAAATTTTCTATACATATACACATATTCACACACACACACATATATATATATATATATATATATATATATATATATATATATATATATATATATATATATATATATATATATATATATATATATAGATAGATATATAGATATAGATAGATAGATAGATAGATAGATAGATAGATAGATAGATAGATAGATAGATGCGCACTGTCTCTGCATCAATCTCCTGGTACGGCTGCTAATTCAAGTTAATCATTTTATATACGCCTAATTGATTTTGAGAAAGCCTTTTTGCAGTCGTGTTATATATATATATATATATATATATATATATATATATATATATATATATATATATATATATATATATAGTATCTATATATATATATATATATATATATATATATATATATATGCCTCAGTTATCTTGTGATAATCGCACGTTTTCCATGTTCTGTAAATGTAAAACTTTTCATGTTTCTGAGACTTTAACCTACTATAACAGATGTTATAAATATATACATTTCACTCAAAATCTCTCCCCTGAGTAAAATGATTTATTATTTCATATTTATTTCACACTGGAAATTATTGTTTTAATTTATTTTTATTTAATTAATTTCTTGTTCATGTCAATGTTACTTTGTTTAGTGGTGGTTTTAAGTGTAAAATATGGGACCTGGCTCCTTTAAGAATTCTGTTCCGGTTCTTTTCCATATAAACTAGTGATACGTGTAGGTTCTACGGAAGTGCATTGCATTCATAAAAGATGTATGTCATACTCTGTATGAATGTGTACATGACAAATCATTTTATTTGATATAGAATTAGGAGAACACCCAGAGAATGACATTGGACATGTGGGATATTTCAAAACATATCTAAAATCAATGATAAACAGCAACAACTCCAATTACATTATTAAATGTGAAATAATTTATTGTATCAGTTCAACATTTACCAGCATCACTGCACTAACACACATGGCTAAGCTCACAATGGGGCTTATTGGAGGCCGGCAGAACGCCGTCCTACCCCTGGTTTATGTAATTGTCCACCAGTAGTTAGAGTACACATGTTATTACACAGAGGGGAAATATAATGTGTGGAATGTCAGGGGCCGTTAAGGTCACCGCACTGATGGTGTACTTTCCAGGAGGTCAGTAGTTAAAGTTTCTGCATTAGTGAATAAAAGGTTGTCAAGTCAAATGCATGGTGGAGTTCAGTAACCCTCAATTATTAGCTTTTTTGTTAATCAGTCTGCTAAAGACATGCTTATAAAGCACTATCAGACTCATGGCTTATAAACTGCATTTGCACTATGAGCACATACAGGCTGGAATGATCTTTGGAAAAAGTTGATGCCTAGAAAGTAGGAATGTCTCTTGTCACAAGCCTTCTGGAATGTGGTATTTGTATATGATATAAGTTTATGTACTGTTTTGTACCTCTTATTTTATCTTATTGTCTTCACAGATATCGCAAATCATCGCATATCATTCTTTCTTCTCATTATTCCCCCCTTGCCTTCAGTAGTTTATTATCAATGTTCCTTGCATCTTGCTCATCTTTTGCTTCTTCTTTCTCTGGCTCAAAAATGTTTTATGTGCAATAATAAATAAATAAATAAACAGCAACTGTGCAATAATACCAGTGAAATATGACCTATTTCATATTTTTATACCCCCCCCCCATTATGTTTGATAGTACTTTCTTTTTCATTTTATTTATGTTACTTTAGTATTTATACAGTGTAAAATTGGCTGCTGTAACATGTGAGACGAATAAAGGTTTATCTTATCTAATAAACAGTTCAAATTATAAAATTCAATGCTAAGGGATACTCTCTGTCTAACTGGGTTTCATCCAACATCCTATAGTGTGAATATGTGTATGATGCTTGTGATGTACTTTTGTCCTATCCTGGATGCAAGACGTCTGGATCAAATGTCTCCTAATGTTGCATAAATAAACTTCCTACAAGTATAACTGGAGCACTACTATGCATGCTAGGCAGGAAGTTTAGCAGGACTATCTGGGTTCAGCGCGTAAGGATTGTGAGGTAGTCCGAGATCTAACAAAAGAGCCACTGTGTGGTTAATAAGCAAGACAATTAACTCTCAAGCGTTCAGCGCTTAGCTCGGATTGGATCCTGGCATGCTTGAGTCACTTTGGAGATCTTCCCAATGAATAACCCCCCCCCCTCCCATGTGCATCATACCCGAGTAGTCCATATTGAGCAAATTTGCAGTCTATGACATATGACCACTGGTATGTTTGTTTGCGAGTGATCTTCGCCATGCAAATCTAGCGCAGAGATCAGGCATTGGGCAACAATGCGACCAGCTGCGTGCACCATGTGTCACTCATGAGCGTCTTAAGTAACACAAGCAAGCTTCTGAGACTGTGTGTATGCTGCAATCCCCCCCCTGACAGGATCCCCCATGAAGCTTTTACAAACTCTACACCCCCCCTCCGCCCCCTCAAAGCCAGATCTCCACAACAACTCCAAATACAGCCTGTTTGTTTGTGCAATGACAAAATCTCATAATCTCCTCTGCAGGGCAGTGGGAGCAGCAGGGATCTGAAATTTGCTGATTTTATGCACAAAGATGTGCTTTTAATAATCCTAGATGGATTTATAATGCATAAAATGTATTTAATAGACATCACACAGAGCCCATTGAGCAGTTGAGGGTTAAGGGCTTTGCTCAAGGGCCCACTACTGGCAGCGTGGTGTTGGTGGTGGTGGTCCAGAGGCCAGCGCCTTAAAGGGTCATGAAACCCCCTTGGTTTAGAGGTATTTCTTCACAGTTTGAAATACTTTCTCAAAGGGGGCGTTGTTCACTAGGGGTAAGGGGCGTGGATCAAAGGAGTAGATTTGCACACCGACAATGTAAACACACAAACACATCGGCAAGATGGACTGCGAGAGCAGCAGCTACAGCGGAGCTCTGTGGAAGTGAAGTCAAAAGAGGTTTTTATTGTCATTTCAACTATATACACAAATATATACACAGTGAAATAGAGATGTCGTTCGTCCAGAACCTTGGTGCTCCACAAAAACAACATCATCACAACCCAGAGATGAGGACTAGACCAAGTCATCCTATCCACATAAAGTGCAAACAGTGCAAAACAAAACAGTGTGGAATAGACAACACGAGACAAGTGTGGGACAATAACACAAAATAACAAAATAAACAACGACCCGTAGCTCTATGCAGTGCGATAGAGAGTACTGTAGTAGTAATAGTAATAGAGGAATGTGGAAAGCGAGGACTTTTCCCCACCACAATACCCACATTTTAATCACAATGATAAAAGTGCAGGTCCACTGTCTTATCAGTTTGAAACTTTGCATACACGAGAATGTAAAGATGAACCAGATGAAGTGTTACACTGGTAGTGTTTTTTTTGTGAGACGACAGGAACCGTCTTCTTTTTTCAGAAGAAGACGATCCTCGAAACCGGGTTGCACCGGTCCAAAATTCATCGCAAACATATTTTCCTTGTGTTTTGGTAAAACACAGCAAACCAGCAGCCAAACTTCAGCTCTGGTCGAAAATGAAAACAAAACTTTTGTGTTATTGCATTGAACAAAGGCACAAACACGAGCCATGACACTAAACAACAACAACTTGCTTTCCCCCGTGAATAAATACGGGGACCACTCATGCAAATCACAACACAGTAATTGGCATAGACGAGCCTTTTGTATAATGTATAATGTGCTCATGAATAATGTGAGTCGATCCAATGACATATATGCGTAATGTGCAGCCAATGACAGCTCAGATAAATCGCGTCTACATATTTTGTATGTAACTTTTTAAACCGGGGGAATTAAATGGTAGGGGGCACGGTGGCTTAGCGGTTAGCACGTTCGCCTCACATGCCAGGGTCGGGGTTCGATTCCCGTCCCGGCCATGTGTGTGTGGAGTTTGTGCATGTTCTCCCCTCAGTGGTTTTTTTCTCCGAGTTCTCCGGTTTACTCCCCGGTCCAAAAACATGCAGGGTAGGTTGATTGGCACCTTGGAAAATTGTCCCTAGTGTATTAATGTGAATGTGAGTGTGTGTGTCTTGTGATGTGTTGGCATTCTATCCAGGGTGTATCTGCCTTAATGCCCATAGACGCCTGAGATAGGCACAGGCTCCCCGTGACCCAAGGGAAGATGGGATAAAGCGGTAGAAGATGAATGAATGAAATGGTCCCAAAAAGTACAAACATATTTTGTGACTATTATTGTTAGCACCTGTTGTCGTGTCAAAAAATTACCCTGTAAAACTTTTAAAAAGTATCCCTACCAAAAACTTTAGTCTATTTCTATGGAGCTCTGCACACACAGAAAGTTTGACTCTGGAGGTAATCTAATCCCAGCTTCGCAGCTTTAAACCTTTAAACGCCACTACTGTCGTCAAGAAACCGTCATATTACTGCCGCTCAGGATTTGCACCCGAGCCGGGATGTCCAACGGCAATAGGCTACACATTGGCGTAGGATGGAGGCCGGCGAATTGGAGACAGCAGCCTGGATGTGAACCAGCAGGATATTTCCATCGATCAAACAAAGAGCCGGAAAAAAGAAAAAAAAAAACATTGTTCAGCATCTGTTTGTTCAGTCCGGCTTTTCAACATGAACATTCAGTCCAGCTTTACAACATGAAAAGTGACAACTTCTACAATTGCATCTTTTTGCAGCCGCGTTGTTTTATTCCTGCCTTTATTTACCTGAAGGCAACTCACTGAGGAAAAGAAGGGATTTCTCACGATCATTTTGGTTTTGTTTGTTTGTACCGTTTATCATCAGATGACATGGGCTGTTTTATCAAGACAGAAAGATGAACAGGAAGAGGAGTACCCCCCCCCATGCTTCAAGTTAAAAACAGATGTGTCATCTGTTCAGAGTTGGGGGCGTTAGTGGTAACGTGAAGAGCATGAATGTACAACAAAGCAAAACCGCGTCGCAATGATGCATCGTATTCTAAACATAAACTAATCATTAACTGTTCCCGTTTCATTATTTAACTGCACATTTTACCTGATTACTCTAAACCGATGGCCATTCCGTTATTCAACAATGTAAAGATTTACTTCTGGCCAAGCACATATAATGCCCAGATGTGAAACTGTGTTTTTATTTAAAAAATACCGCCTGGGATTCACTTTTTTCCCCAAAACACTTTACGACGCCTCTTCAATATCTGGACATTCTTTTCTGACCTTCAATAGGATATAGGGGCGTCGACGGGTTATGATAGATAACACTCCAGCCCACTGTTTTTGCTCTCTAAATAACTTCCAGAGTTTGGACTTCAGGTCATTGTCTTGTTGTATAGTGAAACCAGTTCCAACTGGCTGCAGTCCAGATGGAATTTGCATGGTGTGGAAGTCTGAAATGGCAGCCATGTTGGTCCAGTTTTCCTTTTGCCTGGAATGGGTCTTCAATGCTCTAAAACAACCCCAAATCACTCATGCTTCCATTCTAGACGAATGAAGTTTGGAATTGCTTAATGAAATGGTAGCCATGTTGGTTTATTATTATATCTTCCAACCATATAAAAGTTTGAATAATCTTTTATTATATACATAGCATTATTTGTCACATTCTTTCTGTATGTTATAACCTTTGTCTTGTAACCTCGTGTCTCTCTTTTCAATCTAAAATAGGATTTTATTGGTAATGAAATCCTGGAGAAATCCAGCCCTGATTATATTGCAAACAATCGTTATATGGTTATATATATATATATATATATATATATATATATATATATATATATATATATATATATATATATATATATATGGTTAGCACATTCGCCTCACATCGCCACGATCCGGGTTTGATTCCCATCTCAACCATGTGTGTGTGTGGAGTTTGCATGTTCTCCCCGTGCCTCAGGGGGTTTTTTTTTTCTCCGGGTTCTCCGGTTTCCCCCCCGGTCCAAAAACATGCACGGTATGGTTGATTGGCACCTTGGAAAATTGTCCCTAGTGTATGTGTGTGTGTGTGTGTGTGTGTGCCCTGCGATGGGTTGGCATTCCATCCATGGTGTATCCTGCCTTAATGCCCATAGACGCCTGAGATAGGCACAGACTCCCCGTGACCCGAGGGAAGATCGGATATAGCGGTAGAAGATGAATGAAGGAAATATAGATATATATATATATATATATATATATATATATATATATATATATATATATATATATATATATGGTAAATAGTGGTATTCTTTTTGGCTGGTGCAAAGTCAACTCGGTGGCATGATTTCCACCATGTTTGGATTCATGCGGTAATATGCAGTATAATAAGCGCCATACGCGAAAGTAGGAGGTAATGAGTAGCAGAGGTTCTTTTTTTTCTGCAAGCTGAGCTTTCGAAACCTTACTTACTTGATTGCTCAGCCACCACCTGCCTAGCTGATACACTTGTCTGGAGGTCTATTATAAGAAGCTGCTGGTTTGTTTATTGAGATCAGATGGCTCTTTAACACTTGGTTGATCCTGGAACAAGGGGTTTTCTGACGGGAGGCTGCAAGGCTTTACCTTAATCACAACCTCAGGAGTGGGAATCAAATAGAATTAAATATGAGACCGCTGCCAACTGGAATCCGTAAATACTGGCTTGTTTTAGATCCGGTAACTGCTTTACTGGACAGAAGATTGGATCTATTATTTGGGATTAGTCTATTATACACACAGACACACACACACACAGATAACACAGCTCATCAACAGAGAAACGGCCACGCTTGGCTGAACTTCACCATTATTTGAATAATGTACATCCAAATGGGGGCACGGTGGCTTAGTGGTTAGCACACACTACGTTCTCCTCACACCTCCAGGGTCGGGGGTTCGATTCCCACCTTTGCATGTTCTCCCTGTGTCTCAGGGTTTTTTTCTCCGGGTTCTCCAGTCCAAAGACATCTACTGTAGGTTGATTGACACCTTGGAAAATTGTCTGTAGTGCTTGAATATGAGTGTGTGTGAGTGTATTTACCCAACTGCAATGGGTTGGCATTCCATACAGTTGAATGAATGAATGGATGTACATCCAAAGGAATAATATGATATTTAAAAAATTGCCCGTATGACATTGATTTGATTCAGTTCATATTCATTTGTATAGCATGTTTAACAACGGAAAGTCCCGCTGCTTGTCAAATGTCCAGACAACGTTGAATTAAATGCTGAAATATTGCCATAAAAGACAAAGTTTGATTAGACCACAGGATGAACTGAAGTAACCCCGTTGAAAACTTTTCCTGTGCTCAAGCAGACACATTTATAATTTAATTACCAAATTAGTATAACCAGGCACACCTGGACCCCAGTTTGGAACTGTCAGTAAATACGAGAATTCCCACAAATCATCAAGGTGACGATGATTGCAAACGCTTCATAATCGGCCTGCAAAATACCTACAGTAGTGAATAAAGAAGTGTTCATATAAAACGAATGGAATATCCATGTATCGGTTCAAAACTAATCCAGTGCAGAAAGATTTCGCACTGAAATAGCGCCCATTTGGTATTGTATAGCAACAAGCTGTAAATTAAGCTCAATAATGACGTTTTGTCCATAACGAGCACACAAAACTTTTTGAGTAAAAGAGACGTAAACAACATAGTTAGCTAGGTGTAACTGTTTAGCGAGCTTGCAAACCCAAGACTATATACCCATATATACTATATAACCCAAGACTATATAATCCATTTGTATAAGAAGCACTAGTATTAAACATTAAAACATTGAAAAACACTATAGGATTGTGTGATAAGTCTGAAGAGAGGGTGGCTTCGGGAATGACTGTTGAAGCAGGCTTGCTTGTTTACTTCCTGTTTTCTGCTTCCTGTTTTTTTTTTTCTCCTGCTTTTCTTTTATTTATCTCCATGGAAGAAATTTTCAGACAGGATGTATCCGTCTATACTTTGTACTTCAATTCTTTAATGTTTTTACTTTGTGTTCATTCTGTGACTGCTTCGGCTGCGTTGGTAATTTGGCACTCCTGTTTTTTTTATAATAGGAAAATTAGGAAACACATCCTCATCTTGGGCGTTTCTGTTGAACTCTAAGTGACCACTGATAGCTCAGTGGCTAAAGCGCTGATCGTAAAGCCGGGGGATTCAAGCCTCTGTGTGCCCTCTAGGGGCGCTGTGTCATTGCTGACCCCATCTTCTGAACATGTTGGGGTATGTTGATTATATATATATATATATATATATATATATATTATAGGTGGCACTGTGGCGTAGTGGTTAGCACGTTCGTTCGCCTCACACCACCAGGATCCGGGTTCAAGTCCCGTCTCGGTCATGTGTGTGTGTGTGGAGTTTGCATGTTCTCCCCGTGCCTCAGGGGTTTGGGGTTTTTTTCTCCTGGGTTCTCCGGTTTCCCCCCGTGGTCCAAAAACATGCACGGTAGGTTGATTGGCACCTTGGAAAATTGTCCCTAGTGTATGAATGTGTGTGTGTGTGTGTCTGTCCTGCGATGGGTTGGCATTCCATCCAGGGTGTATTCTGCCTTAATGCCCATAGACGCCTGAGAGATAGGCACAGACTCCCCGTGGCCCCGAAGGAAGATCGGATAAAGCGGTAGAAAATAAATGAATGAATGAATGAATGAATATATATATATATATATATATATATATATATATATTATATATCACATATATCATTACATGGATATGTGATGATATATATATACATATATATATATATATATATATATAGATATATATATATATATATATATATATATATATATATATATATATATATATATATATATAAATATAAATGAATGCTTTTTCTCACTGTGTAGTAGGAAAAATAAAACACTGCTGTTATGGTAAATATGCACCTCATGGTCACATGATCTATCAATTTGTGTTCATAGACATTAATTTCCTCCTTTTTTTTGTGTCTCTGAAGGCGACTTTCTATGTAATGTATTTCAATAAGAAATATTTTCCTTTCTGCAACTCACTTGCTGCATTGTTTTATGTTTTTTTTTCCCCATTTAGTGATTTTCTTTTATCTTTCCAAGGGAGATTTTATCCTTTAAGAAGACTGAGTTAATTAGAGACACACGCATTTATTACAGTATAAACTTTACCCTATATTTCCTGCCTTGATCTCTCTACATATAATATGGGAAAAAGAAATTGCCTATGATCCTCAGCCACTGTTGCTCTGGAGGTAAATCTGTGGCGAATTAATACATTCAATTTCTTGACTAATCCAATGTGGCATAGTGACACTGGCTTCTATTTATCTTTATTCTATTTACTTTTACATTTTAAGGTAATTTAAACACATCCATGAGGACAAGTTTAGTTCCTGTCATCACTTACATCACAGCAGCTGTAGTTATTCCTTCATCAGCCTCTTTTATTATTCCTCTCTCGCTTTAATCAACACGGCCACAAAAATCCCAAAACACTTCCTCGTGTTAATTTTATCTGTTACAATTTGCCGACACTGCCGACTCCTTCCATATATGCCATATAATCATACTGTTATTACAAAAACTATTAAAATAATTTTGTTTCATCAATGAATTAAAGGTAATTGGTTCCTACATTTAAGCTGCTTTTTCATTATATTTACGGGTATATATATATATATATATATATATATATATATATATATATATATATATATATATATATATATATATATATATATATATATATATATATATATATATACACATCTGATTAATTATCATCCTAATTAATAGCTTGCTGGTTTGAGTGTAAGATTGGAGTCTTTCCACATAAACTGAGCCGATTTAGCAAAGAGTCTTGTGACAAAAAAAAATGCTAATCAGACATTACAGCTGTAATAAAATCATACAATTTTAGATGCTTATGAATTGCAGGTTGACCCTGTGCTCTGGCTCCAGCAAATGAGTTATAGTGTGGATAAGTAGCGCAGTGAGGGGTCATTTAGGGGGATCTCAGTGATTAACCAATTGAAGACGATTGTCACAAAACCGCTTCAAACTGCTTGCAGCCCTGAAACACAGTCAATTTAATGCATGTATTCCTCCAATTCCGGTTTGACACAGATCTAACTTAAAAAAACACAATTGTTTTTATATGATTGTAAATCAATTCAGGCAACAAGGGGTTAAGGTCCTGGGCTACTGATCGGGTACGGCCAAGATGGACCAAAGTCCTTATCCCTCTGTGCTCCAGGGGGCGCCGTGATCCTGCGCTCTCTTCCAAGCAAGCTGAGATATGTGAAGAAACAATATCACTGTGCTATAATGTGTATGTGAGAATTAAAGCTTTTTCTATTCTATAGAAATACATTCTATTCTATATACAAATCATTGAAATTCAAGCAAATTTAATATACACCATTATAATAATGGCTTGTCCAAATGTTGGCCCTTTCAGTGTTCGGCGATCCAACTTGATCAACACCTTTATCGTCAATTTTGACCTTTAGTCAGTGTTTTCGACTCATGGAAAGGCTGAACATGGAAACAGCATGACTTCACCTAACAGCCTCTGGCTTGTGTTTACGTCATGAAATAATGCGAGTTGTTTTAAGGAGAAAGAGAAGTGAAGATGGGGAGCGAGTGAGAGTGAGAGTGGGTCAAGCCAAGTCTTTGATTCGCACTACTTAAAGGGGCTTGCGTGAACTCCTGTGGCCAAGTAAGTGCCACTGTTGGGTCTATTAATGGGTAATGAACACACAATGAGCACACACACACACGCACAAAGGCTTGATAGTGTCCCAGGGCTCGCACTGTTTAACACTACTTCATTTAGCACAGCTCTCTTGGCTCATGCAATAAAGGTTTTGTGCGCTCGTGTGTTTGTGTTTGTTTGTTTTCAGCGCTATGCCAACATTTCAAACATCGCTTCGTCGTGGTCATAAGCCTTTCACAAGTGTGCAATGTTTGGATGTAGGATTTTTTTGAAAAAACGCCCGACGGATGAGCTTCCACGCCGGCTAACATATTGGACGGGGTTTGTTTTGCTGATTATGGGATTGTTCCGGAGGACCCAAATGGTATCGAGAGCCGAAAATCCATCGGCGCGTTGTTGTGTGGCGAGCGAAGTTGTTTATTCCACGTTTGCTTGTTTGGTTTTGCACATAATCCCAAATGCTGCACGGAGAGTCACGTGATTACCTCAGTATAATCATACGTCATATGTTTAAAAAAGGCGATCATGCAAAAAAACAAATATAAATACCATCATTTTACCTGCTAAAGAACAAACAACATGGGGAGACGGGTGGCGCTCAGGTTACTAATAGGAAGGTCGAGCAGGGCCTGAGCAAGGCCCTTAACCCTGCGTGCTCCAGGGGGCGCTGTATCATGACTCAATAAAGTATGTGAAATAAATTTTTTAAAAAGGTGGTTTAGTGGTTAGCACGTTCGCCTCACACCTCCAGGATCCAGGTTCGATTCCCATATTGTCCATGTGTGTGTGGAGTTTGCATGTTCTCCCCGTGCCTCAGGGTTTTTTTCTCCGGGTTCTCTGGTTTCCTCCCCGGTCCAAAAACATGCACGGTAGGTTGATTGGCACCTTGGAAAATTGTCCCTAGTGTATGAATGTGTGTGTGTGTGTGTGTGTGTGTCCTGAAGTGGGTTGGCATTCCATCCAGGGTGTATCCTGCCTTAATGCCCGTAGACGCCTGAGATAGGCACAGACTCCCCGTGACCCGAGAGAATATCGGATAAAGCGGTAGAAGGTGAATGAATGTATGAAAATGCAGCCATGACTGAGGGACTACAGAGGTTTGAGGTGGAGGTTCTATAATGCTTCTCAACATCCATGAATTTAAAAAGTAATGATACTCGCCATCAGTTTAGTAGCTACATCGGAAAACTAAAGAGACAAGAGCTGGACACAAAACACATTTTGGCTCATTCATTCATTCCTGGAGGAATAATTCATTTTTGGATTCCCTACGAGTTATAAGTAACGTTGAATAAAAGCATCTGTCGAAGTGAATCCATGTAATGTAAGCACACGTTTCCTCCCAGATAGTAACAGAGTGATGGCATGGAAGAACACAAATGAACTCATTTGAGCCACGCTGCCAAAAACGCTAATGCAGTCACGAATGAGTCGTTATCTCGGACAAGACGGGGAACGAAAGTGTATATGGTTCAAAAATGGTTCACCTTTCCTCACGATGTCCGGTAAGTGCATCTGCTGAAAAACAAACAAACAAACAAACAAACAAATTCCTTCTCAGTGATTGTGGAATGAAAAAAAAAACAGCTATTAAATCCACATGAAGATATGTGAGTTTTGCTACAGACACTTTGGCAAGTTGCGCTCTCTGATGAAAAGGGTCTGAAAACTGCACCATCACTGCACGGGTCGCACCTCAAAATCCGATTGGTTAAAATAGCATTTTCAGATCGACCCTGCGACATGTGATGTGATGGCTGAAATCGGGTTTGTTCTCAAACGGAAAAGGTATATATGGGGGGAGGGGTGTGGCTTAGTGTAGACGGGCTACTTATTGGAAGGTCGGGTGGGGGTTCGAGGCCCGGAAATCACCAAGCTGCCGCGCTTGGGTCCTTGAACAAAGCCCTTAACCGCCCTATCATGGCTGACTCTGCATTCTGCATTAAAGTTTAATCTATATGTGTATATATATATATATATATATATATATATATATATATATATATATATATATAAATGGTAAAAAAATGGGTATAAAAAGGTATAAAAAACAAAAAGTATTTCAAAATGGTAAAAATGGTGGAAAAAAAAGTATAAAAAGGTATACAATTTTTGTAACAAAGTGTATGAAATTTTTTTTTTAATGGGTATACAAACGGTACAAAAAAGTTTGTAACAAAAAGTATTTAAAAATGGTAAAAATGGTGGGAAAAAAAGTATAAAAAGGTATAAAAATTTTGTAACAAAAAGTATGAAAAAATGGTCTATATATATATATATATATATAATATCTATATATATATATTATATATATATATATATTATATAATTGGCATTTGGATAAAATGCAGGCGGCTCAGCTTTTCCTACAGCTACGACACGGCCGACGACTTCATTTACGATCTTCTTGCTGCTGACAATCCGGCAGGATCCACGACGCATTACAGATGCTAAATTCTTCCCAACTTACTCATTCGGGTTCATAAATTGCGCTCCGCTACTCGAGGAATTCAGTCAGTCACTGCAGTCGGCCTCAGAACATCATTCTGACTTAAAAAAAAAAATCCCTTTCCTTCATGGGAAAAAGAGGTTTGATTGTGTCAGCTGAATTTATTTGACTGCTCTACATCCTGTGACTCACGGATATTCAGGACAGTAAGCTTTTAAGCTTTTACTTTATTTAGTGGCTATTAAGTCATGGGTATATCCATATTCATTCATTCATCTTCTACCGCTTTATCCGATCTTCCCTCGGGTCACGGGGAGCCTGTGCCTATCTCAGGCGTCTATGGGCATTAAGGCAGGATACACCCTGTATGGAATGACAACCCATCGCAGGGCACACACACACACACACACACACACACACACCACACACACACACACTCACACACATATTCATACACTAGGGACAATTTTCCAAGGTGCCAAAAAAACCTACCATGCATGTTTTTGGACCGGGAGGAAACCGGAGAACCCGGAAACCCTGAGGCACGGGGAGAACATGCAAATTCCACACACACATGGCCGAGACGGGAATCGAACCCGGACCCTGGCGGTGTGAGGCGAACATGCTAATCCACCATGCCCCTGGGAGTATATCCTCTGTGTTTTAAATGTTTATGCCTAGTTTTTGTTCTTCCTAACACATATGTGGACCATTTTTCTATGAGTCGGGTGACTTTCTTTAGGTTTTGCATTTTTGTGTAATATTTTAATGTACTGATTACACACTTCACTGGGGTCACATGGTCGTCACCACCCTGACATATGTCTCTGCTACACCTGACTTCCTAATGCAATACCATAACTTCTCTCTTGGAAGGCTGTCATATGCTTTCTCTAGAGCAGGGGTCCCCTTTTCCACTCAAGCAGCCATTTGGACGTGTTTCCCAGCAGTAAAGAAAACATTCGGAATCACAAAAACCCTTTTTTTACATTTAAAATGAAATAACACTGCAT
>JACRUU010000018.1:17603568-17628568 GCA_030449085.1 Kryptopterus vitreolus
GATTTGTTCCATTTTCCGCACTGAAGAGAAGACTGGTGTCAATCCCAGTGTCTCGCAACATAGTGATCAGGATCTCTCCAGAGGAGAACTTACCATCTTGGATAATCTCACATGGATCCTGTGGATTTATAGCCTTCTGCTGTAATCATAAAGTCATCCCAATATTTTCAATTTGTTCCAATTTAATTTAATTTATTTTAACACCACCACCCTCACCCCCCTGAATGTTTGTTTTTATACTTTTTTATACTTCAGTAACTGATCCAGGGGCACGGTGGTTAAGTGGTTAGCACGTTCGCCTCGCAGGGTCCGGGTTCGATTCCCGTCTTGTTCATGTTTGTGTGGAGTTTGTGCATGTTCTCCTCGTATCTCAGGGGTTTGTTCTCCGGGTTCTCCGGTTTCCTCCCGGTCCAAAAACATGCACTGTAGGTTGATTGGCACCTTGAAAAATTGTCCCTAGTGTGTGTGTGTGTGTGTGTGTGAGTGTGTGTGTCCTGTGATGGGTTGGCATTCCATCCAGGGTGTATCCTGCTTTAATGCCTATAGACGCCTGAGATAGGCACAGATTCCCACGTGACCCGAGGGAAGATTGGATAAACCGGTAGAAGATGAATGAATGAATAACAGAACCACATCTGTGAGTTAACATCTGCGAGACCACTGTGTTTCTGCTCTCACCGACGATCCAAATGTGAAAAATAGCTGCTGACATAATGCGCAGAAATCCAAAGATAGCTGTGACCTGTCCTGACCTTCCTGTTTTGCTTCACAACTTCTCAATCTGTATCACAATTCGCTGCACACTAGTGCTGCACGATCCCCGCTCACGATTTTTCTCCATGGGAATTGAGATCACAATTCTCGCACACGATTCTCATTTTTTTCAACAAAGATTTGCTGCACTTAAATACAAAAACCAAAACAGGACAATCAATGAAAGTGTTAAAGTAACAAAAATATACTATCAATAACTCTTTTAAAAAACAGCAATATTGTGTGAACGTAGCACGATGTGAACGCAGGGAGGCAGGTTTATACTTCTGTGTGGAGTGAATGCTTCAGCCTACGCACGTAGCCGACGCCGTCGCGAGCGTTTATACTTCTGCGTCGCTCTGCAGTGACTATTCCCAAACACTAGTTGGCGGTGTTTGAGTTATGGTGTTTTGGGTTTCTGCTGTAGCAACAATGGTGAAGAATCATACAGATGTTTATATTTTCTCTTCCATGATCCTTTCGGCTGCTCGTTCCATGTACATGCTTTGTTTCTTCACTATGGACTATGGACTAAAAATGGACTAAAAATGGCGGTACGGAGGAATACACTGGAATACATATCACTCTACACCGGAAATACGGCACCGAGACGACCAATCACAGACCTCGCGCTCTATGTGATGTGTAGTTACTTCGTTGTAGAAGTGCAGTGTCAGGTTACCGTGGAGTAGGCTGTAGTGTAGGTGTTCATTTTGAAATACGTATGTATGGATTGAGATCGTGATTAGTTTAGAAGCAAGGAAGGGAAGAATCGAGGAAGGAAAGAAATAAAGAAAGGGAAAGAGGGAAGGGAGGAAGAAGAAGAGAAAGAAAGAAAGAAATGAGGAAGGAAGGAAGGAATGAAAAATGAAGTTAAGAATGAAGGAAAGAAAAAAGAAAGAAAGGAGGGAGGCAGGCAGGAAGGGAAGAAATAAAGAAAAAAAGAAAGAAAAGGAAGGAGAGACAAATGAAGGAAGGGAAGAAAGAAAGAAAAAAAAAGAAAAGGGGGAAGGAAGGAAGGAAAAATTAAATTAAGAAAGAAAGGGGGGAAGAAGGAATGCAGGAAGGAAAAACTAAATTAAGAAGGAAGGAAAGAAAGAAAGGAAGCAAGAAAGGAAGAAAAAATTAAAATAAGAAGGAAGGAAAGAAAGAAAGGAGGGAGGCAGGCAGGAAGGGAAGAAAGAAAAAAGAAGGAAAGAAAGGAGGGAGGAAGGAAGGAATGAAGGAAGGAAAAACTAAATTAAGAAAGAATGAAAGAAAGAAAAAAGAAAAAAAAGAAAGAAAGAATGAAAGAAAGAAAGAAAGAAAGAAAGAAAGGAAGAAAGAAAGAAAGAAGAAAGAAAGGTGGGGGGAAGGAAGGAAGAATTAAATTCAGAAAGAAAGAAAGAAAGGAGCGAGGCAGGCAGCAAGAAAAGAAAGGATTTAGGAAGGAAGGAAGGAAGGAAGGATGGAAGGAACGGAAAAAAGAAGGGATAAAAGAAGGAAATAAAGGTAGTTACAGTGTGTAGCTGCCATCAGAGGAAACGCTCATTTAATTCCACAATACACGTTTCACAATTCACTTTACAAACAAAGGTTAGTAGTAGTTAAAACCATTACAATATTATAAGAGGGGGCGGGTCCAGCGACACACGTGACATCATCAAATTATCCAGCTTCCAAATCCCGTCGACGTGCCGAGCGTTTAGACATGTCACATGACCATATGTCCGAGTTTCACTTATTTTTCAAGTGTGTGGTCACGAGACGCCCCGCAGTCAGATGATCGTGACCTACTCCATCTCACCTACGAGTGGATATGTCCAATGTGCATGTCGGGCAAACACGGGTCGAACGTCAGTGCGTCAAATTTTCCTATTCATTCTCTATGGGGCCGGAATGTTGCGGATTTCCGAACGTGTGTGGGATTCGGGAGGTATCTGATCGTGATCCACTCCGGACCCCCTACGAGTGGATATGCCATATGTGCATGTCGGACCCTCACAGGCCAAACTCATTCATTTTCATTTTCTATGGGAAAAAATTGCCACTTTTTGGCCCATGGTCCGGAATTCCCCGGGGCGATTCCTTATAAAAGTAATAGCACACCTCACACCATCGGGTCGCACGATACGAGGTATGATTCATGTCGATCGGACAAAAACTGCGGGATGCATTACACCCCGAAAATTTGAGCGAAGCGAGAGAGATTATAATAGTGATGCTTTTGCACACGTCACTAAATAGCCTTGTGTGTTGACCGTGCATTTTACTTGTGCATGCATGCAGTTTTTTTTTTTCGTTTTACAGGGTCAATTTAAGTTTCATGCATTAGTTCTGATGGCGTTGTTTATATACCAGAAGAAACAAGTGTCCAAATACAACAAGGGGAGTAACACAGTGTAGCTTACTGTATAGGGTACGCTACGTGTAGGATACGCCGTAGAAGTCGCAGAAGTAAAAACCAGACTCGGACGTGAATCGGCGTCATTTTAGAAACGCCCTCGAAACACCGCAGCAAATTAAACTGTTTTTTAATTAAAGAAACCTTAATGGGAAGTTACATTTGATTGAATTGTGCTGTGTGTCAATTGCAAATGGGTGTTTCCTCTGCAACTCTTTCCCGTGTTATTGGCATGTGAGGGAGACCGCTAGAACAGGGAAATGTTTTCGATACCACCAGAAAGACAAACATGCTAATCATGCTTTACACACTTTCTTTGTTTGTTTTTGCTTCGAAATGCTTCTCTCTA
Source organism: Kryptopterus vitreolus (assembly GCA_030449085.1). Classification (NCBI taxonomy): domain Eukaryota; kingdom Metazoa; phylum Chordata; class Actinopteri; order Siluriformes; family Siluridae; genus Kryptopterus; species Kryptopterus vitreolus. The sequence continues at coordinate 17,607,054 of JACRUU010000018.1, forward strand.
GAAAAATAGCTGAAAAAACGAAAATCGGCAAAAGTTTGGCAATTTTCGTTTAGTTAGAATCTGCATAAAGGGTCTGAAGTGAAATTTCAGTTTAGAAATACAAGTTTAATAATCAAAAAGCTGTGTGTTTAGAAAATTGGTCTCAAAATGCATCACTACCATTAGAAACTAGTTACATGGAGCAGCGTTACGTAATTTAATGACAAAATAAAAGTAACAGGAATCCGTTACAGTTACAGTGAAAAAACGCAATTAAATTACGGTTACTTTGGAAAATGTGAGTGGAGACAGTAAATACAAGACGACCAGCTCAGACTTTCAGAGAAATGAAATGAAAAAAAAAAACACCAATGAAATGAAGAAAACCCGTCTACACTTGTGGAACGAGTAACAATTTATAAATGTTTAGATGTTTAGACAAAGTTTAGAAATGTACATTATGTGAAGGTCTTTATTTAGTGAAAAGATAGATACAAGATTATTTACAACAAAGCTCAAGATTTGCCAATTTACATAAGATAAAATAAATAGTTAATATAATAATAATAATAATTAATATTATTATTATTATAAATACTTAATACAATAACAGTAATAATAATAATTCTTTTTTATGTCTTTAATTCTTTTTTCATATTCTTTTTTATGTCTTTGTTTAAAATATGTTTAAAAGTGTTTAAAATATGTTTAAAGTGCACATTGCTAGGTAACATTAGGTATCTTTACTAATGTTGCGGTAAGAATAACACATGCTGTACAATGTAAAAATAAAATGTAAAATGTATTCAAAAAGAATACTGATGCTGAAAATGCTTGCGTGGCGATATTTTAACATTGTTCATGTAACAGTATAATGTACAGAATGGCTATGGAGCATCCAAATGAAGGCCAGTATTGTGTTGCGTTTGCATATACATAGGTATCAAAAGTGGTTTAGGTTATAACACATGTATTCTTGGATCATGTAAAGGTGTGGAGCAGTGTGGGAAAACCTGCCAGGCTGAAAGCGATAACCAGTGGCTTGGAGTCAGCCTTTCCCGAAGGCCGTCCAATGGGGATGTACTGGTATGACTCGCAGTTCTCTTTTACTTTTCTTTAAAAATAGTATAATTAGTACAGTTGTCCAATACAGTGGATGAGGATGTCATCTAATATATATATATATATATATATATATAGATATATATAGATATATATATATATATATATATATATATATATATATATATATATATATATATAGATATATATATATCTATATATATATATATATATATATATATTCATATATATATATATATATATATATATATATATATAGATGACATCCTCATCCACTGTATTGGACAATTGTACTAATTATCTTTTTTTTTTTTTTTTTAATTATTTATTTATTTTTTATTATTTACAATGTACACTGTCAAATTGTGGTCTTGGATTTAGAGATTATTTTTTAACTTGATTGTATTATTTCTTAAAGCTATTCATTCTTAAAAGCCAGTTTGATGGCTAACTTGAATTTAATATAAATCATACTTGCTTGTGTTTTATCAGTGGATAAAACACAAAGGCCTCTATAAATAATACATTATCAATACATTCATTCATTCATTCATCTTCTACCGCTTTATCCGATCTTCCATCGGGTCACGGGGTCATGAATATCAATACATTATCAAAATATTTTTGTCAATATTACGCATTATTGCATAATGACGGATGCGAGGGAGTGTCCCTCCCTTGCATCCGTAGAATAGATTTGTATATATTTTTGTGAGAATTTCTCATTAATCGTGTTTGTTGTTTATTATGTTTATTATGTGCAGTACTAGTTAATTTAAAGCAAATAAAGTCTATAAAAGTACAGAAGAATCAGTGTTAATGATCTCTGACCATTAATTGCTAATCTGCTAATCTAAAAGCACACCACACACACACATACACACACAGACACACTTAGAAGTGACCCCATTAATCAAACCCAGGCATTTGTAGCACGTACAGTACTTGCAAATTTTGATGGAACACTTGAACATAAGACCGGTCGTGTCCTGATTATCATCCCATCTGACAGTCATGCTGCGGGACGGGAGAGGTCGGCGCTGAGCCGAGTCTGTATATGTATAACACAAAAGCGTACTTGTCTTGTGTAAGCCCCTTAACACTGGTTCCAATTTTCAGGCATGTGGACATCGCTGGAAGAACGTCTTCTTCTCGCAGAAAGACAATCAAAACAAGCTGCCTCACGGCGTGTGCTTCCAGTTCGGCTCCGATTTTAGCCGCACAACCCACTATATCCCGTGTTACAGAGGTACTTGTATTTACCGTCCGCCACGCCGGTGTGCCTTTCAGGCATTGTATACTATGAATGAACAGAGGAGACTGTGTTCAGCAGTTATGGCTAAATGGCTGTTTGTCTCTGTGTGTCTGCCTGTGTGTCTGCGTGTGTGTGTGCATGTGCAGATCATCAGAGGAAGTTTGGTGAAGACTATGGATCCTGCCAAGCTGGAATTTCAAATGTCCTTACTGAGGTATGTTTGACACGTGTTACTCACATGTTACCTGATCAGACACCCAGACATCAGACACCCAAAACGCCCTTCTTTTTTAGTCTGTCTGTCTGTCTGTATGTCTGTCTGTTTCCTATCTATCCATCCATCCATCCGTCCGTCTTACTTTCTGTCTCTTTGTTTTCTTTCTGTCTGTCTGTGTCTGTTTCCTGTCTATCTGTCTGTTATCTGTCTGTCTGTCTATCTATCTATCTATCTATCTATCTATCTATCTATATCTATCTATCTACAATAGACAGACATATGTCTATATATATATATATATATATATATATATATAATAGATATATATCTATTATCGATAAATAGATGCATACATAGATGGATAGATAGATAGATAGATAGATAGATAGATAGATAGATAGATAGATAGATAGATAGATAGATAGATAGATAGATAGACATAACACAAACAGACAGATAGACAGTCATATAGAAAATAAATAAAGAAATACATGTACAAATACTAGTAAAAAAAGAAACAGAAATAAGGTAATAAAGGTATAAGGGTATAAAGGTAAAAATAAAATAATAAAATGTTTGTTGAGGAATTAGTGAGCGCTGTGCTGAATGTGATGTAAGAGTGTGAAAACAGAGCCTTTTAATGAGCCTGTAAACTCTTAAAGTGTAACTGTGCTGAAAACAATTATGTGTTGTAGTTATTGATGATGATGATGATGATGATGATGATGATGATGGTCTGTTTTGTAGGATCTGATGATCATGGGAGCTCCCGGTAGCTCGTACTGGACCGGCTCTGTTCTGGTTTATAACATGACCAGTAAAGTCTTTGCAGCCTACGTGGATGATGATAATACAGTGCTCTATGGAAGCTACCTGGGTAAGACAGGAAACTCATTGCTTTGCTGCTTTCTTCCTCTAAAGAAACTCTTGTTTGATGTTAAGGCTCGGTCTTGTACTTGTCAAAATATAAAAAAATGCCAGTCAGTCACCAAAAGCTGAAAGTCAGGGCAATACTGCGGAGAAAAATACACAAAAACAGAAATTACATTGGGAAGCAATAAAAAAAAAAGCAATAAATAATGAATTAAATGAAGAACAGGAAATCCCCAAAAAGGCCCAAGTGTGGCAGTTTGATGTTTGGTGACTACATTAAATATAAGAATGAATCTCGAATATATCATAAGGAATTATAATGTATCGCTCATTTTCAGGCAGTTAATAATGTGCTACATTTCCATTCATAAAGCTGGTATGGTGCATTTTTCAAGCTGCCACCCTTTTGTCCTTGAGCAAGGCCCTTAACCCTCCTGCGATCTAGGGGGCGCTGTTATTATGGCTGACTCTGCGCTCTGAAAAACAAACTGGAATATGCAAAGAAAAAGAATTTCCCACATGGGATCAATAAAGTATGTAAAATAAAATAAAATTTCTCTTTTTAAGCTTTTCCAATTTCAAAAAATACATACAGGCAGATTCCAGGTATCAAGCAGCAATAAAGACAGCAACAAAAAGGACAGGTTATATATTATACATTGCACCATGTATCTATACATAGTCAGTATAAACAGCGTATAAAGTTATGAACAGTGTAAACACCTTGTATATTTACTTACAGTCATTATAAACAGGTTAGTGTTTAGAGCTGACCATATGTTAAAATAAGATAAATAAGAGCAGTGATGTGCAGTTTAATCTGTGCCAAGAGACAATGCAAATAGTCTTAGTCGTGCAAACGTTTAAGTGATTGTGTATAAGTGCGATGTGGACACTACGGCATATTTATGTTCTTTTATTTGATACCGAAATGGTCCCCGTGCTCTCTTGTGTTATTTGAGGCCAGCTCTAACATGGTTTTATTGCAAATAAAAAAGGGTAGAACGGATGAAAATGATTGTTTATTTCTTATCATAATTGTAAAAAATGCAATGCTGTCAAGGTAAGGTAACGGAAAGTGACTTGACAGTTGCTAAACTTAAATAATGTATAATGTAAATACACTGTTTTTGCATTTGATGGCTTTATTCTTGAATAACACTTGTCAGGGGGTCTTCACTAATTCACGGCCAGGTTTTATTAACGAAATACACAAAATGATCAATCTTTATAAAAAGCCAAACTTGTAGTAGTTTATCGTTCAGAGAAAGAAAAAAAACATGATCGTAGAAAATCAATTGTTGCAGATTATCAATCTGAAATGGGTTATAAGGCCGTCTGGTACGCACACCACATGCAAAACATTATCTGCAGGAAAAATAACTTTCTATTAACTCAACCTCATCTCAACCCCCAATGTAAAAATGATTATGGCTGATCAACAGGATGTTGTTTTATAGAGTGCACATATTTTTTCAACCTTTTTTTGGGTTGGGGTGGCTGCTTGACAATTGTATTGTAGCTGTCATTGTTGCAATCATCATGTTTAGAATTTGTTTTGGTGTACGGACCGCCAAACTATTATTTGAACCATGATAAATAAACTCGCAGAACCAAAGGAGAGGTTATTTACTGTTTTCCGTTCTTGCATTAATACTTTATTTCACAGAAATCCTATTTTCTGTTTAAAAAATAAAATAAATAAAATGCTGAGCTCCAGATAACACAATTCTATAACACAAAGCGAACGAAGGACCTCTAGGAAAGAAGCGGTGGTGGATTATAGAGAAAAACTGATAAACAGTATACAGTCACATGTAGCTGTCATGTGTTCTGCATATTTATATACTGCATAGTGTGTGTTCAAGTTGAAGCCCTGGTGTTCTGTCTGTGTCTGTGTGTGTGTCTGCGCGTGTGTGTGCGTGTGTGTGTTTTCTTACATTCATTTATTATCATCATCATTTATTTTGTTGAAATATTCACAGTCACAAAAGCCAACAATGTAATGGATTTCTTTTTTCATATTGCAATGATTATTTTTTTTATTACAAATAAAATCAATTATTTATTTTGATTTTTCAATTCAGGTTACTCTGTAAGTGCTGGACACTTCCTTCACTCGAACAGTATGGAGATCGTAGGTGGTGCACCCCAACATGCTCAGACTGGCAAAGTAAATAAATATTTTACATATACATTTGTATATTTCTCCATATATGTGTGTATGTGTGTGTGTATGTATGTATGTATGTATGTATGTATATATATATATATATATATATATATATATATATATATATATATATATATATATATATATATATATATATATATATATATATATATATATATATAAACACACACACACACACACACACACACACACACACACACACACACATTGACCAGGCGCCTTTTGTTTTTGTATGGGTTTTATAGGTTACTTCTCTTCTGTCTCTGCTTCTCTTCTCTGTTCTGAATATTGTAATGCAATGTCATTGGAAAAAAAGAAAATCTGTTTACTTGTTTGTTTATTTAATTTTTGCAGGCTTACATCTTTACAGTGGAAGGCAATACTCTAAAAATCCTCAATGAGACAAGCGGCTCTCAGGTGAGTGCAGATACACAAATTCATAGTTTTATATGCATAAAAATGGTATAGTAACTGCAATACTAATGAATGTATGAATGCTATAATTATGTACATATAATATATATATATATATATATATATATATATATATATATATATATATATATATATATATATATATATATATATATATATATCAAACTGGATTCCAAAAAAGTTGGGACACTATACAAATCGTGAATAAAAACTGAATGCAATGATGTGTAGGTGCCAACTTCTAATATTTTATTCAGAATAGAACATAACACACGAAACAAAAGTTTAAACTGAGAAAATGTACCATTTTAAGGGAAAAATATGTTGATTCAGAATTTCATGGTGTCAACAAATCCCAAAAAAGTTGGGACAAGGACATTTTCACCACTGTGTGGCATCTCCCCTTCTTTTTACAACACTCAACAGACGTCTGGGGACAGAGGAGACCAGTTTCTCCAGTTTAGAAATAGGAATGCTCTCCCATTCTTGTCTAATACAGGCCTCTAACTGTTCAATCGTCTTGGGCCTTCTTTGTCGCACCTTCCTCTTTATGATGCGCCAAATGTTCTCTATAGGTGAAAGATCTGGACTGCAGACTGGCCATTTCAGTACCCGGATCCTTCTCCTACGCAGCCATGATGCTGTGATTGATGCAGAATGTGGTCTGGCATTATCTTGTTGGAAAATGCAGGGTCTTCCCTGAAAAAGATGACGTCTGGATGGGAGCATATGTTGTTCTAGAACCTGAATATATTTTTCTGCATTGATGGTGCCTTTCCAGACATGCAAGCTGCCCATGCCACACGCACTCATGCAACCCCATACCATCAGAGATGCAGGCAGGCTTCTGAACCGAGCGTTGATAACAACTTGGGTTGTCCTTGTCCTCTTTGGTCCGGATGACATGGCGTCCCAGATTTCCAAAAAGAACTTCGAATCGTGACTCGTCTGACCACAGAACAGTCTTCCATTTCGCCACACTCCATTTTAAATGATCCCTGGCCCAGTGTAAACGCCTGAGCTTGTGGATCTTGCTTAGAAATGGCTTCTTCTTTGCACTGTAGAGTTTCAGCTGGCAACGGCGGATGGCACGGTGGATTGTGTTCACTGACAATGGTTTCTGGAAGTATTCCTGAGCCCATTCTGTGATTTCCTTTACAGTAGCATTCCTGTTTGTGGTGCAGTGTCTTTTAAGGGGCCGGAGATCACGGGCATCCAGTATGGTTTTACGGCCTTGACCCTTTCTCACAGAGATTGTTCCAGAGTCTCTGAATCTTTGGATGATGTTATGCACAGTTGATGATGATAGATGCAAAGTCTTTGCAATTTTTCGCTGGGTAACACCTTTCTGATATTGCTCCACTATCTTTCTGCGCAACATTGTGGGAATTGGTGATCCTCTACCCATCTTGGCTTCTGAGAGACACTGCCACTCTGAGAAGCTCTTTTTATACCCAATCATGTTGCCAATTGACCTAATTTTGTGTTAATTGGTCTTCCAGCTCCTCGTTTATGCTTAAATTTACTTTTTCCAGCCTCTTACTGCTACTTGTCCCAACTTTTTTGGGATTTGTTGACACCATGAAATTCTGAATCAACATATTTTTCCCTTAAAATGGTACATTTTCTCAGTTTAAACTTTTTGTTTCGTGTGTTATGTTCTATTCTGAATAAAATATTAGAAGTTGGCACCTACACATCATTGCATTCAGTTTTTATTCACGATTTGTATAGTGTCCCAACTTTTTTGGAATCCGGTTTGTATATATATATATATATATATATATATATAATTTGTATTTATTTATTTATTTTTTTGACAATTGATTCAAATATTTAATAGTGATTAATCGCACATTAATCACATGTTTTTTGTGTATCATGAATTAATACTTTTAATGTTTATAATAATCTAAAACTGTAACAGATAATAATTATATAAATTTCTTAATTGTTTAAAACATTTCGTATTTCGTAAAACATAGCGTATTTATTTACATTCAACTAAAATATATGGCATACTGTATATACAATTATATGAAAACAGTAATGTCATATATGATATAGAAAAAGTTTCAAATGAAACAAAATACAATTTATTACTTTTTTTTTTTTTTTTTTTTTTTTTTATTATTTAAATTTGTGTCTGTATTGATTCATTCCTAGCTGGGCTCGTACTACGGCGCGAGTGTCTGCGCGATCGACCTGAATGCCGACGGACTCTCCGATCTCCTGGTCGGTGCTCCGATGTTCAGCACCGTAAGGGAGGAGGGTCGTGTTTATGTCTACATCAACCAGGGCCGGGTGAGAACCGATACCACTCCGTCTCTTCCTGTGCAGTGTTGTAGCGCCCGTGTGAATGACGAAAGCCCTTTCACACGGTTCACACAACCTTTATTTTTGGTTCCTCTTGTTTTTTTCTGATGTGAGAGTTTGTACACTCATCCTCAAGAGAGGCGCAGATGTCTTTCCTTTTCACAACCGTTGCCTTTTGCTCTTACTAGACTTGCCACGTTGCTGGCAAAAGTCAAATCTCAAATGTGCAGAACTGCAAACTTTCCATGTGAACTATCAGGGAAATCTTTCAGTATGACAGAGCTCATTAGCATCAGGGATAAAATGGCCGTCGCAATCACACTGTATTATATGTAGCTTTATGAAGCATTTTGCTGAAAACTCGCACCACATGGTTTGCTGGATTTTTATTGATGATGCCTTTTAGGACTGCACGATTATTCGGAGAGAAAAAATCACAATCCCGATCCAAACATGTACGATCTCATTCCTAAATGATGCCGATTCATTTCAGAGTACAGTCTGGTTTATACCTCTGCGTCGACCCTACGTCGACCCTACACCATAACATACACCGTAACCTGACGCACACCTCTCCAAAAAAAAGTCACATTGACGCCGAGCACAAGGTCGTCTCATCGGCGTATTTCCGGTGAAGCTTAATATGTATTGCTGCGTATTCCTCCGTACCGCCATTTTTAAAGTCCATAGTGAAGAAACAATTTGTTTTGTCTATTGCTATTTTTTAAATAGTAGACTATTTTTGTTACTTCAACACTGATTGTCCTGTTTGTTTGTTGACAGTAATAAATCATAAAAAAAGAGAGAATCGCGTGAGAGAGATTCGTGATCTCAAAAAAGATCGGTGTAATAGAGTGCTTTGTACTCTGTATACCTCTGGTTGGTTCATGTTGATTGTACTTGCCACAGAAGGGAAAGTACTGCGGTGTGTGTGGTTCAGCGGTTAAGGCTTTGGGTTACTAATCGAAAGATCAAGGCATGACCCTTAACCTCCTGTGCTCCAGATGTGCTGTTCCATTGGCTGAGTTTCTGTGCTCTGACTCCAGCTTCCTAAAATCACTGGGATATGCAAAGCAAGAATTTCCCTCTGCTGTAAACTGTGCAAGTCCCCTTTCTTTGCGTTTCTGTTTGTGCATGTGTGTACGAGAAAGGGGGCGGTGGTTTTCTGTCCATGTCATTTTATGATTATTCAAAGCCGTAGCGTTTTATCAGATGAAGAGTTCGGGTTTCCGCTTGACAAAATAACGACTCGTCTTATTTAATGGTTTTCCTTTTTGCCGGACTCGGAATCGATGCCTGCTTTTGCTCTCGCCGTTCAAGGCCGTACTGACAGCGCAGGCACCACGCTTCCCAGGCTCGGGGTTAAATATTAACCAACGCTGGCAGTTGTTTGGCCTACACAACAATTAAAAAAAAAATTTTAACACCAAAAATCAACTGTATACACACTTTTAACTAAAACTGATAAAAGCGGAAATGTGAAATTAGCTGTGCCAAGATCCCCTAAATTCCTAAAATGTAAAGGTGGAAGAATTCTGGATGTGATTCAGATAGAGATTAAATTGTAAATTTAATTATATAAATAACCTTTCATTTGGAGTTAGATCAGACATCTGTACCATGTTAACCAAAACAGCAAAAATAAGGCTATTAAGACGTCTTGTCTGATCTGTCTGCATGTGTGTATGATGAAGGGATGCTTTTTCTCTACATATACAGCATTTGGCAGAAGCCCTTATGCAGAGCGACTTACAACTGAGCAGGACGGTTCAAGGGCTCACCAGCGAGCGGTTTAGTAGTGGTGGGATTTGAACCTGTGACCCTCTGGTCCAGAGGCCAATGCCTTTGAGCTAGTTTTCGAGTGTAGTAGTCTACATACATGTTTGTTGGTTCGACAAATGAGGAAGCCGTGTGAATTAAATTAAAGCATAAAATTTGTTGGTGTCCGTCCATGTTTCATTCTATATGCTTCTCAAGCCAAATGCAGCAAAGCAACCCCAAAACATAATCGACATGGGCCTGTAGCTTTGTCCCACAATCCCACAAATAAATAAATAAATATATAGATGGATGGATAGATAGATGGATGGATAGATAGATAGATAGATAGATAGATAGATAGATAGATAGGTAGATAGGTAGGTAGGTAGATCAAGGGAAAAAACAAGAAAATAAATAAAATAATAATAATAATAAATATATATATATTATGCTAATTTTTTTGTGTAAACGAAGTAAAAACAGGTCGCATGGATCTCGTCTGGAGTTTAAATCTTCCGGATTTTGTTACATTAACTGGGTCCAAAGGTTAAATGTGTGAAGTATAGACCAGAGGTTTTACTTCCATCCCATATGTTCTTATGTGACCTTTATTATCTCAGGGGCTGGTCCCAAATAATTATCAGCCAAAGTCAAGTGTGTCAGACGACCATTATGTCTCAGAATCAAATCAGGACAGACTTTGTTTGGAGGTCTTGCCTAGAAAACACTGTCAACTGTCAACAACACAGTGCAGTATACAACGAAACAATATATAACAATATCTGACATTCATGTATATGTATAAATGATATGGGGTGTTTTTCCTCGTTATTCCCAGGTGAATATGAGAGAAGTGGACTTCATGCTTATGGGAAGTGATTCGTACGCAGCTCGCTTTGGAGAGACCATCACTGACCTTGGGGACATTGATGATGACGGTTATTCAGGTACCAACATAAATACCAAAAATGTTGTTTGTTTCATTTAACTGTATGAATGTATCTGTATAGTAGTAAACAAGTACATAAGCAGAGGATTTTTTTAAATTCTAGATTTTACCAATGCTTTTGTATTTCTTCCATCTGAAACTCTATAAACTCTTTATCAGACGGCTGCATGTGAAATCAGATCAGGAGTAGGAACATTCTCAGCTTCGTTTGTTTGGCTCATTGCTCTGACTTTATAATCAACATATAACATAAAGGTACAAAGGTGTAATGTTGTAGTCATTGCCTGAGACCTGAGATGTGTAATAGTAGAAAATGTGCACTATGTTTTGACATTAGCACACATTTGACTGTGTGTGTGTGTGTGTGTGTGTGTGTGTGTGTGTGTGTGTGTATATGAGAGTTTCAGTTCCAGTTCAGTTGTATGTGTTGAGAAGCCTGATGGCTTGAGACAAGAAACTGTTGCACAGTCCGGTTGCGAGGCCCAAGCTTTCGGAGCCTTTTTCCTGATGGTAGGAATGTGAAGAGTGTGTGTGAGGGATGTGTGTGGAGTCGTTCCCAATGCTGTTAGCTTTGCAGATAGAGCAAAATGTGTGATGTAAAAAGTGTAGAGAGATTACGGTGATCTCAGCCGTCCTCACTATCCGCTGTAGGGTCTGTGAGATCCGATTAGATTAGAATGTCCATTTAGGACATGGTCAGGATGGGGGGGAGGGGTGGCAGATGGGCTTTCCATGGCCAGGAATTTGGGGCTCTGGATGACATCCATGCATAGAGTTTTCTTCACTTCAGTCGTGGTTACACCGAGCACCTGCTTGTTGGGAGAAGGGGTCGTCTTCCTTGCCTGACTTTGTTCTGTGCCTCAAACCAGGTGTAGAAGTTGTTCAGCACATCTGGTAGAGAAGCATAACTGTCACAATCAAGTGCGTCATAACCTGTATGCCCTGCCACAGTTGCCGGTGACGTGCTGTTTTTATCAAAGTCACTTGTCCGAACCGTGAGAGAACTGACTTAAGAATAATAAAGCTGATATAGATATTACAATCATCTGTGGGTTTTTTGGGGGGGAATTATAGAACAGAGATGCTCCATGTTTTGGGTTTTACGTGCATTAGGGATGTCAATAAAAGAGCTCTGTACTGTTAGCCAATGCAGAAATGCAGTCCTTTAGTTTGGTGTTAATGAATAAGGCAATGATACCGATGCATTTCACACCATGATTCGATCGTCTTCGGTGTGGATAAAATAGTTCAGGGTGTGGTGAAATGAGACAATTGCGGTTTGGAAGGGGTCGATGTGAGAATAGAACGTTTCCGTCCAGCTAAATAACTAGCTCCACAATGAAACTTTCACTATCACCCTCTTCCTCCTGCTAGAACAGGATAAAATAATAAATGTTATATATATATATATATATATATATATATATATATATATATATATATATATATATATATGCGATAAACACAAATTTATAGACTTTAACACAAATTTACACAAAAAATAACACAAATTTAGACTTTAACAGCACTAATGTTAACGTGTGATTAACGCAGTGTGCATTATTATGCGAGTGATCTGCTCCTTCACTCTGTGTTGTGTTGGCGAATGAACGAATTTCCCTAAATTTCCTAAATTCCTGAATTTGCCTAAATTTCCCCGAATACACAACATTCACAACAGGTACGAGCTCCTCACCATATAAGCGTATATTACCGTAACGTTACGCAAGCGCTTCGCATTCCCAAATCCGTATTACACAATAAAGCGCATTTTATCTTTTGGGAACGCAATGCGCTTCCGTATAACCTAAATGTATCACCAGTTTATATGGAAAAGCAACTGGAACAGAATTCTTAAAGGAGCCACGTCCCATATTTTACACTTCAAACCAACACTAAACAAATAACATTGAAATGAACAAGAAAATAATATCATTTCCAGAGTAAAATATTAAATAATCAATAATTTTTATTAAAGAGAGATTTTGATAGAAATGTATATAATTACAACAAGAAAAGTATTCATTTGTGCCCAGACAGCTCAAAGGAGGATGCCATGAGCACATTTTGTGAGCTAACAATAGACTCTTCACACATCAGTTGTTTATTTATTTGGTGTTAGTGACTCGAAAAACTTTGTTGCATCTCGCTCTGGATAAGGGCGTCTGCTAAATGCCGTGAATATAAATAAATTTTAACACGAGTCTGCAGCGCCTACAAGAGAAATTCCTTCAATTAAGAAGCAAATTAGGATTTTCTCCCTTTTAAAATTAAACACAATACCCAAGGATGATAACTGAACCAGGAACATCAACTCTTAAATTTTAGTAAATAATAACAAAATTAGTTTTTCGAGTACTTTTATCAAAAACGAAGGTCAGTTTAGCCATCCTGTAACTCTTAAACCGAGGTCACTTCACTTCTGCTTTTCATTGCTCTGGAATGTTGATTATGTTTCAGACGTGGCCATCGGAGCACCACAAGAGGAAGAGCTACGTGGAGCTATTTATATCTACAATGGAAGAAAGAGCGGTATAACGCCCAAATACTCACAAGTATGTCAGCAGCCTACATTCACACTGTGCAGTGTATTGGGAGGCGTCGCGTTTCAAGATGCAAATGTTTACAATGCATAAACTTGTAGCTTCAGAATTCTGCAACTCGGGTCCGAAGAGTCGTGTGCACTACCGGGAATTGAAAATATTTCATCAGTGCATCAAAAACAAAACCACAAGCGCTAAACAATATGGAGTAAAGTGGGAATATTTTGGTGTAGGCGGTGTAATGCACTAGAAGAAATCTCACTTTCAATGTAATTTGAATAGTATTTAAGTACTTAAGTATTTGAGAATGGTATATAAGTACTAATAGTATTTCATTCATCTTCTACCGCTTTATCCGATCTTCCCTCTGTGCCTATCTCAGGCATCTATGGGCATTAAGGCAGGATACACCCTGGATGGAATGCCAACCCATCGCAGGACACACACACACACACACACATTCACACACATTCATACACTAGGGACAATTTTCCAAGGTGCCAATTAACCTACCGTGCATGTTTTTGGACCAGGGGAAACCGGAGAACCCGGAGAAAAACCCCCTGAGGCACGGGGAGAACATGCACAAACTCCACACACGCACATGGCAGAGACGGGAATTGAACCCCGACCTTGGAGGTGTAAGGCGAACGTGCTAACCACTAAGCCACCGTGCCCCCACTAATAGTATTTAAGTACTATATTTTTAACACTATTCAAATTCACAATAGTAATGTTTGCTTATAATTCAAGCTGTAACAGACATCAAGATGCCAATAAAACAATAAAATAGTTCATATCTAAATCTGAAATCTGAATTATGTTTGAAGTTCAAGTGAGCAAACATTGTCTCTCTTTTGTCTCACAATATAAGCCATGTGTCCAAATATTCCACATATTACTGAAGTAGAAGTTTAGACAGTAGGGTTTAAAAAGACTTCTGTAGAAGTTGAAGTATCAACTCGAGCTTGTTACTCGAGTAAAAGTGCTGGTTTTAAAGATATACAAGTAAATATGTGAAGAGGATGAAGAGAAAACTCCCGTTTGATAAATGAGCCAGTAGTTGAAAAATAATCACTTTTATAAGAAATAATCTGTTTTTTGAGTAACGACCCACCAACACTGGTTACGTCCTCGATGTACGTGATTTGTTGTCATGTGCAGGTGCGATGGATCGCATACAAAATGATAGTGTGTCAGAACGGTATATGTTTATATCCCATCCAACCACAATAACCTTCACTCTACCCAGAGTCAGCCACTTTATCTGGTGGGAATTTCTTTGCGGAAAATGATAATTTAAGATTTTCAGAGGAAATGGCATCCTGAGAGAACGGCTGAGGGAGTCGCTGCGTTTAATGTGCAGCATTAATTTTAACTATAAACTAATAAAAATGATGTGATGGCAAATTAGAACGCTATATAACGAGTAAATCATGTCAGGACTGAATGCACTTTATGTGTATTGTAGAGTCTTTTTATTCAGCCATGCAGAGGTAGCTGTATCCTCCATTAAAGCACATTCTGCTGTATATACTGTCTGTGGCCATGCAGCAAGTGGTTCCAGATTTTAAGACCGAGATGAAAATGTCCCAGTTGTGTATAAATGCTTTGAGTTTAAAACAGAAAGTATATTTTGAGCATTTTTTTTGGTCATTCCTGTCTCTGTATTTATTTATTTATAATCTATATTTAACATGCAGTCTTTAGAGTGACTTATGTGTTTGTGTGTTTTATTTTTGTCCCATAGAGAATAACCGGCTCGGTCCTGGGCCGTAGCCTCAGCATGTTCGGACAGTCCATTTCTGGAGGCGTCGACATCGATGGAAATGGTTACCCAGGTAACGCACTCCATCCGTCACTACATGCATATGAAACACGCCTGGTTGGTGTATTTCGCAGTTTTCTCAAAGTCCAAATTTTTAAAATGCTCTCGTCTTTTCTTCTTTTTTCGTCCTCACAGATGTAGCCGTGGGAGCGTTTCTGTCCGACGCTGCGACAGTCATCAGGTAAACGCTTTACAACCATCAGTATCAATACGGACATATTTTGGAAATAACACATATATTGTAAATTGATGATTATTATTAATATAATATCTCCAAGTTTCTCAACACAACCAGGAATTGATGCAAATGACAATGAAGCACAAATTGCGAAATGTGCATATACATATATGCATATACGCTTATAAATATACACTGTGTCTCAACAAAAGTATACCCTACTATGGAAACCGCAGTAGGCCGGTTCACTTCATTAGCATATTGATTAATCCATTAATAAATACATATTTCAGTTATCATTATTATTGAGATATAATTAAATTTCTCACATTAGAGCATATACAAAAGCATACACAAATATTACAAATGAATATTAAATATTGTAAATCCATATATACACTTTCTCTGATTTCACACGGCCATATGGCGACAAATGACACACGACGCAAATCATTTATATCTCAGTAAATGTTTCAAATTCATTGATGTCTAATTCTGCCAAGTTGTATTAAAATCTGTAAAAAAAAAAAATTGACACATTTTGCGTAAATATAAAGTGTGTACTTTTTTGCGTCACAGTGTACTTGTCACTGTACACCATGACGTCAGTTCTCCGTGTTGTGTCGTCGCTCTCTGTTGGGAATAACACTGTGCAATTGGGATGTGTGTTCTGTAGAACGCGTCCTGTGGTGACGGTGGATGCATCCTTGTTCCTGCCCGTCAGCGTGAATCGATCGGTCGCCTCCTGTGTGGAACACGGCGTTCCTGCCGTGTGTGTGGAGGTCAAAGTGTGTTTCGTGGTCCACGGAAAAGCCATTCCAGGACTTATAGGTATGTAGACGTGCTTCTGATTTTCATTTAAAGTGTAAATGATGGTTAAATTCAATTGAGTTTTGATGGGTTTTTTTTATAGTCACAAAGCAGATTTATTTGTATGTGTGTATATATATATATATATAACACGTTATTACTCAGTGTACATTATTATACTGACAACAGAGAGCAATAAAGAACAAACGAATAAAGACCGTGTAACCAGTTTATATAGAAAGCAACCAGAACAGAATTCTTAAAGGAGCCACGTCCCATATTTTACACTTAAAACAACCACGAAACAAGTAACATTGAAATTAATATTAAAGAATAATTTCCAAAGTAAAATAATATTAAATATGCAATCATTTTATTAAAGGGAGAGATTCTGAGAGAAATACATATAATTATAACATATGTTAGTTAAAGTATTATAAACATGAAAAGTATTAATTTATGGTAGATTGAAAACCTGAGATTAATGTGCGATTAATCACTATTAATATCTATACAAATAAGCAGTTTCTACTTTTACTCATTCAGGATTGATGTTTTCTTCATACATGGCATCTCTCTCACACACACACACACACACACACACACACACACACACACACACACACACACACACACACACACACACACACACTTACACACTTGTTGCTGTTTTTGTTTTGCACAAAATCTGCAGCGAATTGATAAGACAACGGTCTTGTGAAGGCATACAATACATACATTTATCGCCTGCTTATGCATGTCGTAATTCAACTGTCAAGTTTAAATACCAGAAGGTCGGATTCAAGTCCCTGGATCACTAAGCTGCAATTCTTGTGGCCCTTGAGCAAGGCCCCTGACCTTAAGTGCTCCAGGGGGCGCTGTATCATGTTTGACCCTGCTCCACTGAACCGTGAAGAAATAATTGCTGTAAAGTTCATACGACAAATAAAAAGTGCATTTATTTATTTTTTGTTTGTTTGTGCATCAAATGTTCTGCTTGAATTCTTTATAAAGTCGCGAGTCAGCATCGCTAGAACCTTTTGCTTTCTTTTTTTTTTTACTTCTCTTGGAAATTTGATCTTATGTGATTTGCTTTTTACTTTTTCGATTTAATTACGCTGAATTATGCGTGAATTCTTCAATTGTCTGGTGCAGGCGATCAAATTTTTTAATGGATCAATTCATTAATAGCTTTTGAAAAGATTGACTGCACGTTCCTCGCCAAGGTTAAAGGAAAATGTATACGCGCATGTACACGGACAGACTTACTGCTCTTTATTAAGCTTAGCTTTTTAAAATATAAAATGAAGTAAGAAAAAGGCCTCTGTGTGAAAGTGAAACATATTTTATCAGAGGTTTGCTGAAACACAAGGCCGTTATATAGATTTAGTCCAAAACTCCTTATCTCTGATGCACATCCCTTACACTGTGTGTGTGTGTGTGTGTGTGTGTGTGTGTGTGTGTGTGTGTGTGTGTTTGTGTGTGTGTGTAATGTCAAGGCCTGTCCTTGTTAATATGTACGGGTAAACAAAGGAAGCCAAGAATGACCACTCCAGTTTTTGACCTCGTCTAGATTTGGAAACGTCCTGCTTTTGCTGCACAGAGAGGCATTAACTAGGTCAAAGGTTAAACTTAGGAAGTGCAGCCTATAAGGTTTTCCTTCCAGTTTACTTCCCACCATGTGTGTCCTTATGGGACCTTTACAATGTCAGGGGCTGGTCCTAAACTTTATCAGCCAAAGTCAAGTTTGTCAGACGTCCGTTAGGCGAAAGATCGAGTCAGGACAGACTTCAGGATCGGGTCTCGCCCATAAAACCCTTTCAACGGACACAATTTCAAAACAACAATATAAAAAACTGCTGACACATATTATATACAGTGTATATATGTGTGTGTGTGTGTGTGGGTGTGTGTGGGTGTGTGGGTGTAAAAAAAAAGAAAAAGAAAAAAAAAAAAAAAATATATATATATATATATATATATATATATATATATATATATATATATATATATATATATATATATATATATTAGGGCTGTCAATAGATTCAAATATTTAATCGCACGTCTTCTAGTACTCAAACTAAATATAACAAATGTTCTGAATATTTGCATTTCTCACAAAATCTCTCCCTTTGATAAAATTCCGGAAAATTGAATATTTATTCTGTATACGCTGTAAATTGTTCCTTTAATATTCATTTCTTGTTCATTTCAGTAGTTACTTTTTAAAACGCGGTACGCGGATTCTAACGTATTAATTAGGTTCAAAGAAAATATCCGCAAACGCCTGAGGTGGCAAACTCTGAACCTCATCTTGGCGAGGGTTGTCTGTATATGTGTACCATGCGGTTGCCGAACTTCCGGTCAGAAGGTCGGGGGTTCGAGTCCTGGTATTGGCAAGCTGTCGCTCTGGGGTCCTTAAGCAAGGCCCTTAACCCAGGGGCCCCGTAGTATGGCTGATACCCTGCGCTCTGATTCCAGCTCCCAAAAAAGCTAGGCTATGTGGAGAAAGAATTTCACTGTGCTGTAACGTATATGTGACAAATAAAGGCTAAACAGCTGTAGGATTTAAATATATTGTAGATAACTGAACAATAATTGTGTAAAACTGTATTTATGTGACTATTTTTACGTATTTTTTTTTTTACCCCTTTTCTCCTCAGAGCTGAAGTATAACCTCAGCGCAGATGTAAAGCACAAGGAAGCTTTTCCATCACGCTTCTACTTCAACACTAACGGCACGTCCAACGTCACGGCGGGCCACGTCCGGGCCAAGCACAGGCAGATGACCTGCAACGTGCATCACGCTTTCATGAGGGTAAGCGGATGCTTGTGAGGCACGTGTTGGTACCAGGTGGGATTATATCTGGTCATTTTGGGGGATTTCTATGATGTTCAGTATAAAATCAAAATATAAGGTGCCGTAAGGATGTTTTTGTGTTTGACCTTCAGTGTTTTAGCCTGAAGCCTGCAGGTCTAATAAGAGCTTATTCCAGAACAATGTCTGTATTCACATTTTCTTTACTTGTTTTTTTGGGGTTTTTTTTGTAAAAACGATGACATTAGTACATTTGCGCGGCATTTGTGCTGACGCCTTTATGCCACATTGTTTCAGCACGGCGTAGAAAAGTGCTACATAAACAGGTAGTGCTTGTAGGTCTAAAAAGCTATTTCCTGGAAATTGTCTTCCGCCCCTCCATCTGTGTACGGTGCAGCGCTTTCATGCAAAGGAAGTTGCTGGATGAGTGTGTTGCATCGCATCCGAGTGCTTTCAGTTCTGCACAAGCACAAAACTGACTGATGAACAGAATGAGTGGCGCAGAGATGATAGATTTTAAATGATAGTGAATATACGTGTGTGTGTGTGTGTGTGTGTGTGTGTGTGTGTGAGCAGTCCAGGTGTTCAGCGAGGCCTCTCCGGACTCCGTAATCAACTGCTTCTGCTGCTCCGTGCGTTTTACGGAGTAATTAATGGCGACTGCAACGATATCGATGGCACCGATGCCTATAAACATGCGCGCGATTTCTCCCCAAAGTGCATTTTCCGTGCGTGATGAATAACTCGCAGCAGATGGAGCGAAGATTGTTGCGAGGATGCTGAAAGAAACGGTATTAAGGCGCCACTGCAACCCGCACCCGTAGACACACCCGCGTACATGTACATTTAGATTTCGGCAACATGCTAATTCAAGGCGTTCGGATGAAACCCTGTTTGTGGTTTTGTGTACATAAAAGGTCTGTTGTGAACGAGACGAGTTCACCTCTCCATTAGTTCCCACTCGCTCTTTTTGACTCTTGGGCAGAAGGTGTTACAAAACACACCTTAAATTTAAGCGTAGTGTCTTGCAGGGGCGGACTGCTAAATAACTGCTGGTTTCCGTAGGTGAACCTGTGGAAAGATCAATAACCAGTAGCCGGGTAGCCGGTAAAAACTGGTAATTTTGCTTGAAACCAAATACACACACACACACACACATTTTATATATATATATATATATATATATATATATATATATATATATATCACACACACACACACACACACACACACACACACATTCATTCATTCATCTTCTACCGCTATATCCGATCTTCCCTCGGGTGTGTGTGTGTGTGTGTGTGTGTGTGTGTGTGGAGTTTGCATCTTCTCCCCATTCCTTCTGGTCCAAAAACATGTACAGTAGGTTGATTGGCACCTTTGAAAATTGTCCCTAGTGTGTGAGTGTGTGTGTGTGTGTGTGTGTGAGCCCTGCGATGGGTTGGCCATTCCATCCAGGGTGTATCCTGCCTCAATGCCCATAGACGTCCTGAGATAGGCACAGGCTCCCCGTGACCCGAGGAAAGATCAGATAAAGCGGTAGAAGATGAATACCGTAAATTCCGGACTATAAAGCGCACCTGGATATAAGCCGCATCTGCTCTATTTAAAAAAAAAAACCCAAAAATTCATAAATAAGCCGCACCTGCATACAAGCCGCATCCGCATCCGCTTTTGAATTGCCGCTTTAGAACCTTTCCTAACCTGTATTTTAACACGGTGTAACGGTGGACGCTGCACAGAGACGCGGAGATCCGGAATTCATACAAAACAGGATTTATTAGAATAAAGAACTCAGGAGACGCCGCTCATACGGAGCGGCCAGACAGGCTAGGGAGCCTTGCGCTCTGCGCGCCGTGGTACCGGGAGTACCGGAGACAAAGGTTAGGCATAAACATATATCGAGCGTCCGTGTCCGCGACACTAGGACACTAGGCGCTTGCGCGCGTGTGTGTTTGTGTGTGTGTGTGTGGTGTGCGTGTGTGTGTGTGTGCGTGTGTGTGTCTGTGTGCGTGCGAGTGTGCGTGTGTGTGTGTGTGGGTGTGTGCGTGTGTGTGTGTGCGGTGTGGGTCTGTGTGCGCGCGCGTGTGGTGTGTGTGTGTGTGTGTGTTGTGTGTGTTGTGTGTGTGTGTGTGTGTGTGTGTGCGTGTGCGTGCGAGTGTGCGCGCGCGCGTCGTGTGTGTGTGTGTGTGTGTGTGTGTGTGCGTGCGCGTGTGTGTGTCTGTGTGCGTGCGAGTGTGCGCGCGCGCGCGTGTGTGTGTGTGTGTGTGTGT
>JACRUU010000018.1:17633568-17646068 GCA_030449085.1 Kryptopterus vitreolus
AACCCGTAGAGAAAAACCCCTGAGGCACGGGGAGAAAACATGCAAACTCCACACACACATGGCCGAGACGGGAATCAAACCCGGACCCTGGCGGTGTGTGGGTGAGGAGGCGAACGTGCTAACCACTAAGCCACCGTGCCTCTTATTATATATATATATATATATATATATATATATATATATATATATATATATATATATAAATATATTGTATATAAATATATTATATTATATACATATATTGTGTATAAATATATTCAATTATATTTTATTATATCATACATAAACTGAAAATAAAACAGCTTTCCAGTCAGATCACAGTGATGCTTTCTCTTTTCCACACACACACACACACACACACACACGCATACACACACACACACGCGCGCGCATTGAACGGACGGAGAAAGGGAATCTTTAAGCTCCTGAGAAAGAACCAGCGATTATTTCATAAATATGCCCAGAAGAGCACAAGGAACAAGAGCCACTGCTCTACATCCGTGATTTGGATTTAGAGCATTTCTCTCAAGGCTTGCTTAATTGAGGTGTGTGTGTGTGTGTGTATGTGTGCACAAATTAACATTTTGGATCATGTTTCAAGCGGTACGCAAACTAATTTATGGACCTCTTCCACTCTTCACAGTGATAATGCATGATCTGATTATTCATAAGGCAAGACTCGGTGTGTATGTGTGTGTGTGTGTGTGGTGATTGGGGGAGTGAGACTTGTCACACTCCCAGATGCGCACCTGGTGCCTCTCGTTTCGAGGTCTGAACTCTTTGTGTGTGTGTGTGTGTGCGTGTGTGTGTGTGTGTGTGTGTGTGGAGCGCTCATCCTCTCCCCAATCTTTCTCGTTGTCCCTGTTCAAAGCCTTCAGCGAAGACACAATGCAAATGAATGCCGGTGTTTTTGTTTGCCTGTTTGCTTATGTGTGTTTGCGCTCGCTTAATTCCGCTGCTCAGACCTCCAGAGTCGAGTGCTGCTCGACACTGATCTTTTTTATAATCGCCAACACCGAAGAAACACCATGTACCCCCGGAATCCGACTCGGCAAACTCGGGTCGCCGCGTTTTCCGCTGTCTTAGTTTGAATTATTTCAGATTTTATTTGCCCGTAGAGCAGGAGTGTGAAATTCATTATCACCGTGGGTCACATCAGCGTTATGGTGGACCTGGAAGGGCCGAGTGTAACTATAAGACAGTATATAATGTTTGATGAGCGACGTCGCCTCATAACACAAAACACATAGCGCTTTTTCTCCTTGAAGCACAAACATGTATTCACTTTCACATCTTTCATGGCTTTCACAGCATCAGTTATTCACCTCCTGGACTTTTTAGAATCTCAATCATTGGAAAAATCACCCTCGGTAAACGCAGATGTGGGATACGCTGTACTCTAGTGGCGGGAACTCTTGCAGGGCCACATAACATGACATAAGGGCTACATTGGGCCCTTGACACGTGTGTCTTAGAAGAATGTTACGCCAATCCACATGGGCATTCTGGTCATTTTTGAGATTAAGAAATTAATGTATATGATGGACAAACAGAGTTAAGAGCCTCTCTCAAGGGCCCAACAGTGGCAGCTTGGTGGTGCCGGGACTCGAACCGCCAACCTTATGATCAGAAACCCAAAGCCTTAACCACTGGACCCCTACCACCCGAAATCTTTATAGTGTTATGTACATTCAGATGAATTTAACTTAATGAACTGGGAAGTGGGAGCTCATTGGTTAAGGCATCCGCTTCTAGACTGAAAGTCACAGGTTCAAATCCCAGCATCACCAAGTGTCCTCTAGTGGGCCCTTGAGCAAGGCCCTTAACCCTCAGTTGTAAGTCGCTCGGGATAAAAGGTCGTCTACCAAATGCTGTAAACAAACTAAAAACTCTTGCCTGGAAGGCACTGCGTATGAAGCCTGGGTCTAATATTTGCTGACTCCGCAGGTCCCTCAACAACATGCCGTTTTTTGCTCTGGGAAACGGGAAGACCATCCTGCTGAACACCACGCTTGTGAACCTAGGAGACGACGCCTTCCTGCCCAAACTACACGTCCAATTCCCCAACAATGTCCAGTTCATCCGCGTGCTGGAAGCAGTGAGTGCACTTCAACAGCTCGCTATTATCATCATTATTTTATCGGAATACATTGAGGTTCATTATCCGCTGATTTCAGGAGGAGAATCATGTCAGCTGTGAGATCAAGGAAGGAGAGAACGCAACCACTACTTTAGACTGCAGCGTGGGAAATCTCTTCATACCGGCTCTGGCAAAGGTACCGTAGCTACCGTTATATGAAGCATTTCTCCGTCCGTTTTGTTGCACCGCGGCCCGTGTGGCGTTAACGTGCCTTGTTTTATGTGCAGCTCAACATCAGCTTTCTACTAGACGTGAACCAAAACAGCAGCCCAGGTGACCTGAACATCAGCATCAACGCTACAAGGTATGACAAAACCCACAAGGCTACAATCTACAACAAAGCACTTAGGAAATGCTGGATTCTGATTGGTCAGAAAGTGTCAATTAGCTTATATATATATATCTATATATATATATATATATAGATATATATATATATATATATATATATATATATAGCGGAAACATTTCGTGGTGGACATTTTTCTGGAGTTGCATGTTGAGGAAGCAGCTGTTTAAGTAACAAGTACGAGAATCGAAACATTTTAAATATAAAATATTTTTTATATATTAAATATAATAAATATGTAAAGAAAACTAAGGGATGATGTATATAAGTATATATTTATAAGTATAAGTACATGGGGAGAAGTGTGGCTCAGTGGTTAAGTTGCTGTGCTACTGATGGGAAAGTCGGAAGTTCGAGCCCCGGCATTGCCAAGCTTGGGTCCTTGAGCAAGGCCCTTAACCCTCTGTCCTCCAGGGGGCGCTGTGTTATGGCTGCCCCTGCACTCTGACCCCCAGCTTCTAGAAGCAAGCGGGGATATGCAAAGAAAAAAAAATTCTCTCATGTGATCAATAAAGTATATAAAAAACAAAAAAAAAATACTAACACACTTAGCATATGGAAGAAAGAGAGTGATGAGGATGGACAGGATGAGAAATGAGTCTATTAGAGGGACATGTAGGATGATTCTGGAGATGAGGTGAGGGAGATCGAGGTTTGGACATGTACAGAAGAGGGATATAGGGCATTATATGGTGAAGGAAGACATGCAAGTAGTTGGTGCGAAGGACGAGGTGGTGTGGAATGATCCACTGTGACGCCCCCTATAGGGGAGGAGCCAAAAGAGTGAATGAGAGTCTCAGGAGTATCATTCTTGCTCATTTTCTCACCAGTGATTCATTTAAGACCAATAACATCTTCATATTTTGGCAGCAAGTGGAACCTTTAATACTCAGTGGACAGTGTTAAAAAGTCAGTGATCAGGCAGACAGATACAGACAGACAGAGACAGACAGACAGATAGATAGGAAACAGACAGTCAGATAGGAGAGAGACAGACAGACAGGAATATGACAGGCAGATTAGATAGATTAGATAGATTGGCTGGCTGGCTGGATGGATGGACAGATGAAAATATACACAGACAGACAGACAGACAGACAGACAGATAGACAGACAGACAGATAGCATAATACTGATACGCAGCAACAGAATGCAGTTTAGCATCTAGCAGAAGTGCAAACAGTAACAGTTGGGCAGCAAACTGGCAAGTGCAGATAAATATTTAAATATATATACAGCATGTAACATATGTACATCCAATAGATATAATAGTCCACACACTGCATGTAGACAGAGAACATGGAGCACTGAACATCTAAGAGGAATAAAATTAGTTAAAATTTAACATTTCGTAAACAATAACCCGGTTTATGAAGAAATGTCCTGCTGTGTCTTTGCATTATTCATGGGCCATCCAGTAATCTGGCATCTGCTCCGCTCAGAACCACACAGAAAGCTGGTGTCGGAGGCCCTCGGTGTGTTTTGGGTGTTGTTAGGGGCGACTGGTAAACGCATACTGCTGGATATTATGAGTCACTCGAGCCGAGGCAGCACAGCACATTTTTGCTGTACATATCATATTTGTTCCGTTCTTATATACTATGCTAGTGTGGGTTTGTTGGTGCAAGAATACACAATATTGCAGTTAATGGTAGAAGAGGGTTTTTCTTGCATTTTCTGTATTCTTTCTTGCATTTTTTGTATACTTTTATTTTTTAAAGAAGTTTTTATATTTACTTTTAGTTAATTACTTACGTTTTTTTTTAAATATTGTCCTTTGCTACATTTTAAATAATATTCGTTACTGAGTAAACATGAACAAATAAGTAAATAAATATAGCTACCCAGAAAGCACTGCAATGATTGATTTATTGAGAAGGAGATCAGACTCATAACACGCCCCTCTTGGTCAAGTAATAGGTAACTTTTATTCTGAGTAAAATTTTAATGAGCTCATTTTTATTTCTACTTGAGTAGAAGTACATTTTTAGAATGCTAACTTTACATGTACTACATTTCACGGAAGTAGCAGTACTTTTACGTGAGTACTGTTGAATATTGAATATGCCTTTAATATTGTTTTCATGTAGCATAGTAGTGACAAACGCTTAGTAGGTAAAACTCTATTCAGCCAATGCTCCCTCTGTCTTTTTAATAATATTATGTTTAAATCTGTTTAGCACATTTAAACAAATAGGACACATATTGAAATTTATTTTCATTTTTGGAGTCTTTACTTATGCAGACCCGGGTCTTTGTTACACATTGTGACGACATTTCCCATTTTTGTAACGTTTCAATTTTACGACTTGCTTCAAATAATAGAAAACAAAATCAGAGATGTAGACTGATAAGAGCACATCCTGAATGTTTTCTGGCATTTATAAATTAAAAAAAAAAAACAAAAGAGCATGCAAAGGACAGGTTTATGGTTATAGTTAGGTTTAGGGTTAGGTTAGAGTGTTTTAAGTGGTTTTATCTGCATTATCTGAAAGGAACGTGGTGAGATGGTCTCCATGTGGTTGCAGTCTAAGAATACATATAAATGGCCCATTTATATAAATTGATTCATTCATATAAATTCATTCATTCATTCATATAATTAATGTATTCATTCATACAGATGGCCCATTTCTAATACATATAAGAATACATATAAATCTCCCATTTCATACATACAAAGATCTTTACTGAGGAACATAATCTTTAGCTGGACTTGATATTAACTAGACAGAATGCGTGTAATTGATTAATGATGAACACTAATATAGATAAAGCAATGTTTTAATAGATAAAGAATAATAGATAAAGCAATGTTTTAATAGATAAAGAATAATAGATAAAGCAATGTTTGAATAGATAAAGAATAATAGATAAAGCAATGTTTTATGGGAGAGATTAGTCTTGTCAGTAAATTTGCGATTCTGTTTTATTTTAACTGTAAGAAAAGTCAATGTTGTGTCATTCACTGATGGATGTTTGGCTGATGAGGAATTTTGGGATCTCAGACATAATCACGGTTTGACCTTTGCAGAAAGAATGCTGTAGAACTGCATTTCGCTGTTTTAGCTTATAGAAGTGTTATAGCAGAGTCTCAGGAGCGCATGTGTACCATCCTTGCTCATTGTCTGAACAATGATCCGTTTAAGACCATAAAAAGCTGCATAATTTGTTATAATTTATAGCAGAATTATTTTTTTGGGCTTTTTTTCTTTGTCCCAGGAGTTTTGATGGTGTAAAGTACAGTTTTAACGGCAGCCACTAGGTGTTATACACGTTATGCTCGGATTGATCATCCACATGTTATCCTTTCATCAATCCATCTAAGATACTCAGCACAATAACTTAAAGGAAAAAATGTGGCTTATTTTTTTAATTGGATCAAAGCAAAATATTAAATGTCTTAACCATCTAATTTCCTTCTCTAGCTTTATTGTTTTGTTTGTTTTAGTGCTGCACAAAATTGTCGTTACTACAGATGCCATCGATACAACTGATTCTATATTTGTGAAATGTGTTTATTTCAGGGACAACTACGAAAACGCAGACCTCCTGCATGACAACGTGGCGTACCAGACTCTACGCCTGAGATACGGCGTTGGTTTCAACGTCCATGGGTGAGTCGCAGGGTTAAAGCAAAATCTACCCACATGTCAGTGTTATACTGAACCATAGACATGCCATAAGGGTAAGAACTAGGAAATAGTACACATGACAAAGAATGAGACTGTAAAATATAACAGCATTGGGATTGAGCATTGAGCATTTGGGATCATTGCTTGCATTTAAGACAATAATTTATATTATTGACAATATTATTGAGTAATGTACAAGTGCAGGATATTAAGAAAACTGAAGTCAAGTAACTTTATAATAATATACTACACACTAACTCTCTCTCTCTCTATAATAATATTATATACAAGGTCACAATATGCTCTCTCTCTCTCTCTCTCTATCTCTCTCTCTCTCTCTCGTCTATATATATATATATATATATCTATATATATATATATATATATATATATATATATATACTTGCAATGTGTAAATACATTTTGATGTCATTTATTGAAAGGACATTAGCCGAGTCTCGTAGCTGTTACTGCATGTTCATGTTTGGAAACTCGGAACTCGGCAAGGACTTTTTATTGTCTGCAATGTCTGTTTGTAAAATTGTGACATAACTACCAGTGTCATACAAAAAAAAATAAAATCTTCAAAATATATCCAGTTTATTATTGCATTATATTGAGAAATAAAAGTATAATAGCATTTATTCTTTCCTTTGTCCTGCCTTTTATTATACAGATATGTCTCTCCGAACTCGTTCATTTTTGGGGACCCTGAGCTGAAGCCAGTCGACTGCTACAGCCAAAAGTTTAATTACACGTTTAAGGTACTGAAACAACCGCACACACATACACACACGCACACACACACACACACACACACACAGCCAATCAGAATACACTTCCTGCTCCTTCAGATCATTTTTTCCTACATGTTTTAGAACAACGAAACAATGTTGAAGGGTCCTGAATAAAACCCATTTAAGACATTGCAAAGTCATTTGACTTGGATAAGACACTTTGATTGATGCGACCTGTCAGAGTTACAGTGTGTAGAAGCTCCAAATGTTAATAATTACAATATTCATTTCTTTACTTAGTACTCGTACGTTATTATATATGTCAGATGTTGACAAGACACAATAATGACTACATTTGCATAACTGAACCGAAGTTTTTACCTGAATGATCAACATCACATGGTAATAGTTGGTGTTGTTCATGAATCCCTTTAATTCAGTTCTATTTGTGTAGCACTTTTTACAATGGACACTGTCCAAAACAGGCTTTTACAAAAATAGATATAGATTTTAGTGACATGTAGTACTCTTTATACTATAGAATGCTTCTCATTCTTCAAAATATTTTTTCCTAAAGAAACCTCAAATATTTTTTGGTTTTTTTTTTCATGACAACACTGACAATAATTTTAGCGCTAAATTAGTGTTCTCATGTTTTTTTTTTCTCTCTTTTTAGAGGCCTTTAACCTTTTTGTAATAATGTATTAAGCTGAATCGGAAGTGAAATTAAAGTGTTTTGCAACCATTTTGGGGCCGTATTTAGCATTTAAGTGATAAACAAATATATACACCGTTTATATTTAGTCGGTATAGTGTACCTCTTTGCAATGTAAAGTTTGTGTACATTGTGTTTGCTGTGTTGCCGCTCCAACACGACATAGTCATGTTTTTCCAGGAAAGGAAAACAATGTATAACTGCTTAGTGAAGTCACTCGCCTGCAAATCTCCCCGACGCTTCCACAGCGATCCTAAATAAAGTATGATTTACGCTAACACATGTTCCCTGACTGACAGGTGATGAACCTTGGTCCTAGTAAAGCTCTCGACGCCAAGGTGGAAATCGACATCCCTCATGTTCTGGTTCCGTATCCAGACCGGCTGATCCGAGTCACAGATTTACAGGTGAGTTGGGAAGGGAGACGATCGTATAATCCTGTCTGGTTTGAGAAAAAAACAAACATCTGGAACATCGTTGTAGTAAACTTGGAGATGTTTCCCGGTCAGGAACTGTAATTCATGCGGGGAAGAGACCGGAGAATGTGTTTTATCCAAGTTCACCAAAGTCAGCCATGATACAGCGCCCCCTAGAGCACATAGGGTTAAGTGCCCTTGCTCAAGAATCCAAGGGCGGCGATACCGGGGCTCGAACCCTGATCTTCTGATCAGTACTCCAGCACCTTAAACCACTGAGCTGCACCCCCTCCACCGCTTTACAGAAGCTATGGACAGGATCAACAACACTAGTAGCACTAATTGCTAAACACTTACTATTTCCTTATTTAACAGACGCTCTAGAGATTTATAAACGGGACTGGGGCCAATCCAAATTTCACAGCCGAAATCGCAAACACTTCCACATAATCATAAAACAGGGCGCGTGGGAACTTATTACGACGCGCCAAAGCTAGCACAAGAACAGGAAGTCACCTTCCCTGCACTAAAAATAGATTCAAAGGTTTACGTTTTTTTCCTTTGACGTGACCCGAGCTCTGTGTGTTTGCAGACTACTCAAGGTCAGTGCCATGTGAAGAACAGCAGCTTTCCACTAAAGGACGACTGCATCGTCGATAAAGCGCCCTTTTATAAAGACCTCGTCTTCTACCTGTCGAAAATCACCAAGCGAACACTGGTAAAGCTCCGCCCCTTTGCCTCCTGCACTATACACCTACACGTGATAACGCATCTCTGATACACACATATCTGGTGAAATATGTGCAGTTTTGTGTTCGAGCGGACGGAGCCTGCATGGTCGTCCAGTGCAACTTCGGCAACATGGACATGGGCAAAGAGGTCACCATTAGCATCGAGGTGGAGCTCAATCCTGCCGTTCTTCAGATCAGCCCTGTAAGTATAAGACGCAGTGTTTTGTTGATCATTTAATTTTGTTGTATTTATCTTTATTTCACTTTAAAGGCCGCCCCATGAAATGCTTTAGATGATCTATAACTCACAGCTACATCAAATTTAGGATGAACTCATTCGCATTATTTCATTCCCAACACGAACTTGGCAGCGGTTCATACGTACAATACACTCGGCAAAGTTAACACTAAACTAAACAACAACTCAAACACGACACTAATTGAATCTTAGAGCGATCTCAAATTCAACGAGCCAAGTGTGACGTTAACTAATGGATTCAACAATTATAGATTCAATTAGTCAACACGAGCTAAAACTCAGCACTGACACGATCAATTCCATCCATCCATCTATCCAATTATTAACTCCAATGTGTTTGCGTCGAATCAGTGTCCAGTTGATCTCAAATTGATCAACACATATAAATACTTAAAACACTAACACTCATCTTTAACGCTACACTAAATCATGCTTAACAAGAACTATAACATGTTTTTGTATTGTATCGTATTATTTTTGTATTTGTATTTTCTATCACAAGTATTGTTGAATCCATTAGAGTTCTTGTTGAGCATGACTTAGTGTAGTGTTAAAGTTGAGTGTTAGTGTTTTAAGTATGTATATGTGTTGATGTGTGTTTGCTTCGAATCAGTGTCCAGTTGATCTCAAATTGGAGTTAATAATTGGAGTTGGAGTTGATCACTCTAAGATTCAATTAGTGTTGTGTTTGAGTTGTTGTCGAGTTTTTGGTACGTATGAACCGCTGCCAAGTTCGTGTTGGGAATGAAACACTAATTGGAATTTAAAAAGATCTCAAAACTAACTCGGATTCAATACAATTAAATTGTACAAGTAAAGCACTTTTAGTAAAGGACAATTTCCCAAAGTAAGCAGCTTTACAAACATAAACATTCATACATTAGCCCCTTCAAGTTTACCTCTAACGAACAAACCAGTGGTAAAGAAAAACTCAGTGATGGTATATGAGGGAAAAAACCATGAGAGAATCAAAACTCTTGGACAATTTCAGGCTATTTAAAAATCCAGCATGAATTTTCAACTCGTCACCAATTTAACCTCAACACAATCAATATAGTAACTCAACAAAAACACCTCCAAGACTCACATCATGTCAACATTTCCTTAAACTCAAGACTCGAACTCCAAAACAACAAAAAAAAATCTTCATTTTCCTACTAATGCAAATTCTACTCTTAAACTTAAAACCAGCACAAAATCCAAACGACCAAATTCCTGACATTTCCTTCTTCCTGTTGATTAGGGGAGACATGCCATAATGCAGATGGACAGCGTTGTTTCTGTCACTTCGCCAGTCAAGGACAACAACACCATCTTCATGAATGAAGACAACAGTGCTGTTGTAAGTCCAGCAATTCGTGTTGATCTTTGACTCTATATTTGTCTAAAACGTTTCCTGTTGGACTTTAAGCAGCGAGAATAATCTGACGTAATGAAATTGAACTGAATGTGTCGGTTGCAGTACATTGCCATATTTTACACTGCAGTGAGACATAAAACAGCTTATTGTCCACAAAACAGATGTAACACTTAACATGGGAGAAATGTAGTGTTTAGAGTAATTAGAGTAAATGCAGGACACTGGACTTCCTGTTTAGTTATTTACGTTTTTTTATAATTCTTGAATTTCCAGAAGGATTTGTAACAGGCTGATTGTGTCTCCTTACAGGTGAAGTTAGAAGCCCACATCAGCCAGAAGCTTCCACCAATCGTGGCACAGATAATCATCGCGTTTAGCTTGTGTCTAGGTCTGATCATCTTCGCTATGATAGTCTTCTGCCTCTGGAAGGTGAGGACGGCTTCATGCAAACCTTTCCTGGTTAAAACTATTTATTTTTGCCATCGTCTCATTCAGGGCGCTTCATTTTGTTAGAAACTATTGTTCGAAATGGATGTCATAAATTTCCTCAGGAAACAACCTCGTTAACATTTATCAAAAGTGTCACATGTCCGTAAAAATGAACAGTCAGATCAAGGAACAGCCAGGAATTCATTATCATGCGATTATATTTGACATCATGAATGTAACACTTAGCACGTTCGCCTCACACCGCCAGGGTCAGGGTTCGATTCCCGTCTCGGCCATGTGTGTGTGGAGTTTGCATGTTCTCCCTGTGCCTCAGGGTTTTTTTTCTCTGGGTTCTCCAGTTTCTTCCCCCGGTCCAAAAACATGCACGGTAGGTTGATTGACACCTTGGAAAATTGTCCCTAGTGTATGAATGTGTGTGTGAATGTGAGTGTGTGTATGTCCTGCGATGGGTTGGTATTCCATCCAGGGTGTATCCTGCCTTAATGCCCATAGATGCCTGAGATAGGCACAGACTCCCCGTGACCCGAGGGAAGATCAGATATAGCAGTAGAAGATGAACGAATGAATGAATGTAACCCATTTGGCACTTATCGCTAACTAATTGATTCGACACTAAAATCCAGTATGAATTAAAACACTGATCCAACTGGGACAAACGTTACAAAGGCAGTGTTACAAAGGTAGTGTTTACATGTAGTCAGTTTACATTGAGTTTTAGATACATTTATGGTAAACACTAAATACAAATTAAATTTAAAACCAGTTTAAACCCAACGCACGAAACACAAACTCAAATTCAGAAAAAAAACCACAACACAATTTCAACATTTGCTCAAAATTACGTACACAAGCGCAAATCCGGGCAACACAAATCCCAAGTTTCGTCCATCAAATGTCTGTTTTGCATTTCCTCTTTACCTGTGAGTGTAGTCTGAGCACGAGAAACATTCCAAAGTGCAGCGATTTTTATTCTGCAAGTTTAATAACAAAATTAACTGGGAATGTTGAACGGGCAAAACAAACTCCTACTTTGACCGAAACGTGTTCTCACCGGGAAATGACATCATTTTCAACCGTTTTAAATCACTAAAACACAATTACTTAACATCAATATAAATAAACAAGTTAGTTCAATGGCTGCTACATCCGACATCAATTTATACACAATATGGACTCTGATTGAAACTCAGTGCTTAATGAAAATGAAGGGAAAAAAATTACATCTAAAAAAGGAAATAAAAGCATAATTTCTAGAAAATGTCTTAAAAATCACACATTAGACTATAAATCTTAAAGTAAGAAAATTGTACTTGTTTAGGTGTAAATGTGAAGAATTTTCACAAGTTTATAAAGTGAATGTTGAAATACGGCACCGAACAATTTTTATAACAAGAATCTTAAAAAAGGGTACAAGTTGTGTTTTTAATATCTAGAAGGGATGAAGTAACTCAGTGGGAGATGGGACTCGGTGGTTAAGGCATTGGTTTCTGGGCCAGAAGATTCATTCATTCATCTTCTACAGCTTTATCCGATCTTCCCTCCGGTCCTATCTCAGGCGTCTATGGGCATTAAGGCAGGATACACCCTGGATGGAATGCCAACCTATCGCAGGACACACACACACACACACACACACATTCATACACTAGGGACAATTTTTTCGAAGGTGCCAATCAACCTACCGTGCAAGTTTTTGGACTGGGAGGAA
>JACRUU010000018.1:17656068-17723568 GCA_030449085.1 Kryptopterus vitreolus
GTGAACGTACCTGAGCTGTGTGAGAGCAGTGAGGAGGGCGAGTTCGTGTCTCTGTGTGGACGGGATCCAGTTCAGTCTCTCGGCCACGGCTTGCGCTTGGCCCCCGAAACCCACCATCGCGCAGAACCCGAAGCGCAGTAGCTCACCTGCCGAGCTCACGCTGCACACGTCTACTGGCTGCCGGTGTCCTATGAACACGAACACACACACACACATACACACACACACACACACACACACACACACCACACACACACACACACACACACAATGCTGTGTACTACGCATCAGAGCAGCGTGGCGGCACCTCGACCCTCTGAGCACCGAAATATCCGTGGGGCCCTGACAGACCGGAGATGAAACAGAGATGGTCAGAGGATTAAAACACACGCCAAAGCGCATATGACAAAGCCAAAATTACCAAAAGCACAAGGGAGCCATGAAACATTTTGAGATGGCCGAGGGGGGGATGGGGGAGGGGGGGGGTCACAAGAAAGGGCCCATGAGCCTAATACAACAGAAAGCAGAGATCAAAACTCCTCCTTCATAAATAATACCCATGCTGGAATCTGCTTGAATCGAATAAATCACAGACGGCCTCCAGGGCATGCAAGATGGCTTCAATGTGAGTGTGTGTGTGTGTGTGTGTGTGTGTGTGTATGTGTGGGGCAGCATTAAAAACTATGAACAAGGAATTGAAAGCATTTCTAATTCTAAAGCATTTCTAATTTTATGGACAGAAAATTATGACAGGGATCTCCTGGATGATGCGACGGCAGCCATAGTTTGCCAGAAAGCCCACCACACACCAGCTTACTGGTGGAGAGGAGACGGAAGCCAATCAGTAGATATGGTGGATGGTTAGAGGACGAATTTGGCCATGGACACGCTTCTATTCTTTTTCGAAAGTCCTGGGATTTTTAATGATCACACAAAGAGTCAGGACCGGCCAGTATAGTGTTCCCATAACTATACTGGGGTGCTTGGACCTACACAGACCACAGGGTAAGCGCCCCCTGCTGGCCACAATAACACCTCTTCCAGCAGCAACCTAGATTTCCCAGGTCGTCATCTATCCAGGTACTAACCGGGGCTCAACCCTGCTTAGCCTCAGTAGGAAACCAGTCTTGGGCTACAGGGTGATATGGCAACTGGCCACTACCCTTTCCAAAAGGACGAGACATTCATCAATCATCAATAACCGAACGATGAAGCTAATCAGTAAATATGGTGGATCGTTAGGAGGCGGTAATGGTCAGAGGGCAAATTTGGCCGGGATGCCGAGGACACACTAGGATTTTTACCAATCATCCATGTTTACCAATCAACGTCTTTAACGTCTCATCTGAAAGACAGTGTTTTATAGTGTCCCCCCATCAGTATACTGGGGGGCCAGGACCCACACAGACCACAGGGTAAGCACCTTCTGGCCTCACTAACACCTCTTCCATTAGAAATCTAGTTTTTACAGGTCGTCAGCCATCCAGGTAATAACCGTGTCTCAACCCTGCTTAGCTTTAGTAGGAAACCAGTTTTGGGCTACGGAGTGATATGGCTACTGGTCACATGACTGACAAAATTGACAAGTTATCCATCAAGTGTCAATACCCGAGCTGATTCAGGGCATGCCAAAGCATGTGTGTGTTCGTCAGTTTGTGTGTGCGCCTTTGGTGTCAAACCACCGGCCCATTTCCCGCCCCAACCCCGTTATCGCCAACGCCCCCGATCCCCTCAGCCCTGGCCGTGTCTGACCATTTTCTCTTCTTCCTTCCTGTCTCTCAGCTCATGAATTATTCATCAGCTCTCCCCAAATCCTGGCAGTTGGCCTTATCCACATGCGTAAATATTGCTTAATTAGAAATGAACAAGCCCTTCATCAGCCCCTGTGAGCAAGCATGACGTCCCCCCCACCCCTCCATTCCCGCCTATGTTCTCCTTCAGATTTCCACATCTCCCTCATGGCTTTGAACAAAAAAAAAAAGTGCGACATTTTAAGATGTTACTCTTTTGTAGTCCACGTGACGGGAATGACAGCTTTATCCTGACGGCTTCTTCTCGACTCGTCACAATCGCGCTAGTCGAGACGCGAATGCACCTCCTGAAATACCGAGACTAGCGTATAAAGAAAAGAAAAAAAAAAAAAAAAAAAAAAAACCCTGCGAGCGTGTGCCAATCTCAATTAGTGCTAACAAAAGAACACGCCGCTACCCGCTCCTTATCGTATCCCACCTCCCTTTGGTCAAGTGCGATGAGTTACACCACCATATGGCCCACATCTTCAGTCTGAAGAGTTAATAATGGGATATGCTCTCCAACAATCAGAGGGTCAGGTACGGGGTTAATCAGCTCGCTCCTCAGCCAAGCAGGTCTGAGAAACACGCCCGAAAAATCCGGAGAGGAGAAGAAGAACAAACAAGGACACGGGAACGAGATTTTATTAAGATTCAAGACAATACTGATATCAGTTATAAAGAGCCATTTATATTACAATTTTACTAATTAAGAATGGAAGGAGGATTTGGACAATTTGGATGAAGATGAAAGACAAAGAATGAATTTTACTGATGTGACAATCAAGAATTTATAAATAATAATAATAATAATAATAATAATAATAATAATAATAATAATAATAATATTATTATTATTATTATTATTGTTATTGTTATTGTTATTATTATTGTTATTATTATTATTATTATTAAGGCTTTCATTCTGTGACCAGTAAAAATGATACATACGTGTGTGTGTTTTAAATAAGGCTGTCAAAGTTAACGTGTTAATAACGCGTTCATGTAAATTGAAACGGCACTAATGTTATTAAGGTGTGATTAACGCTGTGTGCATTACTATGTGAGTGATCTGCTCCTTCACTCTGCGTTGTGTTGGCGAATGAACGAAACCTGAACAACAAATAAAAAGAAATGAATAAATAAACGTTCAGTGCATCCACTCACACTTACTAAATTTCCCCCGAATTACACCTTCATTCACAACAGGTATGATCTCCTCACTATATTAGCGTATATTACCGTATGGAACCTTACACAAGCGCATCGCATTCCCAAATCCGTATTACGCAATAAAGCGCATTTTATCTTTTGCACTTCTGTATAATCTAAACGTATCACCAATTTATATGGAAAAGCAACCGGAACACAATTCTTAAAGGAGCCACGTCCCATATTTTACACTTAAAACCACCACTAAAAGAAAGTAACATTGAAATTAATATTTAAGAATAATTTCCAGGCTAAAATAAATATTAAATAAGAAATATTAAATTAAGAAAATTGTACAATGATGGTCAATCCACATGATCGGAACTTTGGGAGCGCTGTATTGTTGTGCAAAGTTACCAAGATGAATATAAAAGAATAAATAAAGAATAAATAAGGACTTTCTTGTAAAAAGCCTCAGAACGTTATGGCACCAACTTTCAGTGTGTATTGACCACAAGTGTCAAACTCAAAGTGAGTTTTGAGGTGCCGCGAAGTGACGGCATCCAGCCACTAGAGTGCAGCGTATCCCACATCGGCGTTTACCGAGGGCGATTCCTTGTTCAAGATGTGAAATTGAATACATGTTTGTGGAGAAAAAGCGCTGTGTGTTTTGTGTTATGAGGCGACGTCGCTCATCAAACACTATATACTGTCTTATAGTTACAACAACCATAATGCTGATGTGGACCAAAGTGACAATGACTTTCACAGTGGCACTGACCTTTGTTTTTAATAACAATCCAAAGTTCTCAAACTTCACCTCCAGTCCGCGGTTCGGAAAATCGGCGGTTTCTCATTTGGAACCAAACTAACAGGAAGTTGCGGATTATTTTACAATTCCCGGGAATCCGCGACTACCCTCAAGATTCAGGAACATTATATTTTTGATAAATTTGGTTATTTTGGTAAAATGCAGCACACAATTACGTTTCTACGTTTAAGTGACAATGTCTAGATGAAGTCAGTCAGGCACCAGAATTTTTCGGACTATATCGGAAAATCTCATATCCCTGGATTTTACTCTCAAATCTTGACTCTATAACCTCTCTGGTCATGTGATACAGTTTGAATGTGTTTGTGTTGTGTTGCCCTGAACAATTTTTTCCTTTCCTTCTTTCCTTCTTTCTTTCTTTCTTTCCTTCTTTTTAAACCTCCTCTCATTCCAGCGATCTGAGAAAGCGACTTAATAATATGATGAAGCTACAGCTCAGGCTTTTGCTATTAGCGAGCTTTTCGGAGATGCAAGCCCAGCTGTGTGTGTGTGTGTGTGTGTGTGTAATCCCCTGACACAAGCCAAATCCGCTTGTCTGTCATAGTAAGCCCAAGAGAGATTGCACAGGCAACACAATGGACCAGACGCATCGGTGCAAACGTCGCAAAAAACACCTGACACACACAAGGGCACACAACACACACACACACACACTCACACACACACACACACACACACACACACACACATACACAAATGATCCAAGGTGTTCGTTCTCAAACAGCCAAAAATCAGCCTCGCCAAAAAGCCCAAAAGCACGAACACATACAATAGAGAGCGGTAGAGGAGGAGGAGGAAAGGAGGGGGCAGACGAGTACTCCGTCTCCTCCCGGGACACACTCGTCTTCCATGGGACCTGTTAAACAGCATCACTGGTGCTGGAGAGACACAACACGCACTAGGGCTGAACACCCACGTACATCACACACACACACACACACACACACCTAAATTACTCCCAAAACAAGCTTACTAGCGTTAATTAAGTGGCACATTACAAAGGGAAACACACTCTGCTATTGTGATACAATAGAGAAGACTGCAAATACAGAGATTTATATTCTATATGATTCTATATGTATATATATATATATATATATATATATATATATATATATATATATATATATATTATATATATATATATATATATATATATATATAATATATATATATATATATATATATATATATGTGTGTGTGTGAGAGAGAGAGAAAAGAGAAAAGAAAGAGAGAGAGAGAGATTGAAAAAGTGTGACAGAGGTATACAGATTCACGTGGAGGATATATATGTACATATAGAAACATACATTGATATAGACTCTATAGAAATGTCGGAAGTCCAGCCCCGGGGGCCAATCAATAACGTGAAGCTACACATCAGGCTTTTTCTATTAGCGAGCTTTGACTTAAAATAAAATACACGCAAAAAAAAAAAAAAAAAAAAAAAAAAAAAAAAAAAAATTTTACAGACGTGGACAAAATTGTTGGTACCCTTTGGTCAATGAAAGAAAAAGTCACAATGGTCACAGAAATAACTTTAATCTGACAAAAGTAATAATAAATAAAAAAAAATTCTATAAATGTTAACCAATGAAAGTCAGACATTGTTTTTCAACCATGCTTCAACAGAATTATGTAAAAAAATAAACTCATGAAACAGGCATGGACAAAAATGATGGTACCCCTAACTTAATATTTTGTTGCGCAACCTTTTGAGGCAATCACTGCAATCAAACGCTTCCTGTAACTGTCAATGAGACATCTGCACCTCTCAGCAGGTATTTTGGCCCACTCCTCATGAGCAAACTGCTCCAGTTGTGTCCGGTTTGAAGGGTGCCTTTTCCAGACTGCATGTTTCAGCTCCTTCCAAAGATGCTCAATAGGATTGAGGTCAGGGCTCATAGACGGCCACTTTAGAATAGTCCAATTTTTTCCTCTTAGCCATTCTTGGGTGTTTTTAGCTGTGTGTTTTGGGTCATTGTCCTGTTGCAAGACCCATGACCTGCGACTGAGACCAAGCTTTCTGACACTGGCTAGTACATTTCTCTCTAGAATTCCTTGATAGTCTTGAGATTTCATTGTACCCTGCACAGATTCAAGACACCCTGTGCCAGACGCAGCAAAGCAGCCCCAGAACATAACAGAGCCTCCTCCATGTTTCACAGTAGGGACAGTGTTCTTTTCTTGATATGCTTCATTTTTTCGTCTGTGAACATACAGCTGATGTGCCTTGGCAAAAACTTCGATTTTTGTCTCATCTGTCCACAGGACATTCTCCCAGAAGCTTTGTGGCTTGTCAACATGTAGTTTGGCATATTCCAGTCTTGCTTTTTTATGATTCGTTTTCAACAATGGTGTCCTCCTTGGTCGTCTCCCATGTAGTCCACTTTGGCTCAAACAACGACGGATGGTGCGATCTGACACTGATGTTCCTTGAGCATGAAGTTCACCTTGAATCTCTTTAGAAGTCTTTCTAGGCTCTTTTGTTACCATTCGGATTATCCGTCTCTTAGATTTGTCATCAATTTTCCTCCTGCGGCCACGTCCAGGGAGGTTGGCTACAGTCCCATGGATCTTAAACTTCTGAATAATATGTGCAACTGTACTCACAGGAACATCTAGTTGCTTGGAGATGGTCTTATAGCCTTTACCTTTAACATGCTTGTCTATAATTTTCTTTCTGATCTCTTGAGACAGCTCTTTCCTTTGCTTCCTCTGGTCCATGTCGAGTGTGGTACACACCATATCACCAAACAACACAGTGATTACCTGGAGCCATATATATAGGCCCAATGGCTGATTACAAGGTTGTAGACACCTGTGATGCTAATTAGTGGACACACCTTCAATTAACATGTCCCTTTGGTCACATTATTTTCTGTGTTTTCTAGGGGTACCATCATTTTTGTCCATGCCTGTTTCATGAGTTTATTTTTTTACATAATTCTGTTGAAGCATGGTTGAAAAACAATGTCTGACTTTCATTGGTTAACATTTATAGAATTTTTATTTATTATTACTTTTGTCAGATTAAAGTTATTTCTGTGACCATTGTGACTTTTTCTTTCATTGACCAAAGGGTACCAACAATTTTGTCCACGTCTGTATATTTCACCACATGGCAGTAGCCCGGTAGCCGCACTCTGGCATATCAAACAAGGATGCAAAGCTATAAAATTCCACTGTATTATTAAGTTCCATTTCACAGTGCAATATTTTGCATATATAGTCAGTATATAACAATAAATAATATACAGTAAATATACAATAAAAAGTAATATATTGTAAATTGCATATATAAACAG
This sequence comes from Kryptopterus vitreolus, assembly GCA_030449085.1. Lineage (NCBI taxonomy): Eukaryota > Metazoa > Chordata > Actinopteri > Siluriformes > Siluridae > Kryptopterus > Kryptopterus vitreolus. Next base: position 17,663,151 of record JACRUU010000018.1, read on the forward strand.
TAAAAAAGGGAGAGGTAATACAGTGAGAGTAAATGACAAGTATATGCAATATGTAGAATACATGCTAATTTGCATATGTAAATAGAGTAACAGTATATAGGGGGAGATAATATAGTGACTAAATAAGAAATGATTACAAGTTGATATGATATATAGAATATATTGATTATATATTACCAATATAAAATAAAATATCCGCAGTTTATTATTATTACAGTATGGAGAGAGAGAGAGAGGGGGGGGGGGACTGGAGAAAGTGAAACAAAAAGCCCAAAATCACAGGAAATGCAGATAGGATATATATATATATATATATGGCCCTTATAAAGAAAATCTAGACATCAAAAAAATCTCATCACTATCATCAGCATCATCATTGCTATTATTATTAATATTATTATTATAGTAATAGCAGTTGTAGTAAAAATTGCTTGACTTTTTTATCAATGCAGTTTATTATTAACATTTGCGCACCTCATCAAAAAAATTGTATAAGACGCTGCTAATAATAATAATATATCAACTAAACAAGCTTTCCGTCTACCACTAGATGCACTAGTTCCTGATGGAACTCGTCTGTTAACAATGTTGGTCTGGAAAAAGGATTTTGGTTCAAATACATGCACCGCTTCACCCCAACTATTGTATTATTATTTTTAATGTGCGTATCAACCTATTGTTGCTCACACACACACACACACACACACACACACACACACACACACACACACAATCTTACCCAGGATGATGTGCAGTGCTGCAGTTGCAGGATGTTTTACACCGTGGACAGAACATGCGACAACATTAGCAGATCCTGCAGGAAGAAAATGTGAATAATTATAAACGTAAATACATGTAAATGGCAGGCCTGTGGTCAGTCAATCTGTCGTCTATTTGGTCAGTTAATCAATCAATCATTAACTATGTAAATCAGGAGGTGTGTCAGTAAGTCTGATCTCTCAGGGTAAGAGGTTCATACACATCTTCTGTTCAGAAACCCGAGGTGATGGATGCCACTTTCCCTGGATGTCTAACCATCACTGGGTCTCGTTAAACGCAGGTTAAATACCTTCCTGGACTTAAAGTAGCGCTTATTTTTCCCTGTTTGTTTTATGTTTAAAAAAAAGCGTGCTTGATGATAGGGAGGCTGTAGCTTATTTAAGATTCTGGACCGGAAAGATCTCAGGTTCAAATCCCACCAGCACCAAACTGCCACTAGTGCACCTTTGAGCAAGGCCCATAACCCTTAGGTGCAAATAACTCTGTATAAAGGTGTCCGCCTAATGCCGTATCATCAGTGGTTTAACCCTCTAAGACCTACTATTGCCAAATATTCTGGATCAATAGTAGTACAACATTTCCCTAAAATCTTACGAAAAATGTAAAACCTGTGAAAACGCTTTAATTCCTACATTAAAGGCCTCGTAAAACAATATCTGACAGGTCCAAAAATGCTTTTTTTCTATATTTGGGCTATAGCTGGGCTACTGATCAGGGTTCTGGTATCGCCAAGCTGCCACCCTTGGGTGCTTGACTATGGCCTTTAATCCTCTGTGCTCCAGAGGTTCCGTACCATCTCAGACCCCAGCTTCCTAAACAAGCTGGTATATTTTCTTCCTTTTCATTCTCTCTCTCTCTCTCTCTCTCTCTCTCTCTCTGTATCTCTGTATCTCTCTCTCTCTGTTAAGGTACATACTCCACTCCTGAGCTGCCAGTGATCCAGACCCCCCCCCCCCCCCCCCCCCCCCCCCCCCCCCCCCCCCCCTACACTCTGTCCATGTCGGACTCCTCCTTATGACCCGCCTCCGTGTTAACGACGCCTCCACACGGCCTTAGACACTCTGGTTGCCTACACACACACACACACACACACACACACACACACACACACAGTGGGACTTCTGATATCTGTTTTCTATGTACATTGTAAAAAGCCGCTCTACAAATAAAATTGAATTGGATGCGCGAAGAAAAAGAATTTCCCTCACTGGATCAATAAAGTATGTTTAAAAAAATAAATACGTAAATCCCTCTCAGGAGAGTCCAGGCTGACGGAATCCTAAATTTTACAGTGTTTATTCACTGATCGAGACTTTAAAGCACGTTTGTACAACACTCTGGATTCTGCTAAATGCTGTAAATGTAAGTCAGGCGGTAAATCGGTCACATAATCAGTAAATCATTCAGCAAGTCAATAAACAGCATCGTGAACAGTGAGTGACTGGTTACATGTAATGGCGTTACGAAATTTTAATTACAAAATAAATGTAACAGGAATTCGTTACAGTTACTGAGGAAAAAACGTGCAATTAGATTACAGTTACTTATGAAAAATGTTAAAGATTACAAATAGCATTCCGTCTGGACATTTTCGTGTAAAATCAGTGCTTTAGACGACGGCGTGTCTAAAGCCGTTTTTCTCCAGGGTTTGAAACTTCTTTCTTAGAACGTTAACTTAAAGCACCACCTAGTGGACAAATGAAAGTAATCAAAAAGTAATAAATTGTTTACTACCAGAATGTTTACGCCCCTCCGAACTACGCTGCGGTGCAATGATGTAATCTCAATAAAGGTGGCGGCGTACCTTCTGTTAGATCGGTTAAACTAACAGTTTTTTTTATAATAATCTGCTCAGTGATACCAAGATTAATGTGTGTAAATACTTATTTGTACAGAAAAAAAAAACATTCAATAGTCTGCGTCCACGTCTCCACTAAGTGTTTTGGTGCCTGCTGCACCTGGCAATCAATTTAATTCAAACACACCACTTAGAAACACACACCACACACACACACACACACACACACACACACACACACAACACACACACAACACACACACACACACACAAAACACACACTGGAAATGGAGACAGAGATGCGGTTAATCATTACAGGACACACTGTCAGGTTCAGGGCATTAATATCAGATACTATCAGCTCATGCCATAGGAGGTTGGTTTCAATCTATGCATGAGAGTGTGGGAGAACAGGTGTGTGGGGTTGTGGGAGAACAGGTGTGTGTGTGTGTGTGCGTGTGTGTGTGTGTGTGTGTGTGTGTTTTTGCACAGAGCTCATCAGGTGAAGACACACTAGCTTTGCTTGTTCAGGTTAACCCGGCCAACCAAAGACAAACGGGCCATTGTGCTACAAAAACAAACAAACAAATAAATAAAAACTGACAATATTTTCCTGTTCAGTCGCCAGGAAGATGCAGCTCTACCTCGCTCATGTTAACCTGTATTCTATGACTCGGTCTGTGGTCTGTAGTTAACTTTTTTTCCCCAGAGAAGACCAGGAGACTTGGATATCTTTTCAGCAGTAGTCTTTATTGCGGAAGAGCCCACACGTCAGAGCGTACTGCTTCGGCGCTGCAGTCATCAAGTCTGTTTTAGGCTCTTAGTACTGTAGTTCTTATACACATGTTGGAGGCATCCCCCTCCAAGGAGAACAAAGCACTTGGGTGATAAGTGAAAACAAAGCATACAGGGGAAATAGCTGTTCTGGGCCAGATCACTCCCTCCCTCAGACCCCTTCATTACCATAGGGATACCAAAAGGTTCACACCAAAACTTAGATCTTTGATAACATCACGAGCAAAGGTTCATTCACACAGCAGGAGATTGAGTGAAGCCTTGGCCCGTCGTGTTATGCAAAGAAGCTTTGGGAGCTCGCACCCCCAACCAACACCCTGTTTTTACATCATCATGTAATTTATGCTGTAAATTCATTTGTCTCCTAAAGATATATAACTTGTATGTATAAGTTTACAGTACAGAAGAAAAATAAAACAACAATGTAAAAATTACATTCCTTCAGGTCACTTTTGGTATAGTGCATCTACTAATAATTCTATACGCTAGGGCTGTCAATCAATTAAAATATTTCATCGCACGTTTTCAAGGTAATATAAATCAATACTTTTCACGTGTCTAATACTCTAATTAACTGTAACAGATGTTACAATTAATTATAATTAATTTCTCCCAAAATCTCTCCCTTTCATAAAATTAGTGATTATTTAATATTCATTTTACTCTGGAAATGATTCTTTTAATATTCATTTCTTGTTAATATCACTGTAACTTTGTTCAGTGTAAAATATGGGACGTGGCTCCTTTAAGAATTGTGTTCCAGTTGCTTTTCCATATAAACTGGTGATACGGTGTTTAGGTTATACGGAAGCGCTTTGCGTTGAGTAAAAATGTGCTTTATTGTGTAATACGGATTTGGGAATGCGATGCTCTTGCGTAAGGTTCCATACGGTAATATACGCTAATATAGTGAGGAGATCATACCTGTTGTGAATGCACAGCTAGTAGGTGTAATTCAGGGGAAATTTAGGAAGCGTTAACTTTGACAGCCTTAATATATATGGTATATGTAATGCACATGGTGTTTAGTCTGTATAAAGATATCGAAAATCTTGCTAGCCCAGTGTGATTCGGCGCTCAATAAACACCATTATTTGTTCTAGCGCTACATATAATATAGCGATGAATTTTTTTTGGTAATCAGGAAAGTGGGAGCTCAGTGTTTTAAGATTTCCAACTCCTGAAGTGAAGGTCATGAGTTCAAGTCTCAGCATCACTAAGCGTGAGTGTGAGTGAGATAACAAAATTACAAGTTATCTCAGCTGAGACGTCTAAGCACTTGAGGTTTAAGATCCACCTTTAGATCAGAAGTCCATCATCTTATACACATCTCTGTTCCATTCAGAACGAATGCAAACGATTACGATGTTTCCGCCTGCAAGTTTCCAAACTTTTTCCGCTGTTTTCTCATTTAAAAGCACTCGTTTGATCAGATTATTGGGTACATCTACTTATTATTGAAGTACAGTGCGGTCCAGTAGTTAAGGCTCTGGGTTACTGATCATAAGGGTGGGGTTCAATCCACTTGCAAGGCACTTAACCGTATCGTATGAGACCCTGCACTCTGACCCCTGAAAAGCTGAGATACAAAACCTTAGGGTGGGATGCAGATCAGTGGTTCAGGTACTGGGCTACTGATCGGAAGGTCGGGGGTTTGAGCCCCGGTATGGCAAGGCTCATGGGCCAGGCTCTTAACACCTCTGTGATCCAAGGGGGCGCCGTAACATGACTGACCCCAGCATCCAAAACAAGCTGGGGTATGCGAAGAAAGACTTTACACTGTGCTGTAATGTACATGTACATTCTCATCTCGGCACTGACCATTAATTAGACTTCATTATTATTTGAATAATGGACCATTCTAAAAACAGCAGCGACAACAAAACATTGTGTGTGTGTGTGTGTGTGTGTCGTAACAGAAGGAAAAAAAAAGAAAACATGGAGCTGTTAGAGGTGTGTTTATGAGCGAGTGATCTGTGATCAATATTCACTCGTACGCTTTCCAAATTATCTCCCTGAATCCGCTACACCTGCTCTAACATTATCTAAATACTGAAATTAGCATTTTGAGATCGCGGGCTCATTGTTCGCCGTGTTTATTGCCGCACGGCGTCCACCTGAGATCCGCCCATGTGGCGTGGATGAAGACAATGCTTTCTTCATTACTACCCATTGATTGTTTTTTTTGTTTTTTTTGCACCGTTGATATTTGGCAGTATTTTTGTATAATCTTTGCAGACTGAAGTTTCATATTTTGTCTCTTTGGGGGGAAAAAAAAAGAAAGAAAGAAAGAAAGAAAGAAAGAAAGAAAGAAAGAAAGAAAAAGAAAAAAGAAAGAAAAAAAAAGAAGATAAAAAGAAAAGAAAGAAAAAAGAAAGAAAGAAAGAAAGAAAGAAGAAAAAGAAAGAAGAAAGAAAGAAGAAAATGAAAAGAAAATGAATAAAAAAAAAACAAAGTTAAAAAAATTGTCAAATCATTCCGGAGCATTGACTCATTAAGAATAAGACCATAAAAAAAACGTGTGTGTGTGTGTGTGTGTGTGTCGTAACAGAAGGAAAAAAAAAGAAAACATGGAGCTGTTAGAGGTGTGTTTATGAGCGAGTGATCTGTGATCAATATTCACTCGTACGCTTTCCAAATTATCTCCCTGAATCCGCTACACCTGCTCTAACATTATCTAAATACTGAAATTAGCATTTTGAGATCGCGGGCTCATTGTTCGCCGTGTTTATTGCCGCACGGCGTCCACCTGAGATCCGCCCATGTGGCGTGGATGAAGACAATGCTTTCTTCATTACTACCCATTGATTGTTTTTTTTGTTTTTTTTGCACCGTTGATATTTGGCAGTATTTTTGTATAATCTTTGCAGACTGAAGTTTCATATTTTGTCTCTTTGGGGGGAAAAAAAAAGAAAGAAAGAAAGAAAGAAAGAAAGAAAGAAAGAAAGAAAGAAAGAAATAACAGCTCTCAAAGCCTGTGCCAACATGGCAATATATTAGTTGTCTCCATTCCGGAGCACTGATATATACGTGGGGGGTTTGAATGTGAGACTGTGAGACAGAGAGAGAGTGAGTGTGTGTGTGTGTGTGTCGCTTGTGAAGTGAGAGGAGGAGGAGGAAAAAAAAATGTCCTTGGAAGTGCGAGCACTTCTGCAGAACAATTAACTTAATTAAGCAGACGACATGAATATTCATAAGGCTGTTAATGTGCCCCCTCCCCCCCCATCCCCCCCTCATCCGGCCAGATGAATGCGACGCGCCGACTCGCTAGTCAAGCATGTCTTAGAGCCTCGTCAAAAAATTGTTGGTTCTTTGCCTGGAATATCAAAGAAATTAACAGTCCCGTGGAAACCCTTAGGAGCGAGCGAATTAATTAGGAGCGTGCGCTTTACCGCGTTATGGGCTACATAGGGAGCGCCGTATATGAGACGGAGCTCTTAATTGGGCCGCAAGAGTCGTTTTACGTGTTCAGCTAGTGTGGAGTGAATAATGGGTTGTTTTTTAAGACACGGTTGCCGTAAAAATAAATAAATAAATAAATAAATAAAATAAAAAAAGATTACGACTTGGTAATAAGGATGAGATTGTACATGATTCGTAATACTGCTGTGCGTGGGCAGGATTTACCGGCCAATCGGAAGCCAATGAAAGCCATATTCCGAACTCAAATCGCACACTGATTAATACTGAATAAAGATCTATATTATATATTAATAAAATTACATGTAAATATATGTATATATATATGTAATTATATGTAAATGCACCGAGATGTTTTGTTGTTTTTTATTCTGGATCAGTTTACTAAACTGGTTATGATGCAACATTAGCCTTTCAGGCATTTTGCTAATAGTACAAACAGTTGGGTTTAAACAATAGGTTTATGCTCTACTAATTTTATTTTATTAAATTTTTTTTTAGATTACAGTATTATTGTATTCAGATTTACACAAATTTACCGAAATAATACAATATTATGAATGTATAGTTGATCATATTATTTTTCCAGACGAGTCAGTGCGCTCAACCCGCATCTGTAGCAAACTGCACAATCTCAAATATATTTGTGTACATTTTTGTTGTTGTTGTTTTGTTTCTTTCATTCCACAACGCCTGATAAAGAACATAACGATTTGTTTGATAATAGACTTTCGAGGACATTGTAAGGAAAGGTGGGCCCAAAATAGTTGTTAAGCTTTTAACCAGGAACAATTTTTGTGTATTTATTTGGCATTTCAATATGCCAGGAAAAAATATAATGCAAAATAAAAATAAAAATACAGGGAAATCCTGGGGTTATTTTTCTGAGGTTAATATCAATGCTTCTGCTAGAGATGATTGATGCGAGCGGTCCAGCTATAAGTGCAATGAAAGGAGACTTATGAGTTAAATTGTGTGGGTTAGGTTAATTGCTTTAACAATGCTCTGCTAAACTAGATGGATGGATGGATGGATGGATGGATGGATGGATGGATGGATGGATGGATGGACACTTTATAAATTCCTTTGGGAAAACATATTTTTTTAAGATAGACTTAAATGTAATATCTAACTAATAATATGCCTTCATTCCCCATAACATACCATCAGTACTCCCTTGTAGTGTTGCACAATATACCGTGCTATAAAGGTATTGCGATACCCTGCTTTTAAAAACGATACAATTATTAAATTTATTAGAATTAGAACTTAAAAAATGACAGCTGTAGTTCCGAGGGTTGGACTATAGGGGGGGGGGGACTTTTAATCTGATGAAACTTGAGGCATTTGTATTTTTTATTGGGTGTTTATCAATAAATAAAAACAAAGATCCATTGTTCAGGTTTTTTTGCCATAGTGAATCTAGGTATCGTATCGCAACCCAACTAAGCCGAAATTGCTCATGCTCTTGGATGGAGGTGATATACAAACTGTATACCATGCCTGTGAATACTATGTCATGAGCTGGCGCATCTGAAATTCTACCTTCATCACCGCCCCTCCTTCCAGATTCCGACACCAGATGTGGTAGGCTTTTTTTTTTTTTTGGGGGGGGGGCACTGTGAATAAACTTTCACTTTACAACTAACCATCACAGTGAGTGTTGTAATAGTAGGTGAACCACATTTGGTGTCAGAAGTGGGAGCTGGAAGAAGTCGTAGAATTTGACTATTCCAGTGAGATCCTGGTATATATATATATATATATATATATATATATATATATATATATATAGCTATATATATATATATATATATACAGACGTGGACAAAATTGTTGGTACCCTTTGGTCAATGAAAGAAAAAGTCACAATGGTCACAGAAATAACTTTAATCTGACAAAAGTAATAATAAATAAAAATTCTATAAATGTTAACCAATGAAAGTCAGACATTGTTTTTCAACCATGCTTCAACAGAATTATGTAAAAAAATAAACTCATGAAACAGGCATGGACAAAAATGATGGTACCCCTAGAAAACACAGAAAATAATGTGACCAAAGGGACATGTTAATTGAAGGTGTGTCCACTAATTAGCATCACAGGTGTCTACAACCTTGTAATCAGCCATTGGGCCTATATATATATGGCTCCAGGTAATCACTGTGTTGTTTGGTGATATGGTGTGTACCACACTCGACATGGACCAGAGGAAGCAAAGGAAAGAGCTGTCTCAAGAGATCAGAAAGAAAATTATAGACAAGCATGTTAAAGGTAAAGGCTATAAGACCATCTCCAAGCAACTAGATGTTCCTGTGAGTACAGTTGCACATATTATTCAGAAGTTTAAGATCCATGGGACTGTAGCCAACCTCCCTGGACGTGGCCGCAGGAGGAAAATTGATGACAAATCTAAGAGACGGATAATCCGAATGGTAACAAAAGAGCCTAGAAAGACTTCTAAAGAGATTCAAGGTGAACTTCATGCTCAAGGAACATCAGTGTCAGATCGCACCATCCGTCGTTGTTTGAGCCAAAGTGGACTACATGGGAGACGACCAAGGAGGACACCATTGTTGAAAACGAATCATAAAAAAGCAAGACTGGAATATGCCAAACTACATGTTGACAAGCCACAAAGCTTCTGGGAGAATGTCCTGTGGACAGATGAGACAAAAATCGAAGTTTTTGCCAAGGCACATCAGCTGTATGTTCACAGACGAAAAAATGAAGCATATCAAGAAAAGAACACTGTCCCTACTGTGAAACATGGAGGAGGCTCTGTTATGTTCTGGGGCTGCTTTGCTGCGTCTGGCACAGGGTGTCTTGAATCTATGCAGGGTACAATGAAATCTCAAGACTATCAAGGAATTCTAGAGAGAAATGTACTAGCCAGTGTCAGAAAGCTTGGTCTCAGTCGCAGGTCATGGGTCTTGCAACAGGACAATGACCCAAAACACACAGCTAAAAACACCCAAGAATGGCTAAGAGGAAAAAATTGGACTATTCTAAAGTGGCCGTCTATGAGCCCTGACCTCAATCCTATTGAGCATCTTTGGAAGGAGCTGAAACATGCAGTCTGGAAAAGGCACCCTTCAAACCGGACACAACTGGAGCAGTTTGCTCATGAGGAGTGGGCCAAAATACCTGCTGAGAGGTGCAGATGTCTCATTGACAGTTACAGGAAGCGTTTGATTGCAGTGATTGCCTCAAAAGGTTGCGCAACAAAATATTAAGTTAGGGGTACCATCATTTTTGTCCATGCCTGTTTCATGAGTTTATTTTTTTACATAATTCTGTTGAAGCATGGTTGAAAAACAATGTCTGACTTTCATTGGTTAACATTTATAGAATTTTTATTTATTATTACTTTTGTCAGATTAAAGTTATTTCTGTGACCATTGTGACTTTTTCTTTCATTGACCAAAGGGTACCAACAATTTTGTCCACGTCTGTATATATATATATATATATATATATATATATATATATATGTTTCTTACTTTGTACATATTTTGGGACTCCTTCTCTTGAGCACTGTAAAGAAACCTTTACCATCACAGCGAGAGTAGTAGCACAGTAATGCTATCCTAAAGCGAACCCAATAAAGCTGCTCTACCACATTCGCATGATCAGTTCTGCATTTAAGCACCTGATTTGTACCTCAACAATGTTGGAGATGTAACGAGTGGATATTCGGTGCCACACAGACTGAGGAAAGGTTTGGTTTTACTCAAGCTTTCTTCCTCATGCCATATCATGGGATGTGGTGGCTCAGTGGTTATGGTGTTGGCCCTTGAGCAAGTTGTAAGTCGCTCTGGATAAGGGCGTCTGCCAAATGCTGTAAATGTAAATGGGAGGTGGTGGCTCAGTGGTTAAGTGGCTCATTGAACTTTGAACTGGAAGATCGCTGGTGCAAATCCCACCACCACCAAGCTGCCACAAATGGGCCCTTGAGCAAGGCCCTTAACCGTCAATTGATCAGGTGTAAGTCGCTCTGGATAAGGGTTGAATGTTCCCTCACTACAGTCACCATTGGCTCATGGGGATTAACTAAATTTACACCCATCAAGCATAACATTATGACCACCTGCTAAATATTTGTCCCGTTTTTGTTCCGATAGCACACCTTACTCGCAAAGCATTAACAGCATTACCTTCTTCAGCAAAACAAGGGAGTAGCATCTTTTTTGACTTTGATACGATACCTCGTTTAAATATCACGTTGCCAATACCAACTCGATACCATGATAAAAGAAATGTAACAATGCCCGGCCTCAAGTGACAACGGGATGAAAGTCGTAGTGCATCCGAGAGGAAAGTCGTAGTCCAACCCTCAGCACTAAAGCTGCCAAGTTTTAAGTACCGATAACAATAAAATGAATAATCGTATCGTTTTTAAAAGCAGGGTATCGCGATACATTTATAGAAAGATATATCCAGCAGGTCGGATCCGTTATAATTCTATAAACCTTTCTGTCTGTGTAAAGCTGCTTCGGGAATGTTTATTGTTAAAAGCACAACACAAACAAAACTGAATATAAAAAATAACTGCACTGAGTTGCAGATATAAAAATCACTTCATGTGGACAAAAAAAAAACGAGAAACAAATCAATACAGATAAAAAAACAAACAAACAACAAATTATTATTAGATTTGTACTGTATATCTTTTAGTGTATCAATGTTTATGTTCGACTATTTGTGTATATTTAAGTGTTGTGCATGTGTACGTGCGTTTGCTGTATATGAAATTTATTGTGCATATGCGCGCGCGCGCGTGTGTGTGTGTGTGTGTGTGTGTGTGTGTGTGTGTGTGTGTGTGTGTGTGTGTGTGTGTGTGTGTGTGTGTGTGTGTGTGTGTGTGTGATGAAGAAGGCTCTGTTTCAATTAACTCGGCATGTGATTGTCCTGGCTGTGATTAAATCAGTCTGATAACAACAACACACACACACACACACACACACACACACACACACACACACACACAGTTATGAGTAAAGCTGTTTGTTTTTGCCAGAGGAGCTTCACAACATGATCAGCCTAAATCACTGTGACAGGGAACTCTTTGGAGGAAGGTGCACAGGAATTCTGGGTAATTTCTGACGAGTGATGAAGACAGAGTGAACACTATTAATGAAATTATCATTTGCATAAGGGTTATTTATGCAAATAAAATAAGGGTGTGTGTGTGTGTGTGTGTGTGTGTGTGTGTGTGTGTGTTTTACTGGTGACCCTCACCTGCTGGTATCACACCTAGAGGAAGTGGTGCTGGGACGGGCGCGAAGGCGGAGTGTGTGTCCTCCTCGGCTTCCATCTGCGCTCGGAGCAACAAACCCTGAGCAACTTCAGCTACGGAGCCGTCTCCACCTACACACACCACCCTGAAAACACGCACACACACACACACACACACACACACACACACACACACACACACATGCGGCGAGGTGAGGGAAAGAGAATTAAAATGACAGAGATGAGAGAGAGATATACAGAGTGACTATGGGAGAGAATGACAGATCAATAGAGAAAAAGAGAGCAAAAAAAGGGGAAAGGGAAAAGAGAGTGGAAAGGAGTGGAGCAGAGAGATAAGGAGAGAGAGAGGGGGGGGGTTTGGAAAAACAAAAAAAAACAGTGGGGGAAAAAGAGAGAACAAAAGGAGGGAATGTTTAAAGAAAAAAAGGATATATATATATATATATATATATATATATATATATATATAGAGAGAGATAGAGAGAGGAGAGAGAGAGAGAGAGCGAGAGAGAGCAAGAGAGACACACACAGAGAGCAAGAGAGGTGGATAGAAGGAAAGAGAAATATCGGAGCCAATGGGAGATAGAAAGAGTAACTCACCGGCAGAAAGAAGGGAAACTAAAGGGAGAAATGTAGGGAGATATAAAAAAGAAAGGTAGAACAAATACAACAAACGGTGGACAAAGGAAGATATTTGAAGATGGAATCAGGGATGCGGTGACAGAGGAAAAGGGGTGAAAAAGTAGGGGAATAAATATAGGAAATACAAAAATGAGAAAGCGATTGATAAAGAAAAAAAGGAGAGAGAAATGTTTGGGAGATATTTGGAGAGAGTGAGGAGAATGATGATGAGAGGAGAGAAGAAAGAGAGAGAGAGAGAGAGAGAGAGAGAGAGAGAGAGAGAGAGAGAGAGAGAGGGCTTGGAAAAAAACAGTCGGGGGGAATAAGAGAGAACAAAAGGAGGGAATGTTAAAGAGAAAAAAGGATGGAAAAAGGGAGAGAGAGAGATGGAAAAAAGAGATTGATGGGAAGAAAATGATTTTAGACAGGAACCGAATGTAGAGAACAGGAATGAAATGAGTAATGAAGAAAAAAAAACTTAAGAAGAAAAAAAGGGGTATAAAAAAAGAAGGGGGGGAGGGGAATTAGAATGGTGGGGAAAAAAAGAGGAGAGAATAAAATATAGAATATACTGTAAAGGGGGGGGGGGGTGGGGGTAAATGATGACAAGAAAATGAGAGTGAGGAGAAAGTAAGTGTGTTGATGAACAAGTTTGAGCGCACACGTCTGTGTGTGTGTGTGTGTGTGTGTGTGTGTGTGTGTGTGTGTGTGTGTGTGTGTGTGTGTGTGTGTGTGTGTGTGTGTGTGTTTTCTCTCGAGTGGAAAACGTTGACGCTGCCGTCTTTACATGCGAGCGAGAACGCGTTTGTAATGAGTGACTCTGTTTCAATTAACAAATGTGATAATTCTCTTTAGATGTATCACAGAAGCGGATTAGTGCCCGTGCTGAGCATTTTAATCGGAAACACACACACACACACACACACACACACACACACACACACACACCACAAATAAGTCCCGTCTCGGCTGTGGAATAAATCATGGAGAAGGGTTAGGCTGGATAATCTGCTTTTATGCACATTACTAATAAATGAAGAGAGGCTGACGAAGCAGATTACGCTTATTCCAGTAAATGCCTTTTGAACAATTGGGATTTGAGATGTAGCATTCGTCTTCGTCGTGTGCTTTCGGAAGCGAGAAGCATTCGGATCGTCGCTGCTTAAAACATAACCAAAAAATAAATAAAAAAAAACAAAAAAAAAACATAACATTTCTTTTTTTTTCATTTTACATATCTTATTGATCCTGTGGGGGAAATTCATGTTTTTCTTCACATAAACCAGCATGTTTATTATTATTTTTTCGTTGTTTTTGGAAGCTGGGGTCAGAGCGTAAGGGTCAGCCATGATACAGCGGCCCCTGGAGGACAGAGGATTATGGAGCCTTGGTCAAGTCACCTTTATTTATATAGCGCTTTTAACAATACAGATTGTGTCAAAGCAGCTCTACGCTGTACAAAGCGCTTTATCAAAATCCGATCTTCCCTCGGGTTGCGGGGAACCGGTGCCTATCTCAGGCATCTTGGGGCATCATGGCAGGATACACCCTGCATGGGCTGGGGGACTTGGAGAAAAACCCCTCTGAGGGACGGGCAGAACATGCACACACGCACACTGGGTCACTTCTCCTCTGACCAGTAATTTGTATCCGTGGAGGTGATCTATAAGTTCTGACCCATCATCTGGATAAGGACTGGATCAGGGAACAATGACTTCGGAATAAACAGAATAATAATCATAGAAGCCATTCTTCGTTATGATGCAAGGTGTTACGGGAAGTATTCCCGGTTCTGGTTGACCTAATTAAGTCTGCTAACCCTGTCCTGTTTAATACTTTGCACCATAGCGAGGATCCTCAACTAGTGCTCATCGGGTTCAGATGAGAAACTGTTTTTTTTTTCTTTTTTTACATACTTTATTGGTCCTGTGAGAGAAAAACTTTTCTTTGCAGGTTTAGAAGCAGAGCACAGGGTCAGCCATGATACAGCACAGGGTCAGCCATGATACAGCACAGGGTCAGCCATGATACAGCACAGGGTCAGCCAATAATACAGCACAGGGTCAGCCATGATACAGCAGAGGGTCAGTCATGATACAGCACAGGGTCAGCCATGATACAGCACAGGGTCAGTCATGATACAGCACAGAGTCAGCCATGATACAGACAGGGTCAGCCATGATACAGCACAGGGTCAGCCATGATACAGCACAGGGTCAGCCATGATACAGCACAGGGTCAGCCATGATACAGCAGAGGGTCAGCCATGATACAGCAGAGGGTCAGCCATGATACAGCACAGAGTCAGCCATGATACAGCACAGGGTCAGCCATGATACAACACAGGGTCAGCCATGATACAGCACAGGGTCAGCCATGATATCCAGATGCAGGGTCAGCCATGATACAGCACAGGGTCAGCCATGATACAGCACAGGGTCAGCCATGATACAGCACAGGGTCAGCCATGATACAGCAGAGGGTCAGCCATGATACAGCAGAGGGTCAGCCATGATACAGCACAGGGTCAGCCATGATACCGCAGCCCTGGAGCACAGAGAATCAAGGGCCTTGCTTGCAACTTGGTGATACCAGGGGCTCAAACACCCTCCGATCTTCAGTAGCCCAGCAGCTTCAACCACTGAGCTGAGAATGGAGGTTTATTATCACGGAGCAAATGGAGTGTACATATGAAATAAAATGTTCAAGAAAACATCACAACGTTTGTGAGCTCTAAAGCAGTTCACTCAAAATCTTTAAGAACAGTGGTGTGAAATATTATGGTCTTCACGAAGGGCCAGGTGTAGCTATAAGACAGTATATAGTGTTGATATGAGCGACCGACGTCGCTCATATCAACACTATATACTGTCTTATAGCTACACCTACACCTCATAACACAATACACATTTTCTCCTTGAAGCACTAACATATACCTTCCCATCTTTCTTCCTTCCTTCCATCTGCATCCATTTTTTCACTTCCTGGACATTTTGGGATAGAAATCATTATACGCTGCACTCTAAAGGCAGGATGTTGTTATTTCAGTGTTAACAGGCGCATGCATTGTGGGAGATGTAGTTCATTGTCAATGCATGCTTTAAGGCACTTATTTTCAGGCAATCATACTGCTTAACAGGTCCACATAAAATGATGTGGGCCACATTCAGTCCACAAGCCTTGACTAACACGTGCTTTTAGAAACATATACAGATGGTTTTTAGATTTTACATACAGTCCTATACAATTGTGTGCCTCCGACCTCGGGGTAATAATTTACGGATATTCCACATGTTGGAAAACTTAAATTTGTCTCATATAATTGCGAGGGACTAAAGTTTTTTTTCCCTTCCTGGTCATCAGACCCAATTAGGACTTGATCTCCTCAACGTGTCCTACTCTTGGAGATGTCGTCAGTCTTGAATCAAAATTATCAGCAATTTCTGACGAATCAGATTTCAGAATTCAACAACTGTACAGTATTTCATCTATTATCTATCTATCTATCTATCTATCTATCTATTTATAAATATATATATATATATATATATATATATATATATATATATATACGCCATATATTATCTACTAAACATTCTGTGTATTATAGACGCCATAGCATTATTTAATCATTCATTCATCTTCTACCGCTTTATCCGATTCCTCGGGTCACGGGGAGCCTGTGCCTATCTCAGGCGTCTATGGGCATTAAGGCAGGATATACACCCTGGATAGGAATGCCAACCCATCGCAGGGCACACACACACACACACATTCACGCACACACATTCATACACTAGGGACAATTTTCCAAGGTGCCAATCAACCTACCGTGCATGTTTTTGGACCGGGGGAAACCGGAGAACCCGGAGAAAAACCCCCTGAGGCACGGGGAGAACATGCAAACTCAACACACACATTCCCGAGACGGGAATCGAACCCGGATCCTGGCGGTGTGAGGCGAACGTGCTAACCACTAAGCCACCGTGCCCCTATTATTTAATCATTATTTTGTTGGCTCTGTACATGGACCTTGGACAATGATAATACATTTTAATCTAATCAAATCTAATATTTTGATGGCTTGCAAAAGTAAAATATACAGCATTTAGTAGATGCCCTTATCCAGAGTGACTTACAACTGAATATTTGAGGGTTAAAGGCCTTGCTCAAGGGCCCACTAATGGCAGCTTGGTGGTGTTATGATTTGAACTTGCGAGAGCGCAACACCTCAACCACTGAGCTACCACCTCACAGTTTTTCACCGACAATAGAAGCTCATGATACTCATTAAAAAGTTGTGAATAAAAATCACAGATAAGATAGTTAGATTAGATTAGATAGTTTTGAGGTTCAGCCACCCTGGATAGGACTTGTTTGTCCAGTACATAATGACAGATGCTCCATTAGACTGAGATCTGGAGATTTTGGAGGCCGAGCCTTCATCCCATATGCCGATCAATGAGCCTTGGGCACCCATGAGCCTGAAGTTGGATCACTGCATGTCCTTCATTGGAGCACATTTGGTAGACACTAATCACTGCGTACTGGGAACACCACATAGGATATGGCATTCTGGCTAGAGAACCATTACAATTTGGCCCTTTCAAAAAAAAGTCATTCGGACATTTAGAGGTGCCTGTTTATGAACTTATTAACTCTGGGACTGTTCACTTGCTGCCTAATATGTACCACCCCTTGAAATGAAGCATTATAACAACATAACTTGACATTCCTGAAGAAAATGTGAGTGATGCTTGCCGATGCAAACCTCAGCTCCGTGCGAGACCCCTTAGAGCCTGGTCCATTTAATATTTAGCATTGATATTCATTTTCTATTGTAAAAATTCGGCACCGGCCAAAACAATGCATTTGCCCAGATTACCCATAATTCCCTGTGGTTGTTCGGACCAAGCGTCATATCAGTGCAATGTCCTTTCCGGCCCGGGCGAGTGGATACGTCGATACGGCCGAACAGCGGAGCGTCAGTTTTCCCCATCCATCTGTATGGGACTGAAAGACGCGGAATTCCCGGAATTCCGAGTGGGTCTGCAGTTCATATATGATATATGACCGCGACCTACTCCATCTCACCTACGAGTGGAAATGTCAAATCTGCATGTCGGGCGAGCACGGGCCGAAAATTCCACATTCATTCTCTATGGGGCCGGAATGTTGCAGATTTCCCGAAATTCCGAACGGGTGTGGGGTTCGGGAGGTATATGATCGTGATCCACTCCGAACCCCCTATGAATGGATTTTCCATATGTGCATGTCGGACGCTCACAGGCCCGAACTGTGAGGCACAGAATTTCAACCCCATTCATTTTCAATGGGAAAAAAATTCCACTTTTTGGCCCCGGATTCGGAATTCCGCAGTGTGATTCCTTATAAAACTAATAGCACACCTCACACCATCGGGCCGCACGATATTAGGTATGATTCGTGAGGATCGGACAAAATCTGCGGGACGAGTTACACGCTGAAAAAAAGCCAGAGAGAGATTATAATTTTGCACCACTTTTACATGAGTCTAAGAAAGACATTAATCTGGCTTTGATGTAGCATTAATGGAAATTTAGAGCATTTAACAGCCACCATTATACAGAGTGACTTGCATAAAACGGTTAAGGGCCATGCTCAAAGGGCCCACTATTGGAAGCTTGGTGGTAGAGGTGTTTGAAGCTGTGATATTCTGGCTCAGAACGCCTTAATCACTGAGCTACTGCCTTCCATCCTGGTACCTTCCTCCAAAACCTC
Organism: Kryptopterus vitreolus; assembly: GCA_030449085.1. NCBI lineage: Eukaryota > Metazoa > Chordata > Actinopteri > Siluriformes > Siluridae > Kryptopterus > Kryptopterus vitreolus. The sequence goes on from JACRUU010000018.1 coordinate 17,681,584, forward strand.
CCATCATGTTTACTCTGGATGCCCTTCCTAACAAAAACCTCCCCATTTGTCCAGGCTTGGGACTGGCACTAAGAATGGCTTGTGCAACCCTAATGGCTGGGGGCTTATAAGTGAGAAATTCAGGGCCTTGCTCAAGGGCCCACACTGAAACGTAAGACAATTACGTCCCTACACTGTATATGAGCAAGTTTTCCTTTTTTGTCTCGGCCTTCCACTCACAGTTCAGCCGAATTTTCAGCCAATGAAAAACGTAGCGTTCTGTAAATGCTTTGGCGTAGCAGGACGGGCTCTGAGAACTTGCTGAATGCTGAATGTTTAGTCATGCTGAATGTTTAGTCATTGCCGTAGCGGAAAGTAAATAATCACAAAGAAGAGATGATGCAATGGGAGGAGGACTGATTACTGATTGGAAGGCCGTGGGTTCAGGCCTCGGTATCACCAAGATGCCACTTTTGGGTCCTTGAGAAAGGCCCTTAACCATCTGTGTTCCAGGGGATGCTGTATCATGGCGGAGACTGTACTCTGACCTCCAGCTTCCACACAAGCTTGCATATGCGAAGCAACAACTTCACTATGAAGTAATGTGTGTGTGTATATATATATATATATATATATATATATATATATATATATATATCTATATATATATATATATATATATATATACCGTAAATTCTGGACTTTAAGCCGCTACTTTTTTCATATAGGTTTTGAATTGAACCATGCGGCTAATAATAAGGTGCGGCTATTCTCTGCAGATTTTTTTTCCCGACCGCTAGGGGCTCTAACCGGAATTAGAATCAAAACTAACACAAAATAAATGCAAAGAAGAAGAATGCGCTAGTTCCTCTTTAGCAGATATAAGTGGGTAGAAGCGGATAGAAGGAGGACAAACTCTATCTTTACAAGGTTAAGGTGACGTGATTTCACACACAGGAGAAATGAAGATAAATACTGTAAATAGCGCTTATTTTCTCTTGGTTCTGTCCCGTTTTAATCAGCAAAGTTGCTGCTCGGTGCTCTCTCTCCTCCTCCCTCCTCCCTCTTTTCCCCCACACACACACACACACACACACACACTCAACCCCCCCCCCCACACACACACACCACCCACACACACACCCAACTCCCCCCCGCAAAATCCTCCCTCCCCCCCCCCCCCGACCCCACCCACCTCCGCCACCCCCCCCCCCCCTACCCCCCCCCCCACACTCCACTCCGCACCTGACACGCACCACACGCACCCACACGCACAAATCCCGATATAAGACCGGTTCACCCTACAATCCCCGTCCGGGCTCGTAGCACATACCTAGTGTCGCGGACACGGACGCTCGATATATGTTTATGCCTAACCTTTGTCTGTTCTCGACTCCTGCTCTCCGGTACTCCCGGTACCACGGCGCGCAGAGCGCAAGGCTCCCTAGCCTGTCTGGCCGCTCCGTATGAGCGGCGTCTCCTGAGTTCTTTATTCTAATAAATCCTGTTTTGTATGAATTCCGGATCTCCGCGTCTCTGTGCAGCGTCCACCGTTACACCGTACAAAACAACCCCGTTTAAAATACAGGTTAGGAAAGGATCTATTTAGGTACATACATGTACATTTACAATTCAAAAGCGGATGCGGCTTGTATGCAGGTGCGGCTTATTTATTATTTTTTTTGTTTTTTTTTTAATAGAGCGGATGCGGCTTATATGCAGGTGCGCTTTATAGTCCAGAATTTACGGTATATATATACACATATATATATATACACACACATATATACATATACATACATACACACATACATATATGACAAATATACACAATATAGACAAATAGACATTTCAGTGTGGATGAGCGTCTTTTGGGAAATGAGTTCAAATGAAAGTCGATTGTTTTTTTTAGACCAAAAGGCCATTATCTCTGAATTAGTGTAAACGAAGCTTAAAAAAAAGTGTCATCATTTTCAAGGTCCAAATTGTGAGGTGAAAACAGCGTCGTCGAATTTAGAGAGAGTTTTAAAATAGCCACGTTTTCAAGAAGTGAAAATTGCGTCTCAGGCCACAAGGTGAGATACTAAAGGTTTTCAAATGAAATGGCATTAGTGTGGACACGGCCTTGGATGACTTGGTAGTGATTTTCGACATATGTTTTATACAACATCCAAACTGTGGCTTAAATGATCAACTATATGAAGAACTCTCACTTTATTCCTCATTAATGCTAATACAGAATTCTGCCAATACAAACAACTCTTCAATAGAAAAAGGTTAGAAAGTCCATTTCCAAGCACTACACGATCCTGCAGGCAAATGAAAGCACGGCGATTTGTCCAGGGCTTTGGTGCACAATGATATCGCTTTGAGAATTCTTCCATTTTAGAAAATGGATGACCCAGTGTAAACAAGGGAATAAATATTGACCAGGGGATCTTAAAAGTGTGTGTTTAATGGGGGGGAGGGGAAGGGTCACTAGGACCTGAAACACTAACCACCTGCTGAAAAAAGCGTTGTGTCTTATCTTGGTCTGGTATTCCTGTCCTGTTTAATACTTTCCACAGTGAGGATCCTTAACTAGTGCACACTGGGTTCAGATGAGAAGCTGGTTTGGTATTTCAGTAGACTACTAAAAATGATTTTATTTACAAACAAAGGCAGGGTGTGGCTTAATGGTTTAAGCTAGGCTACTGATTGGAAGGTTGGGGTTTCACACTCCGGTTTTCCCAAGCTGACAATCTTGGGTCCTTGAGCAAGGCCCTTAACCCTCTATGCTCCAGGGGACGCTGTGTTTAGTGTTTTTGGCGTCTAATCATGTTTCTTGGTGTCTGACAATGTCTATTGTCTGATCATGAATGTTGGTGGCTGATCATGTTCGTGTGTGTCTGATCTTGTCTCTTGGTGTCTGACAATGTTTCTTGGTGTCTGATCACGTTTGTTGGTGTCTGCCAATGTTTGTTACTCTCTGATCATGTCTGTTGCTATCTAATCAGGTTTGTGTCTATCACATTTGTCAGGGTCTGTTTATGTTTCTTTGGGGTGGATCACATTATTTGGGCTAGGATCATATTTGTCGGTGTCTGATAATGTCTGTGTCAGATCACATTTGTCGGTGTCTGATAATGTCTGTGTCTGATCACATTTGTCGGTGTCTAATCATGTTTGTTGTGTACATCTTATTATGAGGTATAAAAAAAAACAGTGAAATAATATTTACTCAAAAATGTTATCTATATGTCTGATCACATTTGTCGGTGTCTGATAATATCTGTATCTGATCACATTTATCTGTGTCTGATCATGTTTGTTGTGTACATCTTATTATGAGGTATAAAAAAATAATGAAGTAATATTTACTCAGAAATGTCATCAGACTCAATGTCTGATCACATTTGTCGGTGTCTTATAATGTCTGTGTCTGATCACGTTTGTTGGTACAAATTGTAGTTGGGAAAAAAAACAAAACAATGAAATGATGTTTACTCAAGTGTTTGATCAGACTCAATGTCTGATCGCATTTGCCAGAGTCTGATCAAATCTGTTGGGGTCTGATCATATGTGTTAGTATTTGATAATGTTTGTTTGCGTCTAATCATGTTTGTCGGGCTCTGATTATGTTTGTTAGGGTTGGATCACATTTTTTTGTGGTAGGATCACATTTGCGTGTGATAATGTGTATTGTGTACATCTTGTAGTCCGGTATATGTTTATGTCATACTAAGGTCATAACAACCTACAGATCCTTTCTGTATTATGGGTATGACTTTCAACCGCTCCTATTTTGCATTTTTTGCGTAGAGAGAGAGAGAGAGAGAGAGAGAGAGAGAGAGAGAGATCTCAGTCAGAGAGAGTCGCTAATAAACACCACGAACGAATGCAGCTTTTTTTTCGGTTTTGGGAAGATGATAATTACCATTAATGTGTGAGCACAATGACTGCCACTGTGTCAGCACCGACACCTTTTTAACCTGCCTATTGTGGCATGCAAACACACGCGCCCGAGCACACACACAAGCACAAACGCACAAACGCACGTGTACGTGCAGAGAGATGGCGCCGTGTCACACGTGTCTTGCACCCACGACCTTGTGAGAAGTGCGTCCAAAATAGCACAGGCCCATTACTGCACAGTTAGATTACTGCGGTAATTAATGAGTTATGATCTATTAATGAAAAATGTGTGATATTACCTTTTCAAACTTAATTCTTCTGAGGTTAATTAGGCAAGTCGAGATAATGTGCGCATGTGTGTGTGTGCTGATGTGTGTGTGTGTGTGTGTGGTGGGGGTCTGCACAGAGCGTGCCGTTCTTCTGGAACATTTCCTCTCGGAGAAAACTCTCCAAAAAGACGATGAGATTTTTTCCTTTTTTTTTTTCTCTCCACTTTTCGTCCCTCAGCTTCAGCGATGTGTGGATAGCAAGTCCATTTTTTCCCCTCTTTAATCAGACACCTCGCGTATCTGCAAACCCGCTGCGACGTTTCCTGCGACTGCGATTCGTTCGCACGCCGCGGCGCAAAAGCGGCCGCCACTTTCTCTGACGGAATTATACGGGGCTCGATGTGAAGCAGTGCCTGCCAAATCCAGTGGCACATTCGAAGAAAGTCAGTGCGATCTCTAACAAGATCTGCGAGTCTCTGGGAACGAGAACGTCCATAAAATCTGGATTTGTAAAAATAAATAAATAAATAAATAAAGGAGAGCTTAAAATATATTTTGTGTCCTTCTCAGTGAAGGCCGATCCTGACAGTCTGTTGTTTAAAGCTGATGGTGAATACGGTCCCGTGTTAATGATGTTTGTTGAAGAAAAAAATATGATTATTTATTTGTTGAGGTCTGATCACAATTGTTGAGGTCTGATCACAATTGTTGTTTTCTGATCATCTCTGTTGGTGTATGATTATGTTTTTTGGTGACTGCTCATGTCTGTTGGTGTCTGATAACATGTGTTGGTAGGTAATTATGTCTCTTGGAGTCTGATCATGTTTGTTGGTGTCTGATTACATTTCTTGGTGTCTGATCATGTTTGTCCGTGTCTGGTTACGCTCTTTGGTGTCTAATGTCTCTTGGTATCTGAAAATGTTTGTTGGTGTCTGATCATGTTTATTGGTGTCTGATCATGTTTCTTGGTGTTTGATTACATTTGTTGGTGTCTGATCATGTTTCTTGGTTTTTGATTACGTGTTTGTGTCTGATTAAGTTCTTTGGTGTCTAATCATGTTTCTTGGTGTCTTATCTTGTCTCTTAGAATCTGAAAATGTTTAATGGTGTCTGATCATGTTTGCTGGTGTCTGATTACATTTGTTGGTGTCTGATCATGTATGTTGGTGTTCGATTACATGTATTCGTGTCCGATTACGTTCTTTTGTGGCTAATCATGTTTCTTGGTGTCTTATCTTGTCTCTTAGAATCTGAAAATGTTTAATGGTGTCTGATCATGTTTGCTGGTGTCTGATTACATTTGTTGGTGTCTGAGTTTTGTTGGTGTCTGATTACGTGTGTTCGTGTCCGATTACGTTCTTTGGTGTCTAATCATGTTTCATGGTGTCTTATCTTGTCTCTTGGAGTCTGAAAATGTTTGTTGGTGTCTAATCATGTCTGATGTCTGATTACATTATTTGGTGCCACTGAGAAAGCAACTGCATTGTTATAACAATGAAACATGAAACAAGTGAATAGCAGACGTGTGTATGAGGCGGTTACGATGATATTCAGCAAGGAGAAAGTAGGGGAAGAGCAGGGTATCATGGATTAGAGATGATCATGAGTCGTCCCCCTCCCTCACCTGATCCATCTGTCTCTTAGCTCAGGTGGGTGCCAAGGCCAGAGCTGTAGGAGAGCTGCCTTAAGCCCAGAACAAACTCTCATTCACCATCACACTCTGATAAACCCATCAACACGCATGAATAAACTCGTTTCAGCAAACAGCAGCAAATGTGCCAACAAACCCAACATTACTGGTACCTGTGCATGATTGAAGTCTCAACTGAAAGCTGATTCATTTGGCTCATCACCCCATCAATAAACCACTCTGTGCAAAGCCAAATCATCGTATTGGCATGCTGAAGCTGCTGGTGTTTTACACTGTTGTTAAAGAATGCTGTTAAGTGTCACTTCTTGCTGGTGCTTAATATTTAATATTAGTAGAAATCTTGGTTAAAGATTAAAGAATGGTAAAGATGGGGTTTAATGTTAAACCCAATGTTGTTAGTGTTAGTGGTTCATGTTAGTGATGTTGGTGCTGGGGTTTCACGGAGTATGTTAGTGTTGGGGTTTGACGGAGGATGTTAGTGCTGGTGTTTGATGGTGGATGTTAGTGCTGGTGTTTGATGGAGGATGTTAGTGTTGGTGTTTGATGGAGGATGTTAGTGCTGGGTTGATGTGTTAGGTGCTGTTGGAATGGGCGGATGTTAGTGTTTTGGTGTTTGACATGGAGGTGTTAGTGTTGGGGTTTGCTAGGAGCGATGTTCGCTGAGGATTTGGGGTAGTTTTTGATGGAGGCTGTTGGTGTGCAGGTGTTGATGGAGGTTGTTAGTGTTGGTGTTTGATGGAGGATGTTAGTGCTGGTGGTTGCTGATGGGGTTTTAGTGTTGGTGTTATGCTGGAGGATGGTTAGTTGTGTGAATTGGATTTGAGGATGTTAGTGGTGTTTGGGTTGTCTCGCGGATGTGGAGATGGGTGTTGGTGTGATGTTTGTTAGTGTTTGGGTTTCCGGTGTTTGATGGAGGATGTTAGTGCTGGGGATGTGGAGGTATAGGTTACTTCCTGGTGTGTTTCTAGCTGGTGTTGACGGAGTTGTTGTGTGGGTTTGATGGAGGATGTGTGTTGCTCGGTGATTTGCGGGTGTTGCGAGTGTAGTGCTGGTGTTTGACGAGGATGTCTGGTGTTGGTTTTGATGAGGATTTATGTGTGGTTTGATGGAGATGGATGCTGTGTTATTGGAAGGAGGATGTTAGGTGCTTGGTGTTGTGGGACGGTGGTTTTGTGGGTTTGGCTGGGTTTGAATGCTGGTGTTTGTTTTTGGATTGTCCTTTTGATGGTGTTTTACTGGTATGCCGAGTGTTGGTGGTTTGGGGTGTTAGTGTGCTGGTTATTGATGGAGGATGTTAGGTTGGGTTTGATGGATGTTATGTGGATCGGTTTGAGATGATGTAGTGCTGGCAAGGGGTGTGTTGAATGCGAGGTATGTTAGTGTTGGGTTGGAATGTATGTGCATAGTCGATGGTGTTTGACCTGGTGTTAAGTGCTGTTTATGGAATGAGTGAGGTGGTTTGATGGAGGATGTTGTGATTGTCTGGGTTGATGGAGTGTTAGTGTGGGGTTTTAGGTTGTGTGGTGTGTTGACGGAGTATGCTTAGCTGATGGTATGCTGGTTTGCTGGTCTTGACTGTAGGTCTTGGTGCTTGTGGGCGGGTTATGGTGTTGGGAAGAGGGTGGTTGATAGGCTGGTGTGATGAGATGTTATGCGGTGTTTGACAGGAGTATGTTGTTTGGGTGTTTATGGGTTTTGACTAGGATGTTTATGCGGGGATGTGGAGGATGTTAGTGGTGGTGTTGACCAAGGGTGGTGTTAGTTGCGTGTTTGACTTAGTGTTGGTGATGGAGAGTTTAGGTTGATGGTGATTGTGGAGCGATGTTAGCTGGGACTTGATGGGATGTTAGTGGGGGTTTGAAGGAAAAGGTTAGTGTCATTTTCGGTTTTTAGTGCTGGTTTGGGAGGTGTTTGGTGGTGTTTGATGGGATGATTTGTGGGTTTGATCTAGGATGTTGTGCTGGGGGTTTATTGTTGTGGGCGGTTTATCAGAGATGTAGGTGGGTGTTTGTTTGACGAGACTGTTTAGGTTGTGGGGTGTTGGCTGTTGTGTGACGCGAGGTTTGAGTGTGGGGTTGGATTGATGAATGTGGTTTTTGATTACGAGGATGTTAGTGCTGGGGTTTGATGGGAGGAAGTTAGTGTTGCGGTGTTGATGGAGGATGCGTTTCGTGCTGGTGTTTTGATAGGTGTTTCTGGGTTACACAGGATGTTCTGGGGGTTAGGATTTTGACTGTGCGTGTTAGAGGATATCTACTGGTGAGGTTTGGCGGTGTTAGTGTTGGGGGTTGCTGAGTTAGTCTGGCTGGGTTGTTGATGATGAGGATGTTTTATAGGCTGTGTGTTGGTGAGGGGTTAGGAGTTTTTTGAGGAGGTTGGTTTTCGGGGAGTTAGCTATGTTTGACGGGAGTGAGTGGGGCTTTGGATGTATTTGATGTCGGTGGTTAGGAGGGGTTTGATGAGGAGGTGTTTGCGGTTTTGACGGAGGTTTGGTTGGAGTGTGGCCCATGGTTTGCGGTTGATGAGGAATTTAGTGCGGTGTGATGATGGTGATGTAGGATTTAGGTGCTGGTGCATAAGTGGTTTGGGGTTTGCATAGGCTGTGTGGAGGGAGGAGGATGTTGGGAGTATAGTGATGGAGTGGTGGTGTGGTGTATGGGATGGAGGATGTTAGTGTGCTGGGGGGGATGTCATAAAGGTTGAGTGGCTGTGAGTTTGGTGCCGAGGTTGTTAGTTTGTTGAGATGGAGGTTTAGTGCTGGAGGTTGGGGGGGGGGGGGATTTTTGTGTTTTTTTTTTGAGGTGGGTTTGATTGGGGAGGAGCGGTGTAGTGGTTGTTTTTAGTAGTGTCGGTCCTACGGGTATGGTGACTGGGGGGGTGGGCGGGATGTTGTGGTTAGTGTGTGGGGAGTTTTAGTTTGCCTGTTTGATGGTTTTAGTGTGGTGTTGATGGAGGAAGTCGTGTAGGGGGATGTTGTGTGCTGGTGGTGTGGGGAGGTTGTGGGTATTTGATGGGGAGTTGTACTATGTTAGTGTTGGTGGGGTGGCTTGGATTGGGGGATGTTAGTGTGGGGGATGGGGGGTGCTGAGGTTTTGTTGGGGGTTAGTGGGGTTAGGAGCGGAGGGGTCTTATTGTTATTTGTGTGTTTATGGAGGATTTTAGTACTGGAGTTTGATGGAGGACATAGGCTGGTGGATTGAGGGGATGTTAGGGGGGCGGTGTGAGAAATGAGGATGTGTGGGGGAGGGGAAGTGCTGGGGGAGGGGCAAGGGGGTTTGAAGGCTGAGTTTTGATGGAGCATGTTAGTGCTGGTGTTTGATGGAGTATGTTAGTGCTGTGTTTGATGGAGGATGTTAGTGCTGGTATTGATGGGGTGTTTGACGTGTTAGTGTTGGGGTTTGACGGGTCTTTGATAGAGGATGTTTAGTGCTGGGTTTTCATATGAGATGTAGTTGCAGTTCTGTGATTGGGAAGGTTTAGTGTTGGGGTTTGATGGACGATGTTAGTGCTGGTGTTTGACGGAGGATTTAGTGTTGGTGTTTGATGGAGGATGTTAGGTTGATGGATTGAGGGTGAGGTTTAGTGGGGTTAGTGCACAGATGGATTTTAGTGTTGGTGTGATTGATGGAGGTTAATGTGCTGGGTTTCATAAATGGATGTTAGTGCCGGGTGTTTGACGGAGGTATGTTAGTGGCAGGTGTTTTGATGGAGGTTGTTAGTGCTTTGGGGTGATGTTTTGATGGGGTTTGATGTTTAGTGCTGGTGTTTGATGGATTTTAGGTGGGGGGGGGGTTGGAGCTGGGGTTGGATGGATGGATGGAGTGATGGAGTGCTGGTGTTGATGGAGGATGGGTTGTGCGGGGTTTGTGATGAGGATGTTAGGTTTGGTTTGATTTGATGGAGGATGGGGTTTCATCCTGAAGGAGTAGTGCGGTGGTTGTGGAGGATCTGGCAGGTGTTGGATGTGGGATGTTCGTGTTGTGGGGTTTCATGGAACGAGGTTTTTGTTGGGTTTGACAGAGTTGTGAGGGATTTTGGATTGGTGTGCTGGTGAGAGGAGTTAGTGTTGGGGTTTGGATGGAGGATGTTGGTGCTGTGCTTTGATGGAGGGTTAGTGTGGTGTTTGATGGAGGATGATAGTGTTGGTGGATGGGGATTTTAGGATGGTGAGGAGGATGTGTGCCTGTGTTATGGAGTTTGTGCTGGGGATGGAGGATGTTAGTGCTGGTGTTTGATGGAGGATGTTAGTGCATGTGCCTGATGGGGGATGTTAGTGTTGGGGTTTCCTGTGTTGGGGGATGTTAGTGGGGTTTGCGCGGGTGTTGGGGTGGTGGACAAGTGTTGGTGTTTGGCTAGGAGGGTTTGTTTGGGAATGGATCTTGTTGTGGTTGGGATTGATGGAGGAGGTAGTGCTGGGACCGTTAGTCTGTGTTGATGACAGTGCAGGATGTGTATGTGGTGGGGGACTGTTGAAGGTGTTAGGGGGGGAAAATAGAAGGGGGCTAGGACCTGTGTGTGGGCTGGATTGTGTTGGGGTTTGATGGAGGAGGATGTTACTTTTGTGTTAGTGCTGGGGTTTTTGATGGAGGTTGTTAGTGCTGTGTTGATGTTTGATTGTTGTGCTGGTTTGATGGAGGATGTTAGTGTTGGTGTTTGATGGTGCTGGGGTTTGAGGATGTTAGTGCAAGCGTGGGGGGATGACAGGATTTGTGTGGGTGTTTGATGGATGATGTTAGTGTTGGGGTTTCATAGAGGATGTTAGTGCTGGTGTTTGATGGAGGATGTTAGTGTTGGGGTTTGATGGGGGATGTTAGTGCTGGGGTTTGATGGATGGGGGATGTTAGTGTTGATGGAGGATTTAGTTTGGGGTTTGATGGAGGAGTGTTGGTGTTTGATGGAGGATTTTAGTGTTGGTGTTTGATGGAGGATGTTAGTGTTGGTGTTTGACTGGGCTTTGACGGATGATGTTAGTGTTGTTTGATGGAGGATTTAGTTTATGGAAGTTAGTGCTAATGTTTAAAAATTAAAATTTGTGAACGTTTGTGTTTCATGTAAATTGCACGCAAATTATTCATGGCTGCAAACGTAGATTTATTGGGTTTGGGATGAATCATGTTGGATGTTGAAAAGTATTACTGACTTGAATGTCAAATACTACTATTCTACACAAACCAACTCGATTCATCGATTCAAAAATCGTCTGCTAAATACCGCAAATGATTCAAAAACCAAATGGCCTTAACCTATATTTATGTTATTGGTGCAAACAACAGCATAGAAACGAGTCTGTCCCAACACTCCCCGACTGCCTCATGAAGTGACCACTACACCTCTAGTTAAGTTATTTCTGTACATCTATTAAAGTACACCCAGCTTGTCCTTGTCCCTTTTGTCTCACAGTCGTACCGCATGCTGCGATTTTAATCAAAAAGCATGGCGCCAGACTTATCACCCCCCCCCCCCATGCCATGCAACCCCGAGGCCAGGCGATGGGACTCTAATGGATGATCGTAGACTGGGAAATAGACAGTCGGAAAGACAGGAGCTTAATGCTTTATAAGTCTTGTTGGGGAAAGTGCATGCCAATGCACTGGTTTTAAAGAACGAAGAGCAGAGAGTGTGTGTGTGTGTGTGTGTGTGTGTGTGTGTGTGTGAGAGAGAGAGAGAAACACACTGTGCTTCATCACTTCTTCTTGTGCAGGTAATTAAAGATCCACCTGCCTGAGAGGCCCCTCAGTGGCCATCCCTAATGGACAGAGAGAGAGAGTGATAGAGGCTACAAAGAGGGAGGGAGAGAGAGAGAGAGAGAAAGAGTGGTACATCTCTCCAAAGCTCTGATCAGGGCATTGTTGCTTTGGATGACCCTCTCTCTTTGTCTCTTTCTTTAACCCCGCTCTATTTATGAGGACTAAATGCGAAATGTCATCTCCATAGAGGCATGAACAGAGAGACAGAGACAGAGAGAGAGAGAGAGAAAAGCAAGATAGAGATTAAAAAGAGATTAAAAATGGGAATAGAGCCAGAGAAAAGATCACTGTCGGGAGAATTAAGAAAAGCTGGGAAGGCACATACCCATCGAACTCATCCAGCCTGCACTCCTTCAGGATGGACAGAGCGTGGCCTTTACTCTCGGTGACTGCAAAGGGAAGAGGAAGAGTTAACGAGCGAATGAATAAGTAAATAATGGAATAAATAAGTCCGAGTAGCGAAAGCGGCCTTTAGTAGCCCCATCCAAGCTTTGGCGCGCAGCTCGAGCCGAGCATATGGTCCTGGCTGTAAAGCGGAATTTATATCCGCATGCTGTTTGCATTTTTAATCAAGAGAAAGAGACTCGGTACAAAACAGCCTTCTTGTGTTCGGGCCGTGCAAAAAAAACGAGGTCAGCTTAGACGCGATAACCCCCCGCGAAAACATATTTCTGCATAAACATCGCTGGAACCCAAATCGGGTCAACGGATCACGGCAGTCGTCCAGGAGGACGGGAAAGGGATAGCGTTCGCGGGACGAGAGCCTCGGAGGAGCCGTCTGGCTAATTGGAGCTGAACCAGATGTGGTTCTGGGTCAAGGTCGCTTGGCACGCTGGGATGCTTTTCCGATCGGCACGGCGACAAAGAGTGGTGATTGATGAGAGTCGTTTCTGTTGATACTGACAAAGGGACTCTGCCTATGCAAGCGATGTCCAGGAAAACCCCATAGAATGCTGGGAAAGAGGGGAAAGCACCACTGCAGATGGTACCTCGTGCTCCCTGCTCGCTCTCGTGCCCCACTTAGTGTTATTTTGCATTTTTCTGGGGCATCTCTGCCACGCAATGAATGGCAGCTGTGCCCACGTGTCACGAAGCTCACAACCTCACAGATGGAACGAGAATGTGAAGAGTAATCCTGCCATGTGTACTGTAAATCTCTTTCTCTCTCTCACACACACACACACACACACCACACACACACACACACACACACATTGATATACAGTGACAAATATTCCTGAACCACCATTCTATTCGGTGGTACAGTCGACCCCCGAAAATTCACATGGGTTACTTTCCTAGAGCACCCGTGAATTGTGGGTGCGGCCAAAAAGAATGTAAAGGTAAATGTGTGTAATAAAAGAATGTAACGGTAATGTTGTGTACTGCTGTAGAATGTAAAATAGCCATAAATACCCCGATATATATGGTCATTCATCTAAACACATTTTCTTCGGTACGGTCAGTCGTTTTCTTTGTTATCATTTTTATTAACAAGAGTAAATACAAATTTATATATACCATATATAATACCATTATATATAAGTAATCATTTAATTTATTAAAATATATTTAATTTATTAAAATATACTGTAAAAATTTTACTTACTAAAAAGACAGTAAAATGCACGGGTACTCACCAAATTTAGATATATATATATATATATATATATATATATATATATATATATATATATACATACATACATACACACACATATAGAGATATAGAGTAAAATTTGTCAGATTGGGGAAGAGAGAGAGAGAAGAAGAAAAAATAAAAGAAAAGGCGCCGCTACGCTAGCGTGTCATGGAGCTTAACGAACGCAGAGCGTAGCGAACGAGTGTAATACCCATGTAATGCCTACCACCTCCTCCTCCTCCTCCCACCATCCACACACATTAACCACCACATTTCATGGTATGTACATTCATTTCTCTATACATGACTGTATTATTTTATACTGTTTATTCATTTTTATTGTTTTCATAACATTTCGTTAGTGCAGCATTCAGGAATGCAGTAAACGACCGTTTTTACAGCATGTATCTTACCACAGCTAGGAGACATGCGCAGTCAATAACGAAACGCCACCAACAACTTCATACATGAATAAATGAATGTATACAGACGGACTCAACCCTGCGAACGGGTTACGTTCCAAGAGTTCATTCTTAGGTCGGGTTTGTCTGTATACATTAATTTATAGGCCACGTATTTCACATCGCTCGCAATATTTCTCTCCCTAAATTAATCCACCTATTAATACCATCACTGTGGTGCCACAGCTATAGAAACCATCAAAATAATACAAACATGACGTACAACAGAGCAATGCATCACAGACCCATTTCTCATACAGTGAGGATGAATGGCATTACTAAAGCACAACAACTTTTAATTCACAATTCAACAAGTACAACACTGCGCATCGTTTCTAGCAGTAGCATTAATATTTCTCTCATAAAACATATTTTTTGTGCATCTTTCCGCATTTCTTTTTGTGCATTTCAGCTTTCGTGGAGGTGAAACCTGAAGGCAAATTGTCTGGGGTTGATTTTCCTGAAAAAGCTTATCAACGGTTTTGGCGATTGAAAAGTGCTTGTAAGTATATCTACGACCAAACAAATGTCTTTTCCTCGTCAGTGCGTAATAAAAAAACAGATATGAAATCCAGATGAATGTATTTGAGCTTGTGCAGTTTGGGACAGATGCTTGGATGCCTTCTAATGGGGGCATTTTAGTGGCCAAATTGCAGTCCGAGCAACATGGATTCCAGGGTATAAAAGATCATTTCTTTGACGGCGGAGATCCGATTGGACAGAACCCGAAATCGTACACACTGCGCTTTCACACTGCGATTAATGGGATGTAATGAAGAGGATGGACTATTGGGAATAAATGAATGCATGACCATAACTAAAAATATATAATAAGACATAAGTCAGTGAAAGAGATTAGTCTAAAAGAATAAGCCTTGCTCACAATTGATAACATCACCTACACTTTCCCATTTCTATGCACTTTCTTCATCTTTACATAATCCTGACTAGTTTAAAGCTATCTCCAAATTATTACTATTATTTTTTATTTTATTTATTTATTTATTTATTATGTCGAAGCTCCTGTCACCAATCCCTTGGACAATATTCTGACGTTAAATTAAACTGCAGTTTTCCAAAGTGGCCTACAGGTGGAGTAGCTGCAAACCAAAACGACGGGCAAATGACCATCTGTGTCCTGCTGCACTTGGTCAAACAGAGTCTCAGCTCAATTAAACTGGGCTTGTGACACGTGACCTGCACAAAGATTTATGAATCATCATCGTTTAAGTTTGACTGATAGATATTTTGATGGAAAGGGTTTGAGAAACAAAATACCAGATTGTATGTATGTATGTATTTATTTATTTATTTTTACATATCCAATACATATCCATATTTGGCAGCTTGGCAACTACCACTGAACTACCACCAACCACTGAACTAATACTGAACTACCACTGAACTACCAGCAACCACTGAGCTCCGTCGCAGACGCACATCTCCCCCAATAACGTCCGAGGCTAATTCAGTTGCAATTGCACAAAGCAATGCCCCGCAGAATGAGATCTTTCATTTCGATTACGCTTAAGTGTCTTTTAATGGGGAGGAGATCGTGATACATTCGCAGCCACCCGAACCACCACCACCCCCCCTCCAACCCCGAGCCAAACCATCACGAGCTGAATTACTGCTCCAATGACTTCTACGATCACACAGCCATATCCATTAGAGACCAGACTGCTTTGTAGGAAAGACTGCCTGCTGGTTGTGTGTGTTTGTGTGTATGTGTTTGTGTGTGTGTGTGTGTGTGTGTGTGTGTGTGTGTGTGTGTGTGTGTGTGTGAGCGAGAGACAGAAGTCTAAACTTTCTCATCATGATTACAGTACATGACAGTGTTGACCTTGTCGAAGAGTCCCTATAAAAATGTGTGCATGCTTGTGTGTGTGCGTGCATGCGTGTGTGTGTGTCTGTGTGTGTGTGTGTGTGTGTGTGTGTGTGTGTGTGTGTGTGTGCGTGTGAGCGTGTCATTTATATATTTTTAAATGAATAATGAGGCAAGTGAATGTAATCATCCAAATAATCACATAAGTCAAAGTGCTCGTCTCGATTGTGATTGCGGTAATGACGAAACCTTCCTCGTCCTTTCTGTGTAAATAAATGGAGACACGACGTTTAGTGAATTAAAGGGGGAAAAAAGTGGCATATGGCGTGTTAATAAATAGCTCCGCTGACTCCATGTCATTGATTCAACAAGACTCCTGAACTGTAGTGAACATAACAGGCTTTCCAATTGATGCTGCTGCTTCTCGAGCACTATAACACTTCACTCCAGTGTGTCTAGGGTTCGAAAGCATTCAGTTTTCCTTGCACTTGAATTAGGAGACCAGAACATGCAGAATTGTGGAATGAGGGGGGGTTCAAAAAACACACACCAGTCTAACGGTCAGGTGTCCACAAACCTTTGACTGCACATTGTTTCAGATTAGGGTATCTAAATAGCTGTTCTTAGTATATTAATCTATTTATTTGCTGTGTCTAGACAGTGATTAAGACTACTGATCGGAATATCAGGGCCCCGGGATTGCCAAGTTGCCACTCTTGGGTCTTTGAGCAAGTCCATTAACCCTGTGTGCTCCAGGGGGCGCTGTATCATGGCTGACACTGCAAGCTGGGCTATGTGAAGAAACAATTTTACAGTATTGTAATGTGTATGTGACAAAGCCTATTCTAATGTATATATTAGGGCTGTCTTTAATAATTATTTATATAATAAAATATTTAATTATATTTAATTAAATTATATATATTTATATATATAATAATTTAATCATTTTATTAACATGCGATCAAATCTTTTAAAGCTGAGACATAAAAAGAACAAATTAATAAACAAACATCAGTCCTTGTCCTTCCCAGATCATTTCAGCATTGACCTTTCCTCAGCCATGTTGTATTGCTAGGATGGAATATAAAAGAGGCAAAAGATGGGTTTTATTAAAAATAAATAAATAAATAAACACACCTGTCAACATGCATCCATGAACATGCACCATCAGCAGGTATATGATCAAATTAGGAATTTCCTATCCATGGATACTTTGGATACTTGGGTTAGAGCGAGTGCACTGATCAGAGCTTGAAAACCGCATCTGTAGCAAACTACACAAGTTCATGCGTTTCTGCACATTGTAGCACTGTTTAAAAAATATTTAAAAAATCATATTGTGTCTGAGATTCTTTGTGTATATGGCAGAGGTGAATTTGAAGAGTGGGCAGTCCCAGGACTGGATTTGAACAGATGGGGTCTGAAGCCCCTGGGTCAGGTTTCTTACCAAGAACATACACTTCAACAATAGTACAAACCCACAACACCCAAAAAACCCACTATATCCCCAGCTTCCTACTCACACCGTGTGTGTGTGTGTGTGTTAATCTATAATTAATCTATAATTTAAAAAAATAATGTAAATAATATAATATATTATCTTATGGCACTACTATTACCTGTTTAATTCAGTATATATATATATATATATATATATATATATATAGTATATATATATAATATATATATATATATATATATATATATATATATATATATACATTATACATTATATATATATATATATATATATATATATATATATATATATATACATTATTTTTTTTTATTTATTTATTTTCAACATAATACATTCTCAATAGGAAAATATTATATAGCAAAACTATATCGTTATTGCTATATTCAACCATATCACATATTTTCCCAATGTTGTGCAGCCCTATTACCGATTACAGCCCTATATATATATATATATATATATATATATATATATATATATATATATATATATATATATTATATATATATATGTACAGAGAATGCTTTCAGAAACATAAATAATATATTTTTTTATTTACAAAATGCAAAGTGAAAGTGACGGCACCCCCCCCCCCACACATAGTCCTGATCTCTACATCATGGATTTGATCTCTACATCATGGGATTTACATGAAGAGACAGAAGGATGTGAGAACGTCTCCATCCACAGAAGATCTGTGTTTACTTCTCCAAGATGGAACAAACAACCAGCCGAGTTCCTTCATAAACACTGTATGTAAGTGTACTTAGAAGTGTTACTGCTGTTTTTAACGCAAAGTGTGTTCACAAAAATATTGTATTTTGTTCATTAATGTAAGTAAATAATTAACACTTCTGTTTTTGAAAGCATTCTTTGTTATATATATATATATATATATATATATATATATATATATATATATATAAATTGACTTTAACAGCACTAATGTTATTAATATGTGATTAACGCAGTGTGCATTACTATGTGAGTGATCTGATCCTTCACTCTGCGTTGTTGTTGTTGTGTTGGCAAATGTACGAAACCCGAGCAACAAAGAACAAAATGTGAACAAAAATGAATATGGAAAGCAACCAGAACAGAATTATTAAAGAAGCCACATACCTTATTTAAACAACCACTAAAAAAGTAACCATGAAATGAACAACAAATTAATATTAAAAGAATAATTTCCAGTGAAATAAAATTTAAATATAAATAATCAATTAATTTTATTAAAGGGAGATATTTTGATAGAAATGCATATAATTATAACATCTGCTACAGTTAGTTACACTATTAGAAACATGAAAAGTATTCATTTATCGTACATTGAAAACGTTGAGTGTGTGTCCTGCGATGTGTTGTCATTCTATCCAGGGTGTATCCTGCTTTAATGCCCATAGACGCCTGAGATAGACACAGACTCCCTGTGACCCGAGGGAAGATCGGACAATATAGCGGTAGAAGATGAATGAATGAATGAAAATGCCTGCTTAATTTGCGATGAATCACAAGTTAACTCACGGCAGTCATGTGATTAACTGCAATATATATATTATATATTTTAATATAACAGAATTATCTACTGTATATAATCCCTCTCTGTCTCTCTCTCTCTCTCTCTCTCTCTCTCTCTCTCTCTCTCTATATATATATATATATATATATATATATAATAAGTTAATAAGATGATGTTCTGTTACATTATGTTTATTGCTTGCATGTGCAGGTTAAGTAGGGTTTAGTTGAGTTCACTTATGTCAAGTCTGGTTAATGTTTTATTTAGCGATGTCATGTATATTCCGCAGCGCCACACACGCCTCCCAATTTAGATTTTCAACATAGACCTAAACCATAAACTCTAATTAATCAATATTAACGTTTAACAAGTTCTAATGTGTACTTACATAAGTTAGATAGATAGATAGATAGATAGATAGATAGATAGATAGATAGATAGATAGATAGATAGATAGATATAGATAGATAGATAGATAGATAGATAGATAGATAGATATAGATAGATAGATAGATAGATAGATAGATATATAGATAGATAGATAGATATATCGATATAAGTAAACGCTACAGATTAATGTCAATGTCTATATAATGTCTACACAACAGTATAATGTCTTTTTAGAAAAAAAAATTGCTCAATGTCCTTTTCTACAAAATAACCTTTTCTAAAATCATCTGGTTAATATTCATTCATTCCATTATTTATCTATGTATCTATTCATTTATTAATTAATTAATTTCTTTCTTTCTTTCTTTATTTGTTTATTTTTTTGTTTGTTTATTTGTTTATTTATTATGTATCTATAACTCATCCTCAGTTTATGAATCAACATTCACTCAAACATTCTTATGCCTAACATATTGATTTGGCCCCAGACATAATGGAACAGGAGAATGTGTGTGTGTGTGTGTGTGTGTGTGTGTGTGTGTGTGTGTGTGTGTGTGTGTGTGTGTGTGTGGGTGTGTGTTGTTTGTGTGTGTGTGTGAGCAGTGTGTGTGTGTGTGTGTGTGTGTGTGTGTGTGTGTGTGTGTGTGCGTGCTTGTGAGCAGTGTGGTAGAACATTGGCCTGAGGGCAGACATTAGTGTACCTCAGTCACCAGTAATACCCTACGGCTCACAATCCCCTAAACACCATGATGTCATGCTGCTACCACATGACCCAGAGGTCCATATGCGCAAATAAAATATGCTGCTTTATCGGTCATCTCAAAATAGCCCATGTAATCGCAGATAAAGCGTAGAACAGAATGTGTTATCGTTTCTATGTAAAATATACATGTATGGTGAGCATGCGTGGATTCAGATACCATGCTTTCTTCTCTCGTTATCATTGGTCAAGTCACCTTAATAGTGCTTTTAACAATACAGATTGTGTCAAAACAACTGTACAGTATTATATAGGAAGGTAATATTGATAATAATCGATAAGAATTCGTTAAACTGTGTTCAATTTGTGTCAAGTCAAGTCAAGAGGTTTTTATTGTCATTTCAACCACATATAGCTGATGCAGTACACAGTGAAATGAGACAACGTTTCTCCAGGTGTAAATGTTCGTGACAGAGAAGAGAGAGACTCCGATGATCTTTTCAGCTGTCCTCACTATCCTCTGTAGGGTCTTCCGATCCGTGACGGTGCAGAGTTTTGTTTGCAGTTCCAAAACCAGGCAGTGATGTAGCTGCTCAGGATGCTCTCGATGGTCCCTCTGTAGGAACATGGTCAGTATGGGGGTTGGCAAATGTGCTTTCCTCAGCCTTCTCAGGAAGTAGAGACGCTGCTGGGCTTTCTTACTGATGGAGCTGGTGTTGAGTGACCAGTTGAGCTTCTCCGTCAGATGGACACCGAGGAATTTGGTGTTCTTTACGATCTCCACGGAGGATCCATCGATGTACAATGGAGAATGGTCACTCTGTGCTCTCCTAAAGTCGACAACCATCTCTTTAGTTTTGTCCACGTTCAGAGACAGGTTGTTGGCTTTACACCAGGCTGATAGATGTTCCACCTCCTCTCTGTATGCTGACTCGTCGTTCCTGCTGATGAGACCCACCACGGTCGTGTCATCGGCGAACTTGACGATGTGATTTGTGCTGTGTGTTGCAGCAAAGTCGAGAGTCAGCAGAGTGAACAGCAGAGGGCTGAGCACACAGCCCTGAAGAACTCCAGCGCTCAGTGTGGTGGTGCTAGAGATGCTGTTCCCGACCCGGACTGACTGAGGTCTCCCAGACAGGAAATCCAGGATCCAGTTACAGAGAGAGGTGTTCAGACCCAGTAGGCTCAGCTTCTCGATCAGGTGCTGAGGAATGACTGTGTTGAATGCTGAACTGAAGTCAATGAACAGCATTCGAACATATGTGTCCTTTTTGTCCAAGTGTGTGAGAGACAGATGGAGAGTGGTGTTGATGGCATCGTCCGTTGAACGGTTTGGACGATACGCAAACTGCAGAGGGTCCAGTGAGGGTGGAAGGTGGGACTTGATGTGCCTCATGACGAGCCTCTCGAAGCACTTCATGGTGATGGGTGTGAGTGCAACGGGACAGTAGTCATTGAGGCAGGAGACTGAAGATTTCTTTGGCACCGGGACGATGGTCGTTGTCTTGAGGCATGTGGGAACAACGGCGCTGCTCAGGGAGATGTTGAAGATGTCAGTAAGAACATCTGCCAGCTGTTCTGCACATTCCCTGAGCACCCGGCTAGGAATGTTGTCAGGTCCAGCAGACTTCCATGGGTTGACTCTGCGTAGAGTCTTCCTCACCTCATCTGTGGTTAGACAGATCACCTGGTCATTGGAAGGAGGGTTGGTCTTCCTTGCTGCCTCGTTGTTCTGCGCCTCGAACCGGGCGTAGAAGTCGTTCAGCACGTCTGGGAGGGAGGCGTTGTTATCACAAACTGGTGATGGTGTCTTGTAGTTCGTGATCGCCTGGATGCCCTGCCACATGCGCCGAGTGTCTCCACTGTCCTGGAAGTGACCGTGGCTTTTCTTGGCATGATTTTCTTGGCCTCTCTGATGGCTCGGGATAGTTTGGCCCTTGCTGTTCTTAAGGCCACCTTGTCCTTTGCTCTGAAGGCGGAGTCTCTGGTTCTCAACAGCGCACGTACCTCTGCAGTCATCCACGGTTTCTGGTTGGAGCGTGTAGTGATGGACTTGTAGATGGTCACGTCATCAATGCACTTTGCGATATAGCTGGTCACTGATGATGTGTACTCCTCCAAGTTAATGGAGTCGCCGTTGGTTGCAGCGTCCCTGAACATGTCCCAGTCAGTGCACTCAAAACAGTCCTGAAAAGCAAAGATGGCTCCATCAGGCCAGGTTTTTACATGTTTCAGAACCGGTTTCGAGCGTCTGATGAGTGGTCTGTATGCTGGCATTAGCATAACAGAGATGTGGTCTGAGTATCCGAGATGGGGGCGGGGCTGCGCACGGTACGCGCCGGGTATGTTTGTATAAACAAGATCCAGCGTATTTTCCCCTCTCGTAGCAAAGTCCACATACTGATGGTATTTAGGGAGCACTGTTTTGAGATTCACATGGTTAAAATCTCTGGCAATGATGAATAATCCGTCGGGGTGCGCATTCTGTAGGTCATGAATAGCCCCATAGAGTTCATATAGCGCCTCCTTATCATTAGCGCTAGGTGGAATGTACACTCCGACAATGAAAGTAGTGGTGAATTCCCGTGGTAAATAAAATTTACAGTCACATTTACAGTCACAAACTCCACAAGCGATGAACAGAAGCTGGAAACCAGCACAGAGTTCTTGCACCATTCCGTGTTGATATAAACACACACGCCACCGCCGCGAGTCTTACCGCACAAAGCTGAATGGCAGCGCCAAAACTCTGTCGCTGAGCCACATCTTCATGAAAACAAAGACGCAGCAGTCTCTGAGCTCTCGCCGTGTAGTACGCTGGAGTCGGATGTAGTCCAGTTTATTGTCCAGGGAGCAGACATTTGAGAAAAAAATGGATGGGAGTGCCGGCCGGCTAGGGTTAGCATTTAGCCTAGCACGGACCCCCGCCCGCTTGCCGCGCTTCCTCAAGCACCACTTCCAATGTCTTCTCTCCCGGT
Source organism: Kryptopterus vitreolus (assembly GCA_030449085.1). Classification (NCBI taxonomy): domain Eukaryota; kingdom Metazoa; phylum Chordata; class Actinopteri; order Siluriformes; family Siluridae; genus Kryptopterus; species Kryptopterus vitreolus. The sequence goes on from JACRUU010000018.1 coordinate 17,704,122, forward strand.
CACCGGCATCGGGCGACGCCGAGGACTGGGGGCCTGGTTTGAGTAGTCGAGGTTGCAGCAAGCCGAGGTCACAAAGTTTATTAATAACGTCACCATGCAGGCTGGTTGCTGCATGGTTGCTTCATTGTAAAATTGTCTGGCGGTCGTATACGTGAACCCAGTTGTCTCTGGTGTCCATGTAGCTGAAGGTTTCGCGTTGTAAACATAAAAAGCACCATTTTGGATCCGGAGAGGCCGCTGCGAGCTACTGCCACGCCGCCATCTTGGATTAAGATATTGATCCAAGTATATTGTACTCCAAGTACAATATTGCTTGGAGTTGAGTATGCCATAGGTCAACCAAAACTCCATTGGTGGCACAAATGGAGGAAAAAAGCCTTGGAAGAAGCCATGTCCAGTCAGGGGATCAGTTCTCCTCTGACCAATTTGTCATTTGCATAGTCATTTGTATAAACAGGTCATTTTTATTACTATTATTATATTTCTAATATTTTTTTTCAATTATAGCCTAGCTGCCTGGATACAGACAATGATTATTTAAGTTAAACATATACACTATATCAGGGGGGTGAAACTCATTGTCACCGGGGGCCTCATCAGGTTGTCTTCAAAGGGCCAGTTATAAGACTTTGATGAGCGACACCACCTCATAACACAAAAGATGTATCACATTTTCTCCATAATGCACGGACATGTGTCTTTCTTGCAAGTGCGCTGTGTGTGCTGTGGGGAGAGTCCTTTTATGCGTGGCTTGAGTGTAGGGGTAATGTGAAACAGGTGCGGGTGATTACTACCTGGGTGAGGGTGTGCATTGTGATTGGGTGGTGGAACCTGCCAGATCCGTGACACTACCCCCCCCCCCGCTACAGCCCGCAACTGTGGTGGTTTTAATAGGGAGACTTGGAAGGACTGGTGAATGAGATATTGTGGAGGTAGCTGACCGAGTTGAGTTCTAGTATTCTGAATGGGCCAACATATCTGGAACTGAGATTCGTGCAGGGCCGCCGTAGAGGCAAGTCCCGGGGGGCCAGCCACACCTTCTGGCCGGGATGGTACTGAGGTGTCTCAGGTCTGCCTTGGTTTTCTGTCTGTGGAATGCCAGGTGGAGCTGGTGGTGAGCGATGTCCCAGATCCTCTCGCTGTCCCGGAACCAGCAGTCGACAAATGGAACATCAGAGGGCTCCTCTGACCAGGGAAACGATGGTGGCTAGAACCCGAGGACGCATTGGAACATGGAGTGAATCCAGTGGCAGGTTGCTGGAGGGAGTTTTGCCATTACTTTGAGGGTAACAGTCCTTGCATTGTGGGAGATATAGTTTATTGTCAATGCACGACTTTAAACCTTATTTTAAGACAATCGTACACCTTTCAAGCCCTTTGGGCCACATAAAATGACGTAGCGGGCCTCGGGTTTGACACGTGTGCTTTATAATTGACAAAGGTCCATCGTGAACATTGTCATGATGGGCCTCCACCTAATCTACCGGAAGAGGCAAGTCGTCCGAACGTACCTACCAGCAGGACGCAGAGGGACTGTGCAAAGGCAGCTCAGCCCGGCACGTACGATAAGGAGGCGGGGCATCCTCAATATGACATGGCTGGAGCTTATCCCAGAGTGGCGGATCTTCTTTATATTCAATCCGGGGCTTCTATAAAAGGCCGTCCGATGGCGAATGCTGAACGTATGGCTTTCTATTAATGACGTTTTTCTCTCCCAATCTCCAACTACAGACTAGACGGCACCCTCGGATGAGGAATTCCCACCAGATCATCACAGCGCCTCGTACATCTGAGCCTCCGCGGCCGTGCGGCAGGAAAAAGCTTGACCCCTACGTGCCGATGTACACCTGGGGAAGAAGCGCCCACAGATTGGGACCGGACATCGTGGAGCACGTCGAGGGATCTCCGTGCTCCCTTTTCTGCCACTCCACATCTGACATTGAATAACTGCTGCGAATACTTTCCACCGTTGTCTAGACAACATCTCATTCCATATTTAGTTCCCATGTGTTCTTATAATTCTCTTCACTCTTCTGGGAAGATTTTCCACTACATTTTGGAGATTTGTGCCCATTCAACCACGACAGCGATAGATACCGTTGTAGGTGAAATGACGAGATCTGCTTTTCAGTTTATCCCCAAAGGGGTTTAATAAGATCGCTGTAAGAGCGCGGGGTCCCCACAACCATCTTTTCATGAAGCTCGATATGTACACAGGTTCATGCCAGAACAGTCTAATACTTATGACTTCCAGTGACAAACGTGTGCCTCCAAAATATGAACAGTTTGGGGACGAAACGCCAACGACTGGAAGTAAGGCATCCCAAATCTTTTGTCCGTATAGTGCATATTTACACTTCGCTATCAACTACACTGTTTGTCGTTGCGCTAAAACGAATAATGTGGCTATAATTATTTACAGGCTACGGCGTTTTGTGTGTTTTAATTAAAAACGACAAGTGCGTGAGGTGTAACCATAGCAACAATAATAGCATGGAGCGCTAGAAAGTTTCAGATAAAATCCTTGTTATTTTTAGATTATTAAATTTTAAGTCAGTAAAACTGTATAAATAGCCGTGCTCTGGGGGGTGTAGAAGTGCATGTATTCGTGTGTGTGTGTGTGTGTGTGTGTGTGTGTGTGTGTGAACGTATGGAGTGGTAGGCGAGTTGTAATTGAAAATCACCGATTTATATGAACGCACTCGCTCTAATACACCGTTGTTTCTATAGTAACAAGTCTTTGACAGATGCTTTTGTAGAGCCGACTCGAGTCAGACAATAAAAACATGATTTAATTATGAAATATTGTCAGCTTCATTGCTCCAGCGTCGGAGACGTGTCTTGTGTCAAAACTTCTGTCAGTGCAATTACCTTGATGTAAAGCTGTTCCTTTACGTTTTCCAGACATGTGCGTCTTTGATTTATTGAGTTACGATGAAGTTGTTAATGTTAACGTAAGACAATAAACAGATACTAGAATCGTCATGACCACCTCCCGAATATTGCGCTGATCCCCTTTTGGAGCCAAAACAGTCCTGACCCTCATCATTAATATCACGGGCCAGCCTTTGCTCTCTCTACATGTATCAGACACACACAAGCTGCAGGTTTGGAGACGCTCTGACCCAGTCGTCTAGCCGTTCCAATATGGACCTAATCAAACTCACTCAAATCCTTACGCCCATTTTTCCTGCTTCTAACACATCAAGGATGAAATGTTAATTCGAAATTTCCCACTCGCAAACAGGTGTCATGAGGTAACCTGTGTTAGTCACGGCACCGCTCGTGATGTCATAATGTCATGATGCATAATGCTGTATAGTCTCTATATACCAGGGATATTCAGTTCGGCTTTTTCTACATTATAACATGTTTATATGTTGCATTTTGAAAGTACATAGCATTAGTGCATTGTACAAAAAGCTTTGTGTGTGTGTGTGTGTGTGTGTGTGCGTGTGTGTAGCCTTTTGTGAGCGTAATGTCCTCCCTATCACCTGGTCAGTGTCAGTGTGAAGATGGCAATCATAAGATTGGAAAAAAAATAACTGTGAATGCAGGTGTGTGTGTATGTGTGTGTGTGTGTGTGTGTGTGTGTGTGTGTGTGTGTGTGTGTGTGTGGTGTGTGTGTGTGTGTGTGTGTGTGTGTGTGTGTTGTACCAGTCACATCAGTCCGTATATCAGCAAGCTTAAACAGTGGAGCGACCCGGTCACGGTAGATTTGGTATGCGTCTTTCTTGTGGCTTATCGGATTCACGAAGACCTTCAGTGACTTGGGACGTTGTTTAAATCCTACAACAAGAGGAAACAGAAAGAGAAAGATATAATAGGCTGTCAAAGATAATGCGTTATTAACACGTTAACGCAATTTGACTTTAACGGCACTAATGTTATTAAAGCGTTATAACGCAGTGTGCGTTAGTATGTGAGCGATCTCCTCCTTCACTCTGCGCTGTGTTGGCGGATGAACGAAACCCAAACAACAAAAAAGAAGAAATGAATAAAGAAACAACAGTGCATCCACTCACGCTTCCTAAATTTCCCCCAATTACACCTACTAGCTGTGCATTCACAACAGGTACGATCTCCTCACTACAGTGGCAAGAAAAAGTATGTGAACCTTTTGGAATTTCATGGTTTTCTGAATAAATTTGTCATAAAATGTTATCTGATCTTCATCTAATTCATTGGTATTGACAAACACAATGTGTCTAAAAATAATAACACAAAAAAAAAATCCGATCTTTCTTGTCTTTATTGAACACAATCATTCAACATTCAAAATGGCAGTGGAAAAAGTAAGTGAAACCTTGAGTTAATGACCTCAAAAAAGCTAATTGGAGCTAATTGGTTTTAGCACACCTGGAGTCTTGTTAAGATAATAAGTTTGGAGGTGTGGACTACAGATACTTTGACTGATAAAAACTCCTCAAACCTTTGGAGTTTGCTCTGCACAAGAAGGACATGATTATGTGAGCCATGCCTCGCCAAAAAGAGCTTTCAGAGGACCTACGATCAAGAATTGTTGATTTACATGAAGCTGGCGAGGGTTACAAAGTTATTTCAAAGACTTTAGAAATTCACCAGTCTACAGTTCGGCAAACAATCTACAAATGGAGACAATTTGGGACTGTTGCTACTCTACCTAGAAGTGGGCGCCCCGTCAAAATGACACCAAGAGCACAACGAACACTCATCAATGAGGTAAAGAAACAACCCCGAATGACAGCCAAAGATTTGAAGGCATCATTGGAACTTGCTAACATATCTTTTCATGAGTCTACAATACATAAAACACTGAACAAGCAGGGTATCCACGGCAGGACACCGCGAAGGAAGCCGCTGCTTACTAAAAAGAACATTGCTGCACGCCTTAAGTTTGCAAAAGAGCACATTGACACTCCACAGCGGTATTGGCAAAATGTTTTGTGGACTGATGAAACTAAGATTGAATTATTTGGAAAAAACACACAGCACTACATCTGGCGTAGAAAGGGCACGGCATATCGTCATGAAAACATCATCCCAACTGTAAAGTATGGTGGAGGAAGCATCATGATTTGGGCCTGCTTCGCTGCATCAGGGCCTGGCCAGCTTGCAATCATTGAGGGGAAGATGAATTCCCAAGTATATCAGACAATTCTTCAGGATAATGTGAGAATTGTAAAAACAGCTGAAACTGTGTAGAGTGGCCGACAACGACCCAAAACACAGGAGCAGTCCACAACAGAATGCCAGAAAAACAAAATCCGCCTTTTGGAGTGGCCACAGAGCCCAGACCTCAACCCAATAGAGATGCTATGGATTGACTTGAAGAGGGCCGTACACATGAGATGTCCAAACAATATGACAGAGCTAAAGCAGTTCTGCCAGGAAGAATGGGCTAAAATTCCTCCTCAGCGATGTGCAGGTCTGATCCACAGCTACAGGAAGCGCCTGGTTGAGGTTATTGCTGCCAGGGGGGGTCAACCAGTTATTCATTCTAAGGTTTCACTTACTTTTTCCACTGCCATTTTGAATGTTGAATGATTGTGTTCAATAAAGACAAGAAAGATTGGATTTTTTTGGTGTTATTATTTTTAGACACATTGTGTTTGTCAATACCAATGAATTAGATGAAGATCAGATAACATTTTTAATAAACAAATTTATTCAGAAAACCATGAAATTCCAAAAGGTTCACACTTTTTCTTGCCACTGTATATTAGCGTATATTACCGTATGGAACCTTACAAGCGCATCGTATTCCCAAATCCGTATCACGCAATAAAGCGCAATAACCTAAACGTATCACCAGTTTAGATGAAAAAGCAACCAGAACAGAATTCTTAAAGGAGCCACGTCCCATATTTCACACTTAAAACCACCACTAAACAAACATTGCAATTAATATTTAAAGAATAATTTCCAGAGTAAGAAAAATATGAAACAATAATTCTATTAAATTGAGAGATTTAGAGAGAAATGTATATAATTATAACATCTGATACAGTTAGAGTATTAGAAACATGAAAAGTATTTATGGTACATCAAAAACATACAATCAATGTGTGATTAATCATCAATCGTGTGATTAGTCGTGGTTAAATATTTTAATCGATAGATAGATAGATAGATAGAAAGATAGAACCAACCAGCCAACTGGGAGCAAAACACCCTTAGGCACAGGGAGAACATGGGAGACTCCACACACACACGGCGGAGGCGGGAATCGAACCCCCAACCCTGGATGTGTGAGGCGAATATGCTAACCACCATGCTAACCGTGCCCCCTCCTCAGTGTGGGGTATCATTTTAATCCCATCCCCATTCCACTTATCGATTCCGATTCTTATCAATTCCTAATTTCGATTCCAAAATCTCAGATGCTTAGTCATGTTTGGTCACGACACCTTGCTTGCATTCATGTTAGTTTATTACACAAATTACACTTGGCTTTGTCTACGGTTAAAGGATCGGTTACACAAGGTGCAAAAATAAAAGAGCTTTAATAAGAATAATAAGGCTGGAAAAATCCCCAAGACATGAGAAGTAGACGAGAATCATCCGATGCCGCAAACCCCTTAAATACCCAGGGATCAATCTATGCGGCGACATGGCCGGAAGTGCACGCCTCGAGACTGTAGAATCCTAGGTTCAGGTGATGTTTAGATTACCACATAAGGTAATGCATAAAAATGCACTCCGGAATGGTTAAGAGCAAAAGTATCAAAAATCTGATCCTTATTGTTTTTGATTCCCATCCCTAATCCTCCATGTAGCTCAGTTATAGGGATGGGAATCTCGGGGCATTTTACTGACTTGGTTCTTTGAATCTTGTTCATTATACTGATCGACCTTTTGTGATTTATTTAGTTGCTTTAATCTCTTGGTAAAAGAACAAACGACTCGGACCAGATGACTCATGAAATGAACTGATTCTGTCTACAGTGTCCTGCACTGCACAGCGTCTATGGGAGTCACGTGATTAAAGAGTGAGCAATTTGGACGAGTACATTGGAGAGGCAAACTACCAGATTCTGATTCCTGTACATAACCCATGGAGATTTGCGAATGCGCTGGCAGTACAAAATAAACGATTCACTCTTTGAAACAACTCGTTTATCTGAGTTACATTAAAGACTCGTTCGAATTGAAAGAATCGTTCATGAATGACTCAGGATTCAATAACTTCAGAATTCTATTCAATAGCTGCCACTGTGTATGTGACAGTGATTCGGCAGTTTTCGGCTGTAAACACAATTTAATTAAACTGACCAGAACGACCTTAGCACTCAATGGTCCAGCCAATCGACATTGAGTATTCAGGCAGACCACGGCATTTATAATACGCCAATAATGTAACAATAACTGCAATATAGACTAATATGGACTTTCCTCCGGCTATGAATGTATACATTTAAAGTAAAATAAAAAAAAAGAAAACCAGTAAAGTATATAAATTATATGTAGGAAATGTTCATCACCACCTTCTTTATCACTCTTTTCATCCTCCTTTTTTTGTTCTTCATATAACATCATTATCATTTTCATCCACATTTAGAATACATGCAGTCTTATTTTTACTTATTTCTTATTTTCTTATATCTATATTCCTATCTATCTATCTATCTATCTATCTATCTATCTATCTATCTATCTATCTATCTATCTATCTATCTATCTATCTATCTATCTATCTATCTATCTATCTATCTATCTATCTATCTATCTATCTATCTATCTATCTATCTATCTATCTATCTATCTATCTATCTATCACCTCCTCATCTTTATCACTTCATCACTCCTTGTTTCCTCCAAAGTGTTTTGTTTACTGATAAACAGCACAGAGCGGGAATTTGGAGATGGAAATCTACTGAGACCGAGCAAGTGGAAGAGAGAGAGAGAGAGAGACAGTAAGAGAAAGAGAGAGAGAGAGAGAGAGAGAGAGAGAGAGAGAGAGAGAGAGACAGTGAGAGAGAGATGGTGAGAAAGGGGGAATGAATGAGTGGTAGCGTAAACGTGATCCCCACGGGTATTGATTTAAAAGCTCTGTGCTTCTCCAGTGTAGAGGAGCTCACATCTGTCAGTGTGTGTGTGTGTGTGTGTGTGTGTGTGTGTGTGTGTGTGTGTGTGTGTGTGGCGTGTGTGTGTGTGTGTGTAAGAGCTCAGAGCACCATAATGATCATCCTTCCTGCTGAATGGAGCTTTTGTGCTCAGACACGGTGCAAGTTCACCCCACTCGGAGTGGAAAGGTCACGACTGCCGCTGTTGTTCACGGCGCTTGAACCTCTGCCAGGATTCGTGGGGAAGTCATGAATAAAGACACCCTTTGGGCTTGTACATGCACACTGACACACACACAGACACACACACAAACACACACACAATATGCATGCTCATATGCTCACATACACACACCCTCACTGTCTCCTGATTGTTTTCCTGTCTGCTCTTTTTTTTCTAAGGGCGATATCGTTCATTTACTACTTTTCTCTCTCTTTCTCTCTCTCTCTCTCTCTCTCTCTCTCTCTCTCTCTCTCTCTCTCTCTCTCTCTCTCTCTCTCTCTCTCTCTCCTCTCTCCGTTTTTGTATATTAGTCGCTCACCATTCGCTGGAAGGTCTTTCCTCCCGGAGTTTATTGAATCGAGGGAATCTTAAATACACATAGACTCATCCACAAGCTTCCACTGCTTCACTCCTTCTTTTATTCATCTGCATTCAACCCACTAACTATCGTCCACCTCATAAGCTCTTTGGGGTCACACAGGGTCAGGGTTCAAACAAAGATTGTGGTGCAGAATTGTTTGAATTGATTGGATTGGATTCTAAGGACCATGAATTGCTTGGCATTGTAAGGAAAGCATGTCTCAAAACTGTGACCCCAAAGGGTCAATATTATTATTATTATTATTATTATTATTATTATTATTATTATTATTATTCATTATTATTATTATATAGTTATTATTATTATTATTATTGTTATTGTTATTATTATTATTATTATTATTATTATTATTATTTATTATTATTATTATTATTATTATTGTCATTATTATCAGTTATTATTATTTATTATTATTATTATTATTATTATATTATTATTATTATTATTATTATTATTTATATATACCTGAGTAAAGAAGGGACATTGCAAATAAATGTGTGGTGTTGTGAAGTTTTTAATTTATTTAAATTTATATGCATTTTTGATGAACAATGAACAGTAATGCGCGCGCATTAATCACGCATATATAAAAATGTTATTTTTAACAGTCCTAATCAATACAAAACAGATTTCTAATTTTGTTGCCTAATGAGTGAAATGATGATCAGGTGATCAGGAACGTTTGTGTTGGCCGTCATATTTACATCACTGATTCCCTCTGTCTCATAAACATCAGTCAGAGTTCTTGTTGGCTTTTTGCTGTGCTACGTCTGTGGTGCAGGTAATGATACAGCAGTGGTTGGTTGATCGGGAAATAGTGCCATGGGCTAAAAACGTCGGGGTTCCATTGAATTAATGGGAATTAAAAATATCGACATTTCGATACATTTCAAGTAACAAGTCTACTTTTAAAATGCAGTGTAGTGTAGTGTAGTGTAGTGTAGTGTAGTGTACAGTGTAGTGTGGTGTAGTGTAGTGTAGTAGTGCGTGTTGTAGTGTAGTGTAAGTGTAGTGTGGTGTAGTATAGTGTAGTGTAGTGTAATGTGGTGTGGTGTAGTGTAGTGTAGTGTACTGTAGTGTAGTGTATGTATGTAATGTGGTAGTATAGTGTAGTGTGTGGTGTAGTGTAGTGTAGTGTAGTGTAGTAGTGTAGTGTAGTGTAGTTGTAAGTGTGGTGTAGTGTATGTAAGGTGTAGGTGTGTGTGGTGTGGTGTAGTGGTAATGTGGTGTATTGGTAAGTGTACAATGTGGTGTAGTGTGGTGTAGTGTAGTGTACTGTAATGTGGTATAGTGTAGTGTAGTGTAGTGTGTGTAGTGTAATGTGTATGTGTAGTGTATGTGTGTGTAGTGTAGTGTAGTGTGTATGTGTGTAGTGTGGTGTGGTGTAGTGTAGTGTAATGTGGTGTAGTGTAGTGTAGTGTATGTGTAGTGTGTGGTGTGGTGTAGTGTAGTGTAATGTGGTGTAGTGTAGTGTAATGTGTGTAGTGTATGTGTAGTGTGGTGTGGTGTGGTGTAGTGTAATGTGGTGTGGTGTGGTGTAGTGTAGTGTACTTGTAGTGTAGTGTAGTGTAGTGTAGTGTAGTGTAGTGTAGTGTAGTGTAGTGTGGTGTAGTGTAGTGTAGTGTAGTGTAGTGTAGTGTAGTGTAGTGTATGTAATGTGTAGTGTAGTGTGTAGTGTAGTGTAGTGTATTGTAGTGTGTGTGTGGTGTGGTGTAGTGTAATGTGGTGTGTGTGTAGTGTAGTGTAGTGTATGTGGTGTAGTATAATGTGTAGTGTAGTGTAATGTAGTGTAGTGTGGTGTTGTGTACTGTAGTGTAGTGTAGTGGTCTGTGTATGTAGTAGTGTGTGTGGTGTGGTGTAGTGTACTTTGGTGTAGTGTGTAGTGTAGTGTGGTGTAGTGTGTAGTATGTAGTAGTGTAGTGTAAGTATACTGTGTAGTGTGGTGTGGTGTGGTGTAGTGTGTAGTGTAGTGTATGTGGTGTAGGTGTAGTGTAATGTGGTGTGGTGTGGTGTAGTGTAGTGCACTGTAATGTGGTGTAGTGTAGTTGTAATGTGGTGTGGTGTAGTGTAGTGTCATGTTGTAGTGTAGTGTGAATGTGGTGTAGTGTAGTGTAATGTAGTGTAGTGTAGTGTAGTGTAGTGTAGTGTAGTGTGTAGTGTAGTGCCTGTAATGTGGTGTAGTGTAGTGTAGTGTAGTGTAGTGTAGTAGTGTAGTAGTGTGTAGTGTAGTGTAGTGTAGTGTAATGTGGTGTGGTGTAGTGTTGTGTCAGTGGTACTGTGTGTGTGTAGTGTAGTGTATTGTAGTGTAGTGTAGTGTGTAGTGTATGTGTAGTGTAGTTCGTGTCCTGTGGTGTTGTGGTGCTAGTGTCCTGTGGTGTGGTAGTGTAGTTACTGTGTAGTGTAGTGTGTATGTAGTTGTGTGTAGTGTATTGTACTGTAGTGGTGTGTGTAGTGTAGTGTAGTGCCTGTTGTAGTGTAGTGTGTGGGTAGTGTGTGTAGTGTGTGTACTGTGGTGTAGTGTGGTGTAGTGTGTAGTGTGTGTAATGTGGTGTAGTGTAGTGTAATGTGGTGTGGTGTAGTGTAGTGTAGTGTAGTGTAGTGTAGTGTAGTGTTGTGTAGTGTAGTGTAATGTGGTGTAGTGTAGTGTAGTGTAGTGTAGTGTGTGTAGTGTAGTGTAGTGTAAATGTGGTGGTGCAGTGTAGTGTGTGTGTAGTGTGTGTGTAACTGTGTGTAGTGTAGTGTATGTGTGTGTGTAGTGTGTTGTGGTGTGTGTGTAGTGTGTAATGTGGTGTGTAGTGTAGTGTAGTGTATGTGTAGTGTAGTGTATGTGTAGTGTAATGTGTAGTGTAGTGTAGTGTGTGTAGTGTTGTAGTGTAGTGTAGTGTAGTGTAGTGTGTAGTGTAGTGTAGTATAGTAGTGTGAGTGTTGTGTAGTGTAGTGTAGTGTGTGTGTAGTGTCGTGTGTAGTGTAGTGTAGTGTAGTGTAGTGTAGTGTAGTGTAATGTGGTGTGGTGTAGTGTAGTGTAGTGTAATGTGGTGTAGTGTGCTGTACTGTGGTGTAGTGTAGTGTAGTGTAGTGTACTGTAGTGTAGTGTAGTGTGCTGTACTGTGGTGTAGTGTAGTGTAGAGTGATGTACTGTACTGTAGTGTAATATGCTGTACTGTGGTGTTGTGTAGTGTAGTGTGATGTACTGTGGTGTAGTGTACCGTATTGTACTGTAGTGTAGTGTAGTATACTGTACTGTGGTGTTGTGTAGTGTAGTGTGATGTACTGTGGTGTGGTGTGGTATAGTGTACTTTTCTGTGGTGTAATGTGGTGTAGTGTGCTGTGGTGTAATGTGGTGTAGTGTGATGTACTGTGGTGTAGTGTACTGTACTGTACTGTGGTGTAATGTGGTGTAGTGTGGTGTGGTGTGGTGTGGTGTGGTGTGGTGTGTGTGGTGTGGTGTGTGTGTGTGTGTTGTGTGTGTATGTGTTGTGTAGTGTGGTGTGGTGTAGTGTAGTGTAGTGCAGTGAGGTGTACTCTGGTTTAGAAGAGCCTTTATTTGTCACATATACATTACAGCACAGTTGAACCCGGACCTTCCGATCAGCAGTCCAGCGCTTTAGACTACTGAGCTACTCCCTCCCCTAAGATTAAAAGTGTAGCGTAGTGCAGTGTGGTGAAGTGTAGTGCAGTGTGGTGTAATGTACTATGGTGTAGTGTAGTGCAGTGTGGTGTAATGTAGTGTACTATGGTGTAGTGTAGTGCAGTGTGGTGTAATGTACTATGTGTAGTGTAGTGCAGTGTGGTGTAGGTTGGTGTAGTACAGTGCAGTGTAATATAGTGTGGTGTAGTGCAGTGCAGTGCTGTGTAGTTTGGTGTAGTACAGTGCAGTGTAATATAGTGTGGTGTAGTTTGGTGTAGTAAAGTGTGATGTAGTGTGGTGTAGTGCAGTGCAGTGCAGTGTAGTGTGGTGTGTGTTTGTTGTGTAGTGCAGTGTGGTGTAGTGCAGTACAGTGTGTGTAGGTGCAGTGTGTAGTGTGGTGTAGTGCAGTGTGGTGTGTAACAGTGTAGTGTGTGTGTAGTGTAGTGCAGTGTGGTGTAGTTTGGTGTAGTACAGTGTGATGTAGTTGTGGTGTAGTGTAGTGCAGTGTGGTGTACTTTGGTGTAGTACAGTGTGATGTAGTGTGGTGTAGTGTAGTGCAGTGTGGTGTAGTGCAGTGCAGTGCAGTGTAGTGTAGTGCAGTGTAGTGTAGTGCAGTGTGTAGTTTGGTGTAGTACAGTGTGATGTAGTGTGGTGTAGTGTAGTGCAGTGTGGTGTAGTGCAGTACAGTGCAGTGTAATATAGTGTGGTGTAGTGTAGTGCAGTGTGGTGTAGTTTGGTTTAGTACAGTGTGATGTAGTGTGGTGTAGTGCAGTGCAGTGTAATATAGTGTGTAGTGTGGTAGTGTTGTGTTGTGTTGTGTAGTGTGGTGTAGTGTGGTGTAGTGCAGTGTAGTGCAGTGTGCAGTGTGAGTTGTGTGGGGTAGTGCAGTGTAGTGTAGTGTGAGTGTAGTGCAGTGTTAGTGTGGTGTAGTGTGTAGTGTGGTGTAGTGTGGTGTAGTGCAGTGTGTAGTGTGGTGTAGTGCAGTGCAGTGTGTTGTAATGTAGTGCAGTGTGGTGTAGTTTGGTGTTAGTACAGTGTGATGCAGTGTGGTGTAGTGCAGTGCAGTGCAGTGTAGTGCAGTGCAGTGCAGTGTAGTGCAGTGCAGTGCAGTGTAGTGCAGTGTAGTGTAGTGTAGTGTCAGTGTGTGTTAGTGCAGTGTAATATAGTGTGTTGTAATGTAGTGCAGTGTGGTGTTGTAGTTTGGTGTAGTACGTGTGATGTGTGTGGTGTAGTGCAGTGCAGTGTAATATAGTGTGTTGTAATGTAGTGTAGTGTGGTGTAGTTTGGTGTAGTACAGTGTGATGCAGTGTGGTGTAGTGCAGTGCAGTGTGGTGTAGTGTAGTGCAGTGTGTTGTAGTTTGGTTTAGTACAGTGTGATGCAGTGTGGTGTAGTGCAGTGCAGTGTAATATAGTGTGTTGTAATGTAGTGCAGTGTGGTGTAGTTTGGTGTAGTACAGTGTGATGCAGTGTGGTGTAGTGCAGTGCAGTGCAGTGTAATATAGTGTGTTGTGCAGTGCAGTGTAGTGTAGTGTGGTGTAGTGTTGTACAGTGTGTGTGTTGTGTGTGTGCGTGTAGTAGTGTGGTGTAGTGTGGTGTAGTGCAGTGCAGTGTGTGTGTGGTGTATGTAGTGTGTGTGGTGTATGTGTGTTGTAGTGTGTGTGTAGTGTGTGATGTAGTGCAGTGTGTAGTGTGTTGTAATGTAGTGTCAGTGTGTGGTGTAGTGTAGTAGAGTAATTTGCGTATTCTTTGGCACAATACTGACGATCATCTCATTTGTGTGTGTGTGTGTGTGTGTGTGTGTGTGTGTGTGTGTGTGTGTGTGTGTGTGTGCACGTGTGTGTGTGTCTGTGTATGTATGCATGTGTGCGTGAAGTGAGGTTGAGTGTGTACAGTGCTGTAAAGCCTGAGCCGTGTGCTGCCTGGTGTTACTATGGTACATAATCCTGAGTCGGTGAAAACGGTGTGCTCCCTCTGAGGAATCGGATCCCGGCGATGAACCTGCACTCGGGTTTCGAACTGTTTTCACTGCGCCAAAGGCCACTGCGATTAACAGCGCACAGCCATTTGCACTCCCCATGTGTAATTACACAGACACTGACCTTTCACACACACACACACACACAAGTGCTACTCGTTCTAACACAACGCTCAGAGGCACTTATCAGACACAATCTGTCACGTCGCGCTACACACGATTCTTCATATACTTCATGATTCATCTCAGAAAGACTGACCTGTCTGTCTGTCTGTCTGTGTATCAGTCTGTTTATCAAAGTACTTATCTGTCTGTCGGTGTTTCTCTATCTATCTATCTATCTGTCTGTTTGTCTGTCTATCTATCTGTTAGTGTCTCTCTATCGATCCATCCATCCATCCACCCATCCATCCATCTATCTGTCTGTCTGTCTATCTGTTTGTCTATCTGTTTGTGTTTCTCTATCCATCCATCCATCCATCTATCTATCTATGACTGCCTGTCTGTCTGTCTGTCTATCTATCTATATATGTCTGTCTGTCTGCCTGTCTTTATGTGTGTCTATCTGTCTGTAGTAATCAGGTGTAATAATATAACATTATAAGCAGTGAAGTGAATAACACTGATTATATCTCCATCATGGCACCTGTTAGTGTATGGGATGTTATGAGGCACTGAGGGAACATTCTGTGCTTGAACTTGATGTGTTAGAAAGAGGAGAAATGGGGGAAGGATTTACGCATAACATTATGACCACCTGCTTAATATTGTCTTGGTTCCCCATATTTCTACAGGACATCGTCTGTAAGATCGGACCGCACGGGACGGCCTTCGCTCCACACGTCCATCAATAACCCTGTTCACCACTACTGATAATCCTCACCTCTGCAGCCCGGGAATCCCGTACGAGAGCGGCGGTTTTGGAGATTGCACGCGACACTGACCTGCGTAACTCCGTACAAATGTGCTTCAAACCTGCACAATGAAACTCCACGGGCAGTAACGCAGACGATATTATGGCGCTCGGTATGGAGACCAAACCGGAGCTACACAAGAAATGTAAACACAGAGTCACGGCTGAGTTTTGTGCTGGTACACGTGACGTAACCAACTATACTGTCGATTTTTAATGAATAATATCCTTTATTTTTATGCACTTTGTGTGATATGCTACATTTTATTTTGCATTAGTAGGATATTTATTTGATAATTCATTCAATGAGTGTTTACCAACTGGTAAACAAGTTGGTAAACAGTGTTATGTGGTTATTACAGTGACTTTATTAAAGTTTACTCCAGGATTATTTATTAGTCCTTTATGTTCCACATAATAATTATTATACGGGTGTTTATATATATATATATATATATAAATATATATATATATATATATATATATATATATATATATATATATATATATATATATATATGTCATTATTGTTTGTATTTGTTGAATAATAAAGAACATAAAAAGCTTTAAAACTAATCACATTTTACATCGCAATTTTCTGTCTATCTATCTGTCTATCTATCTATCTATCTATCTATCTATCTATCTATCTATCTATCTATCTATCTATCTATCTATCTATATGCCTGTTTGTATGTCTGTCTGTCTAGTGTATTCAGGGAATCATATTATAATGATATTTATTGCTTGTGCTCTCTCTCTCTCTCTCTCTCTCTCTCTCATTATCAGAGCGAGTGAAGGTTGGCTGGTGTGTGTTTTACAGGCAGTGCAGTGGGGCTTTTGTTTAGATGCACAGATCGAAGTGTAACCAGACACCATGTTCAGGTAATTTACTGATGATTACGAGAGAAAAGCTCCCCGGTGGCAGTCTACAGGGAAAGCCTGAGAGAGAGAGAGAGAGAGAGAGAGAGAGAGAGAGAGAGAGAGAGATGGCTAAGCCCCCGAGTTGCTGAGTGGTCATATAATCCATTCCCCCAGTCCTGATGACCTCATGGAATGTACACTGCACGTCTTCCACCATTCACTTTATTATAGGTTTATTATAGGTTAACCTACAAAGCACGTAGGTGTATAAAGACATACACACATACAGTGTGAAAGATAAACGAGTAGAATCGCTGGATAATCTTTAAATAGACAGAGCATCTGATAGTAAGAATGATAGACAGACAGGTAAACACACAAATCAGCAGAAAGAAAGATAAGAGTATGAGACAGTGACATGGACAGAGACAGACAGACAGATGTACATATTGGGAAAGTAAAGACAGACTAACAGGCAGACAAACACAGAGCAGAATGAGGAAAGAGTCAACAAGCAAGACTGAAATAAGAACAAAGTACCAGACAAAAGGAATCATACTGATAGACAATTTAGATAGAGAGAGAGAAAGAGAAAAGATGAGAAAGGGGGGAACTGAGCAAACAGTGACAGAAAAAGAGATCTGAATGGAGAAAGTGGCTGACAGACAGATGACCAGATAGATAGATAGATAGATAGATAGATAGATAGATAGATAGATAGATAGATAGATAGATAGATAGATAGATAGATAGATAGATAGATAGATAGATAGATAGAGAGAGAGAGAGAGAGAGAGAGAGAGAGTGAGAAAGGGTGGAGAACAAACTGTGAAACAACTTATACAGAAAAAGAGATCCGAATTGAGAAAGTGGCTGACAGACAGACAGACAAATAGTCAGACAGACAGAGAGAGAGAGAGAGATAGACAGACAGACAGACAGAGAGAGAGAGAGACAGACAGACAGACAGAGAGAGATAGAGAGATAGACAGACAGACAGAGAGAGAGAGACAGACAGACAGACAGACAGATAGATAGCTTTGTTATGTTAATCAATTACTTGTTAATTTTTCTTGTAAAACCAGACAATGCCTGTTCAGAAAGAGAAAGAGAGCAAGGCAGAGACAGAGAGAGACAGAGAGAGAGAGAGAAAGGTCTAATAGAAAAGAAAAAGATGGAGAGAGACAGTCAGAGGGCCGGTGCGGTAATATCGCGCATGAGTGGTCTGAACGCTGCCCCACTGCATGAACTTAGTGCACACAAGCGAGCTGGGAGAAAAACGGGATAATCCTCAGTAACAGATGTCTTATTTTTGCAGTGAAAAATCCCCAAGTGGCGGCGCAGGCTGGAGGCCTCGGTGTGGGAAAGGTCAGAACAACGGCGAGGAGGAGGAGGAGGACGGCGAACGAGCGGCCATACAGGAGACGGGCGGATGAAGAGCGGAGGAGCTCCTCTCCGCACGCGGGCCAAACGCCGAGACGCTTCGTCAGATCCCGTGCCAAGAGAGGAGCATCTGGCGAAGAATCAGGGACTGGCATTAGCGAGCTTTAACAGCAGGGAGTCTCCAGATTTGTCCCCTCGAGCAGGGGGATCACACACAGGGGGGACGCTCCAGGAGGAGGAGACACGAGATGGAGACTTGGCCTGCTCCTCCGAATCCTAACACTGAAGCTTTTTCAGCCGTTTACAGTCGTTTACAATTTTTTTGAATTAAACCAAGGCTGAAGGATTTGAGTTAATCTGGGGAACATTTCACTTCATCAAAAAAAAAACACACAATCAGGAATGAACCCAATCATACGACAACAAAAAAACAAACAACACAGTCTTACATGTCAAAGGCTCTAAGAAAGGTTGTAGCTGACTGTAGCTGGTTGTTGTTGGAAGAAAAGAATTTCATGAAAAAAATCATTATGCCAAAAAATAATACATTGCCATAAAGTTGTGGTATTTCTGATTCCCAAAGTGGTTTCGTTCAAATTCACCTGAAGTAGATTTAAGATTCATTTTCGACCCTTAAGAAATGAGAAAGTCTGACATTTTACCTATGGTGTGACAAAACGAGTGTTATTGTGTCATTAAACATGGCTACCAATCATATTCCAGTATGCAAATGCAGGACTGAGCATTAAGAGTTTGCTAGTCATGTACATTACAATTCAGTTTCATGTGTATGCTGAATTAATTAATAAAATAAAGAAATAAATACAATAGCCAAAGTACGCTTTTGAAAAGAAAACTGGGACGACTAAAGTGATGTCTATTTAAAAGAAAAAATGTATTTTATAAAGAAGTATTTCCTTGCCGATCTTTCACTTTTCTAGAGGTCACAGTGAGGAAATTTGAAGGAAACACAACAACAGGACAGTGAATGACTGTGGGAAAACACGTTTTTTGTCTCTAGCACAAGAACACACAAAGAACCGCACTGCAAAAACTGCAATCTAAGAAAGGAAATAAAAGCTTATTTGTAGAAAAAACGTCTTGTTTTTTGCCGTAAAAGATAAAAAGTCTTAAATACCAGATTAGCCTATAAATCCTAAATTCAGTCGGGGCCAATAAAACATATATAAGAATATAGTGAATGTTCAAATTGAATATTGTGCGGAATTACTGCACTGGAAAATTCTTATATAAAGAATCTTAAAAAATTGACCAGAAGGGAGCCTATAAAGGCATTATCCTCTGGACCAGATGACTGCAGGTTCGAATCCCACCATCACCAAGCTGCCACTAGAGCATAAAAAAAGTTTCAAACTGGGTTTTTTTGGTCTGATTTAGGAGTAGAATTTATTATCAAATAGATATTAATGCGAGTTTCAAGAATTCTTGCCAAGTCAACTTTTCTTACCCCATTTGCAGATTGTTTTTGCTTGACTAGAAAATTTGAACTAGATATAAGATCGCGTCTAACATAGACGTGGAAGCTTAGTGGTTGTTTTGGAGCAGCGACGGTTGGAGACGTATTCCGGAAAATGAATTGAACCAACATGGCTACCATCCTGATGTGGACAACTTCACCATATCCAGAGGTGTCAAGTAACGAAATACAAATCGTTACCTTACTTAAGTAGAAATTTCGGGTCTCTATACTTTACTGAAGTAATTCTTTTTCGGACAACTTTTTACTTCTATTCCTCATATTTTCACACAATTATCTGTGTTTTCTATTGCTTACAAATTATCCAGATAAACGTCTCCGTCCGGATCGAGTGAATGTGATTGTGGATGGATGAGATATAAACATATACCATTCCGACACCCTATTGGTTGGTACGCGATCCATCGCACCTGCACACGACAACAAATCACGACGCACCGCAAAATAAAGCTACAGTAGAGAGACGCTTGAATAAATTAGCGCTAAATTGAATCATTCTAATAATAATTGAATAATAATTGAATAATTGGTAAATA
>JACRUU010000018.1:17728568-17893568 GCA_030449085.1 Kryptopterus vitreolus
GCTGGGCAAAAGTCCCTGTCTGTTCATAAACAGAGGCTCGTGTGGGAGTGTCAGACGATGTCCCGGGACAAAAAACGTGTGAGATCTGGGGCAATCTATTTTAATTCCCGATATGCAACACTGCTGCAATCCGTCATTACATCACTCGCTTTGCGCTTGTTATTATAAGCGGAATTTGCAGGGATTAGCCAGCACAGGCTTAATGCAGCTTTACGCTTTAGGAGCGCTACATCTAGATACGGACAAAGACGCAAAACAATCATCTAAGTTGTCGTTCCAAAGTTGAATTGTGTGTTATATGGGCTTGTGTATATTTCAGTCGGAAAACCCTACATTAGATTAGGCTGGCATTCTCTGGGAACTGGGATTAACCGAGATTACACACAAAGACTGCAGCACTTACTGTGTGTACAAGCCGATCGGGGTGGATAATACATAACATCGACCAGGGAGGTTAATGCCTAATATTTACGCTGATGCAAGAGCTCCGTCGTGTCCTGCAAGATGTTCGTTTCTTCTGCCAATCACTTTTTTTTCCTTTTTTTTCTCTTTTTTTTTCTAACTAGACCACTTACAAGAACTGATCGTTAGGAGAAGCAAAGCTCAGACAACAAATAAAAAAATTCAAACAAATAATACAGAAATGTGACATGCTGCTTGATAACTTAAAAATGAATATGAACAAAAACTTCACCCTAAACAAGGTTTTGAAGGTTAAATTACTAAACAACTTATGGACTGTAAATAATATCAATAGTCCACTACAATGGCTCAGGAACACCGGTTACTTTTTATTGCTGCTCACTTTAACAATGATGGAACTGGAAGGAATGCCACCCAGATGAGTCTGTTTCCTCCCACAAAAGTATCACCAGTTTATATGGAAAGTAACTGGAACAGTATTCTTAAAGGAGCCACGTCCCATATTTTACAATTAAAACAACCACTAAAAAAATAACATTGAAATGAACATAATATTAAAAGAATCATTTCCAGAGTAAAATAAATCAATAATTCTATTAAAGGGAGAGATTTTGAGAGAAATGTATATAATTATAACATCTGTTAGTTACAGTATTAGAAAAGTATTCATTTATGGCGCATTGAAAACATGTAATTAATGCACAATTAATCATGAGTTAATTCGGGCAATCGTGTGATTATTCGAAATGAAATATTTTAATTAATTGAATATGAAAATGTATTTAATTCTATATGTGGGAGAAAAGTGTTGGTACTGTTTTCAGATTACGAGATTGTTATAGTCATTGATTGTCAATCTACTCTAACTGTAATAGCTAACTATAATATTATAATCATATAAATTTCTCTCAAACTCTTCCCCTTTAATAAAATTATTCAATATTTAATAATTATTTTACTCTGGAAATCTTTTAATATTCATTTGGTAATTAATTAATTTCTTGTTAATTTCATTGTTACTTTGTTTAGTGGTGGTTTTAATTGTAAAATATGGGACGTGGCTCCTTTAAGAATTCTGTTCCGGTTGCTTTTCCATATAAACTGGTGATACGTTTAGGTTGCGCATTGCATTCACAAAAGAAAATTCTGCTTCCGTAATACGGATTTGGGAATGCGATGCGCTTGCGCAAGGTTCCATACGGTAATATAGTGAGGAGCGCATACCTGTTGTGAATATATATATATATATATATATATATATATATATATATATATATATTTTGTGTTCAGTCTGACCTTAATATTATCTATTAGAAGTAATTGCTCATGAAAAAGAAAACAATATCTGATGTAACGACTTATGATGTTAAACTGTGAAGATGTATTTAATTTAATCATGTAAAGTTGATTTGGGACCATGTCCATTCTTAAAAGTGCTACACAAATAATCATTTAAATACATTAAAGTACATCCAAACAACTTACTCGATACTGAAAATACAGTTTATATGTAGTATATATTTGAAACGTGCGTGTCGAGGTTGAACTAAGAATAGCGGAGTGAATATATATATATATATATATATATATATATATATATATATATATATATATATATATATATATATATAGTATGATGTTCATTTAATAAGCTCTGATGACTATTTAAACACATTCAAGTAGTCATTATGTTTTATTTTCATTTCCCTATGTGGTTAATCAGCCTTTTTTTTTTCAAACACTTCCATTATATACATAACAACAAGAAGGCCTGTTTAAGCAATATATGCATTAATGTGGTAAATAAAGTGATATCTTATTTCAGCCAAAGGAAAAAAAACCTCAGATTGTGGTTGTCAAACAGAGAAGAATGAGGATGTGGTGTTGAAAATGATGGCCAAGGCGTTTTGGAAGGACACCTGTCCTATACTGGCCTGTTTTGGCAGCCGGCACTGGTGAGAGGAGAACGGATAATTACAAACTGCAGGGAGGCCGGGGGAGAAACCTGTTCCTCCTCTGTCTTCCAACAGCCCCCTCGTCGCCAAACTCTGTCTCTCTGTACACCTCCCTCCGACTCCCCCAGCGTACACACATACGACCATGAGATCCGTTTTACGTACACGCATACGGCACAGGATCAGCCTGGATCCAATCCTCGTATCACCATAAAGTGTAGAAGATGCACACGTTTTCATGTACTTTATTCATGTAGATCTAACACAGCTAGATCTATCTATCTAGATCTATCTATCTATCTATCTATCTATCTATCTATCTATCTATCTATCTATCTATCTATCTATCTATCTATCTATCTATCTATCTATCTATCTATCTATCTATCTATCTATCTATCTATCTATCTATCTATCTATCTCTATGTCTATCTATCTATCTATCTATCCCTCTGTATATTTCCGTCTATCTATCTATCCATCTATCTATCTCTCTGAATATTTCTGTCTGTCCGTCTATCTATCTATCTATCTATCTATATATCTATCTATCTATCTTTTCGTCCATCCATCCATCCATCCATCCATCTATCTATCTATCTATCTATCTATCTATCTATCTATCTATCTATCTATCTATCTATCTATCTATCCGTCTATCCACCCATCCATCCATCCATCCATCCATCTATGTATATTTTCGTCTATCCATCCATCCGTCTATCTATCTATCTATCTATCTATCTATCTATCTATCTATCTATCTATCTATCTATCTATCTATCTATCTATCTATCTATCTATGTATCTATCTATCTATCTATCTATCTATCTATCTATCTATCTATCGTCGTCCACCCATCCATCCATCCATCTATCTATCTATCTATCTATCTATCTATCTATCTATCTATCTATCCGTCTATCCACCCATCCATCCATCCATCCATCCATCTATGTATATTTTCGTCTATCCATCCATCCGTCTATCTATCTATCTATCTATCTATCTATCTATCTATCTATCTATCTATCTATCTATCTATGTATATTTTCATCTGTCCATCCATCCATCCATCTATCTATCTATCTATCTATCTATCTATCTATCTATCTATCTATCTATCTATCTATCTATCTATCTATCTATCTATCTATCTATCTATCTATCCACCCATCCATCCATCCATCTATGTATATTTTCGTCTATCCATCTATCTATCCATCCATCCATCCATCCATCCATCCATCCATCTATCTATCTATCTATATTTTCATCTGTCCACCCACCCATCCATCCATATATATAGTTAGATAGATAAAAAAAATCCAAAAAGTCATTTTATTGTTTAATATAAGCCCCTGATAATCGTATGGATATCACACGGCCGCCACATGCCTGAAGAGCGGGCCATACTCCTGGCAGCGGACATCTCAGTGTTTATGAGGGATCGTTTGGTCTCGTACCTGAGAAATCATTTACTTGCGATACGCTGCCTGAAATTCATTAGCGGTTTGAGTAAACTGTCCCTTGTCCGCGTTCAATCGGTGTCGGCAAATGTAATAAAGCTGAAAGCGTGGCCCGTGTTTGCCGTGTTAATGTTTGCATGGTGCAATAAAAAAAGTGCACCTCGCCGGCCCCCAGATAAAGCCTCTCTACGTCAGGGTAAGAAGCTTAATAAAAATGTTTTTTTTTTTCGTTTTTTTTTTTGGTTAAAGTGCTGAGTTTGCTTTTCCATTGTGAGGGCGGTGAGGCTTTTAATCACCTAAGTGATGCTTCTTTCATGTATACATGTTATAACCATTGATTGTCTTAAAATGGTACTGATTTGCTGGTGTTTATTATTATACTATGGGTATTTATGAAATTAATGAAATTTAAGTTACTAATAAACAAATAAAAGGATATATATATTTTTTTTTTTTATGTGTGAGGATACACTGTTTATTTTTCTTTGATCAATTTTATCGACACAGAGACAAACAGGAAAGTACCAGCGAGGATGTCCTTGAGATGACGGAACCAGGTTTCGCAGTGATCCACGCTCAGGTTGCCCAGGTGCACGGTGTCGTCTTTGAGTTTGGCTCCTTTGCACTTGCAGAAGAAGATGGTGATGCCGAGCAGCGTGCCGCCGCTGTGCTGACCGGCCGACCGGCGGCGTTTCACCTTCACCGCAAACACATCCTTCAGCTCCACAAAGTCCTCTATGGCCTTCTTTTGCGGAGATTCGCCTACAGGTGTACAGTGTTACAGTGAGAATCCAGCGTTATGGATATGGAATAAAAATTATAATTGTAGAGCAAGAATGGGAGGGGAGGGGAGGGGGGGGTAGTTCAGCAGTTTAACTAACTTTAAGCCCCCGTATCACTAAGCTCCCACTCTTAGGTCCTTAAGCAAGACCCTTAACTCTCTGTGCTCCAGGGGGCGCTGTATCATGGCTGACCCTAGATTCCAAAAACAAGCTGGGATATGCAAATGAACAATGTACATGTGCTGTAATGTATATGTGACAAATAAAGGCTATTCTATTCTTTTCTTCTAGTGTACAGTTTTCTTCCACACATCAAAATTCCACATATCTATCTATCTATCTATCTATCTATCTATCTATCTATCTATCTATCTATCTATCTATCTATCTATCTATCTATCTATCTATCTATCTATCTATCTATCTATCTATCTATCTATCTATCTATCTATCTATCTATCTATCTATCTATCTATCCATGTCTGTATGTCTGTCTGTCAGCCACTTTCTCCATTCAGGTCACTTTTTCTGTCACTCTGTTTGCTCAGTTTCTCATTCTCTCTCTCTCTCTCTCTCTCTCTCTCTCTCTCTCTCTCTCTCTCTCTCTCTCTCTCTAAATTGTCTATCAGTATGATTCCTTCTGTCTGTTACTTTGTTCTTATTTCCCTCTTGCTTTTCGGCTCTTTCACCGTTCTGCTCTGTGTTTGTCTGTCTTTACTTTCCCCATATCCACATCTGTCTGTCTGTTTGACTGTCTGTCTGTCTCTGTCCATGTCACTGTCTCATACTCTTATCTTTCTTTCTGCTGATTTGTGTGTTTACCTGTCTGTCTATTATTCTGACTATCAGATACTCTGTCTATGTAAAGATTATCCAGCGATTCTATTCGTTGATCTTTCACAGTGTATGTGTGTACGTCTTTTTACACCTACGAGCTATGTAATAAACCTATAATTTATCTATCCCTCTTTCCATGTATATTTTCAACTTCCTATCTGTCTATCCATCCGTCCATCCATCCATATATATAAAGCCACAGATCATATGATATTCATATCATTTCTATTTCATGTACTGTTTCCTTCCTAACAAGTACAGACTTTGTGGATTCATGTATCTGCAGACAGACGACAAATCACTCTTGTCTATTTCACTGCATCACGTCATTGTGTGATTCATCACTAAGAAAATGAAATATGCTTGAATATATCAGAGCGTCTGCCATGGCAGGACCATCCACAGCACAAGAGCTAGCTGTGCATTCCCCGATTCTGGGCTTAAATCTTTTAGACATTGACATGACATCGTAATCTTCCTTACTGTGAAGAATTTAAAGAGACTTGCTGATTTGATTTAGGAGTCTAATTTATAACACAAAACACCATTGTGTAGTTTGACCCTGAAGTCTTCCTTCAGGAATGATCTTGTTATCATTCAATTCAAAACACATTAACAGTATGAGATGCAGCTCTGTAACATTAGGAGAACAATAAAAACAAATAGATTTTTTTAAATTAAAAAGTAGCCTTAAAAAAATTATTGTATTAGAATTTACAAAAATTAAAAGGGAATTTAATTGCTGTGAAATACAATAAAAACAATGCTGTGCAATAATACAATTTACAATAAATATAGAAAGTGAATTAGAAATGAATTGTTTATTTCCAATGTTGCTTGCACTTGCCTTTTTAAATTAAATTAAATCTCTTAACAGAAAGCCATATGCTCCATACAAACAAAGCGATAAACACAATAAACGCCCAAGGCAAGGTTTAATACACTGTAAACTCAGCGGGGTTAAATGAACTCACACAGTGGGCATCTGCATTCCTGTTAATTCAGCTACGGAACTTCCGACATTTTCTCTCCAATCAGAAAAGGTCTCATATTAGACTCTGTATGATATCGTATGTCAAGGGAGCATTCCTGATTCCAGGAAAAACTATATACAGTATATATAGAGTATTAATATATATATATATATATATATATATATATATATATATATATATATATATATATATATATATATATATATATATATATATAGCTATATATATATATATATATATATATATATATATATATACTAGCTTTTATATTAATATATATAAAATATGCATAGATGATATACATAAAACTTTTTTCTAAGAATAATAAAATTTAGGTCTGTCAATAGATTCAAATATTTAATTGCGAATAACCGCACATTCTCAATGTGTTCTTATGTTTTTAATACTGTAACTAACTGTAACAGATGTTAAAGAAATTTCATTCAAAATATATCCCTTTAAAAATGTGTTGTTTAATATTTATTTTACACTGGAAATTATTATTTTAATAAACTTCTTGTTCATTTAAATATTAATGTTTTAGTGGTTGTTTTCATTGTTAAATACTGGCTCCTTTAAGAATTATGTTCCGGTTTCAGTTGCTTCCCATATAAAGCTGCTTTGAGACGATGACAAATTGTAAAAAGCGCTCTACAAATAAAATTGAATTGAATTGAATAGAAACTGGTGATACCTTTAAGTTCTATATGGTAATATACGCCAATATAGTGAGGAGCTCATACCTGAATGCGCAGCTAGGTGGCGTAATTCAGGGGAATTTAGAAAGCGTGAATGGATACACTGTGGATACACTCACGCTGTGTTTTTTAGTTAATAAAACACAAATCTCACCCCTTTTATATTCCATTCTAACATTACAAGCAGTAAACACAGCTGAGGAAAGTTTATGTATTCATTGTTCTTTTTTTGTAGTCCGGGTTTTGTTCATTCACCAATTGAAGGAGCAGATCGGCAGATAGAAATGTGAGCTGCGGTAATCGTGCATTAATAAAATTATTGTCGTTAAAGTAAATGTGCGTTACCATTCGGAGACTTTGCAGAACAAGTTTCCTAAAACAACCATGCAATAGTTAAAGTCACTAAGACTCCGTGCTTTCCATTACTTGGATGTTTGTTATGAGAATTAACTGAAGCTCTTGGCAAAATTGTGTGCGTGTTGTTACTGATTGATAATAGCATTAATGGACAGATGTCCTGGTGTTCCTATTAAAGTGGCCTGTGAGTGTTGATCATCTTCAATACCTCTAAATCTGCCTTGATTACGCTCTCAAGGCGTCTCTAACGCCTGAGACAGCAACTCTATTTCTGAATATTTTCGCATCTCTCTATTTGTCTCTGCTTTTCCCGCCATTTCCTCGCGTCGTCATTAGCGGCGCAGTGAGCGTTGCCCCATGTTTCAGTGCATTAACTAGCCTCTCACATTACTGCACAGGACCCCTGCCGCCATCTGCTCCTCTCAGTCCGTCCCCCTGCTCCACCGGTCCCTCCATTTATTTAACTCCCATCAGTGTCCTGTCATTCAGCGGTGTGTGTGTGTGGGGGGGCGGACAAAAACACACAGAATCAATTTTATTAGCGCGAATGAATGATAACCTCTCCCGATAGAGCTTTTCTGAACCACAGACCGACCCGTGGTTCTTTAGCAGGGGGAGAGAGGGCTCCGAGGGTGGGTTAAGGAGGGGTGGAACGGGTTAGAAGGGAAGGGGGACGAGGCCGGTACAGTGAGCCAGGTCGCTGTCTGAATCAATCTTGGCACATCTGCCTGATGCAGAGCGTAAACGGGATTAGGTCCCGACTTAGCCACTTGATGCTAATTGTGTTGCTGTTCCTGCACATGTTCAGGTTTTTTTCGGGCTTGATAGAGAGATTTCACGTTTGAAAAAAATGACATGAATCGTGTCTAGAGCGTCACAGTCTTTTATAGCGAGTAACTTCATTCGCAACAAGGAGGATAAAATGAGTGCTGGAGATAGACGAGTAAGATTTCTTGAAGTAAATTGAATCATTATGAAGTTTCCGTTACAATATATGATAATATCTATGCTATATGTCTGCTAATACTAGCCATTGTCAGACACTTACACTTAGCAAATGAGCCTTTCTTCAGCAGTAGCTATGTGACAAGCAAGCTTATTCAATAGATTAATTAAAATCAAACAAGTTCAGTAAAACTGAGGAAACTTATCTAGGTTGAGTCTAAAAAGTAATAAAAGACTCCACACTCGATTGCCTCTGTTGTTGATCTCTTTGTGTTTATTTACACTTTTCTTTTACTAGTTGATCCATCTTGCTTACAGCAACTTTCTGTACCTTCATTGTCCTGTAATCACATGAGTCACTTTGTGCCTCCATTATTAGGAGGTCATTGCTTTTTACATTTTTTTTAAAGAGACCCGAATGATGATCCTTTCGAGCGGGTGAGGAGTCTACAGCGTCTACAGCATCAGTCTTTTATAATTCATTCATCTTATACCGCTTTATCCGATCTTCCATCGGGTCACGGGGAGCCTGTGCCTATCTCAGGCGTCTATGGGCATTAAGGCAGGATACACCCTGAATGGAATGCCAACCCATCGCAGGGCACACACACACACACACACACACACATTCATACACTAGGGACAAGTTTCCAAGGTGCCAATCAACCTATCATGCATGTTTTTGGACCGGGGGGGAAACCGGAGAACCCAGAGAAAGACCCCCTGAGGCACAGGGAGAACATGCAAACTCCACACACACATGTCCGAGACGGGAATCAAACCCAGATCCTGGCGGTGTGAGGCGAACGTGCTAACCACTAAACCACCGTGCCCCCAGTCTTTTATAATGAGTAACTTAATTAGTAATAAGGCGCATAAAATGAGTGAACGCTGCTAAGATAACATCTATGCTATCTAATACTAGCCGTTGTCAGACACTTAGCACTTAGCTTAGCGAATGAGCCTTTCTTCAGCAGTAGCTATGAGGCTAAGTACTAGCAGGCTAGCTGTTTATTCACTAGATTAATTAAAACCAAACAAGTTAAGGAAAACTGAGGAAATGTATCCGAGTCTAAAAAGTAATAAAAGACAAGCCGGTCGTGTCAGACGTGATTTTTTTTGCTCTATTGTTTCTCTGCAATCTCTCTTTGTGTATATTTAAACTTTTTTTTTTTACCAGTTGATCGATCTTGCTTACAGCAACCTTTTTGTACCTCCATTGTCCTGTAATCACATGAGTCACTTTGTGCCTCCATTATTAGTCATTGTTTTTTTTTTTTTTTTTTTTTTTTTTTTTTTAAAGAGACCCGAATGATGCAACCTTTTCGAGCCGGTGAGACAGCGAGCTGACCACAGGCGAAACGAATCCCCCGACGTGGTCCTGTGCTGATCTAACCTCGGCTTTGATATATGGGCTCTAAGTGTGCGCACACATAAACGTGGACTCATCAGTAAACCGCGTGTCCGGGAAAAGCGAAAAAAAAAGAAAAAAGGCAATCTGAAAAAATACGGCTGCTCAGCGTCTTACCAAAGTACCGCGCGCAACACTTTCGAGCGTCTGAAACTCGAAGGTCGACATCGGGCGAAGTTATGAAGCGTCGGGTTTACCACCGCAGCAGTACGGGGAAGCGAAACGAAACAAAATGTGTACTTTTTAACACATAGACGGTCTGCTGTTCAGCAACTAACCGCGCTGTTACGTCGCCCAAATGATCATTTATCATGCATTTGGGGTTTATTTACTTTGGAGTGCTTTTTTTTTTTTTTTAAGTGCATTATAGCAAAGGCACAAGTATTGAAGCAGGAAAGGATGGGATTGGAACACAAAACTTTATACAAAGTAGAATGAGATCTTGATGAGCTTTTACATAAATTTTTTAATAGCACTTAACAATCCGTAAAGACTCTTTACAGAGATAAATAGGTTATCTCATTTTTATTAATATATTAATGCCTATATACTTTCATTCATTCATTCATCTTCTACCGCTATATCTGATCTTCCCTCTGGTCATGTGGAGTCTGTGTCTATCTCAGGCGTCTATGGGCATTAAGGCAGGATACACCCTGGATGGAATGCCAACCCATCGCAGGACACACACAAACTCATTCACACACACACTAGAGAAATTTTCCATTTTCCAATCAGCCTACAGTTCATGTTTTTGGACCGGGGGGGAAACCGGTGAACCCGGAGAAAAACCCCCTGAGGCACGGGGAGAACATGCAAACTTCACATACACATGGCCGAGATGGGAATCGAACCCGGACCCTGGCGGTGTGAGGTGAACATGCTAACCACTAAACCACCCTGTCCCGCCTATATACTTATCCCTATAAAATGAGGAAGGAACCTTGAGAGAAAATCTCAACGGAACCCGTCCTTATCTGGGTGGCACCGAATGTCCATTTATTGCAGTTGTTGAGGTGTACAGAGGGTCCCCACTACGAACGAGTTACGTTCTAAGAGTTCGTTAGTAGAATGAATTTGTTTGTAAGATGTTCGTGGGTATTACACTCGTTCGCTACGCTCGGTGCCCTGTGACTAGCTAAAGCATTTTTTTTTACGACTCCGAACTAATTTTGCTTTGTGGACAGGTTTGTTCATATCGGCGAAGGTTCGTAAAATGTTTGTTTGTAGGGTTGTTTGTAGGGTCTACAACCTTTTTTGAGCCCCTGTACCGGTTTAACATCAGACAATATTTTCACGGACCTTCACGGCCTTTAAGGTGTGTCGGATAAATACAACAAAATAAAATGATACAACCGGCATAAAAACCTTATTATGTGAAAGGTTGACGTGATTTTTTTGTGTACGTGTTGTGTACATGAATTTACTTTACATGTTTATAGGCTCTTTTTATTGATAAACGCAATGATGACAAATTGAAAAAACAGAAAAAAAAATTATCTGAGAGAACAGAATCACACCATTATTATAATTAAGTGATTCAATATTTGATTGGCATTATTTTATATTAGTTCATCTTAAAAGTATTTCCACAAATACCATATTTATTGTATGAATGAATTATATCAGTATATTATTTAGCTCAGGGGCCCCGAGGACAAGGTGAGGAACGTTTTGCGGAAAGTTTACAGGTCAAAAGAATTTAAGAAGCAGAAGGTGTTGCTAAGGGTTTGCTCTGATTGGCTGCTGGAAGCCAAAAAGACGAAGTGATTTGTGTGTGAAATCCGAGCGAGATGGGAAGGGTAGGGCGGGGGCGGAGCTGAGTGAATGAACTGAACTGTGGTATTGAATTGTCCGAAATAACATTAATAAAGTGAATTAAATGACTATATCGATAAAAACAATGACAATGCCGTTGTGACAGAGATACAGAGATAAGCAGCCGAGGGTGAAAGGTTCCCTTAAGTGTCATGAGCTCTCCTGGGATTTGCACAATCGCCTCCTTCCAGTTATTATCACGTCGTTTACCGCTAAGCTAGTGCGGAGTAGGGCTTTCTCGAGGAATCCTGTTGCTCATTGTCCACACCGGCAAAGGTCAACATCGGCGTCTGTAGCATCTGTTCCGAACGACAGAAGAGTGGGAAAATGTATATTTAGCTTTCGGAAGCCTTGCCCTTTCAGACCATGTGTCCGCTTTTAGCGCTTAGATCTATTTCGATAATCCGAATGAAGCTAAAAGGGGGTGGGGAGGGGAAGGGGAGGGGAAAGGGGAGGTTTCGCAAAAAGGCTTCGTCGCTGGTTGTCTGTGCGTGCTCCAGGGCACGCAAGTTCACTCCGGAGAGGCACCATATGCTGCGGGTCATCTCTCCGTAAGGGCTGCAGGAGTCGAATCAATATGGAACGTCTGCTGGCACACCAGGTCGTATAACACGCCGCCGCCTTCGCCGAAGCCCCGTCGCCATGGATCCACCATCTCCAGAGAGCTTATCACTACAATAGCGCGTCTCGCTCTGCCTTCTACGCCATTACTGACTCATGTTCACACACACACACTTAGGCAAGTACGGTATAAGTTCAAGGTCCACAGATCGTTACGTTACACAAACAAAAAAAAAAGTCAAAGAGAAACCTCCATGTCAAAGTCAACACATAAAAAACAAGGGGGGAAATAAACTGTCCAAACCTCATCACATTTACAGCATTTGGGAGACGCCCTTATCCAGAGCAATTGAGGGTTAAGGGCCTTGGTCAAGGGCCCACCAATGGTGGTAGTGGGATTTGAACCTGTGATCTTCCCGTCTAATGGCCAATACCTTACCCACTGAGCTGCCACCTCCCACATGTAGCCTTTATGCTTTATATCACTCTAATCATTAGTACAATAGAATAGAATTGCATTTATTTGTCACATATACATTACAGTGATATGTTTTTCTACACAGCTTGTTTTGGACGCTGCGGTCAGCCATGATACAGCGCCCCTTACAGCTCAGAGTGTTAAGGACTTTACTCAAGAGTACCCAAGAGTGGCTCAAACTATAGGGGCTCGAACCTCCGACCTTCTGATCAGTAGCCCAGAGCCTTAACCATAACCTGGTGGGTTACAAGTTACTGACCCTGATTAAGTATTTATATATTGTACAGTATGTGTTAGAAAAAAACGGTACGTGAACTGACCCTGGATCAGCCGATTCATCACGATACAGATGCATATAGACACTTCACTTAAGGAGAATTACAGATTTTTTTTTTTTTTACTCAAATTAAAGTAAAGAAGTTTGGGCTCTGACATTCTGAATCTAAAGTAAAAAGTACTTGTTATAGTGTCATGCTGGTAACCGGACCTGGCATCATATAAATACATTTTATTTTCTCATAAGGGACAAACTTACACTTATATAAAACAATTGTTTTAAACAATCGCAAACTGTATAAAGCTGCTTTATACAGAGTCTATTGTTAAAAGCGCTATACAAAAATATTGAATATTGAATATCCAGGCTGTCAATAACACATCAATACAAGTGTCACATAAGGAATTGTTGTAATGACAGCAAAATGGATCCTAATGTCCTTTAGCAAACCAACAATGATTCTAATGAAGTCTCAACCAAAATCAAATCAAAATCTAAACTAGCAATAAAATAATAGACGTGAATTTATAAAAGGGGAGTTTTTGGGATAAACTACAAATTTACGTCTATTATTTTTTCCTATCGCCAAACAACCGAGTCTGACTGGCCTGTGTGTGTCTGTGTGTTTGTGTGTGTGTGTGTGTGTGTGTGTGTGTGTGTGTGTGTGTGTGTGTGTGTGTGTGTGTGTGTGTGTTATCTGTCATCTTCCACTGCACACATGATGCTCAGTACCGGTGACGTGATGAGCTCGACCCTTCATTTGAGTCACAGTATGATACGGCGAGATTAAATAAAATCAAGCGCTCTGGTAGAAAACTTTATTGCTTCCAGATGGGTGTGAGCTTCCCTGCAGCATCGCTCCTTCCCGAGGAAGTCGAAGAAGAAAGGGAAGGGGGGGGGGGATTGGTGTCAGGACGTTGTCATATCATTGGCCGATTAACGTATGGACAGAAGGGACTGACTCCACATGCTGAGGAAAACAGGAGCGCGAGCTTGTAATCACTTCCATGCCATCAATCAGAAAGCGTTAAAAGGGATATCGTTTTTGGAGGAGAAGCAAATATATGTGGTATATGATGTGAAATATAGATCAACATATATATGTGTTATATAAGGGCTTCAGGGCTATATAAGGGCTAAGTTTTCAAATGTACCATAATTTAATACTGTTCATGTTCCTAATACTTTAACTAACTATAACAGATGCTATAATTGTATACATTTGACTCAAAATCTCTCCCTTTAATGAAATTATTGGTTATTTAAAATGTATTTTACTCTGGAAATTATTATTTTAATATTAATTTCTTGTTAATTACAATGTTACTTTATTTAGTGGTGGTTTTAATTGTAAAATATGGGACGTGGCTCCTTTAAGAATTGTGTTCCGGTTGCTTTTCCATATAAACTGGTGATACGTTTAGGAAGCTCATTGCATTCACAAAAGATAAAATGTGCTTTATTGCGTAAGACGGATTTGGGAATGCGATGCGCTTGCGTAAGGTTCTATATGGTAATATACACTAATATAGTGAGGAGATCGTACCTGTTGTGAATGCGCAGCTAGAAGGTGTAATTCGGGGAAATTTAGGAAATGTGAGTGGATGCACTGATGTTTCTTTATTCATTTCTTCTTTTTTTTTGTTCTTTGTTTTTTGTATTTTGTTCATTCGCCAACACAACGCAGAGTGAAGGAGCGGATCACTCACATAGTAATGCACACTGTGTTAATCATGCCTTAATAACATTAGTGCTGTTAAAGTCAATTTAAGTTAACAAGTTATTAGTATCCTAATACACACACACACACACACATACACACACACACACATTTTATATATATATATATATATAATAAGCAAATGAAGTGACGATCCCTCACCCGTATCATCATCAGTCCATCACATTTTAATCACTTCTTTTTTTAGAATGTGCCATTTTTACCTTTTGCACTTCACTTGAATATTGTGATGTGATGAGAGTCGCTGTAGCGCAGAGAAGACAGCTAGCAAGGCCTTCTGTCTGAAATAAAGCCGAAGTGCTCTTTTGTTTCATCCCCTTCCCTGCTGGCTACTGTAGATGCCCACTGTGCCCTTCGCTCAGCAAACTAATACGGCTGTTTGAAACGCGTCCAAGCAGGCGCCAAGGACGTGCCAGGCCGGAGAGCCCCCTCGTCGCCCGCACGTGGAGTGAGGCCATGTGGTTCCCGCTATGCAGTCAAGGGCCTTATTTTCCACCTGTGCCTGTGGAGGCCAACGGAACCGACACACACACACACACACACACACACACACACACACACACACACACACACACACACACACACTTTCTCGGTTTCACATAAACAAACACACTCAGTCACTCTCTCAATCTCACACAACAGAAACCATATACATAGTCACCCATTCTCAGTCTCTCTCTCTCTCTTACACACACACACACACACACACACACACACACACACACAGGCCAAAACCCAATATTTACATTTTTATATTGCCGTATTTTTTAAGCCCCCGGGACGCAAACAGAGGAGACGACACCGTCTGTTTGTTCCCTGTGTCCGATTAGAGCGTGACGCTGTCTGCTGCTTTGCGCGATGCTGAAGGGTCACAGCGCTTTGAACCCCCACCACGACGACGTTCGGTGCAAACACAACAAACAGCTGATCGGCTTTACCTTGACCTGCACTGCCAGCCAATGTTTACTTCAGAGGTTCTAACACCAGCATTGTATTGTTGTTGATTTTATATGCGTTTTTTATCGTTTTGTTTAGGTTCAAATCTAATTTATTCGTCACTTATGCATTCATACTGTACAGAGTACACGTGTTGCATGTGGCGAACTGCATGTTATTGTCTCACATGTAGATAGACATAGATAGACATACATATATATATATATATATATATATATATATATATATATATATATATATATATATATATATACATATTATCTACAATATAATAATAAGGTTCCTATTTCCTATTGTTCCTATTGTAGTGTATATATCTACAATAATAATAATAATAATAATAATAATATCAGAGCAAAAATATATTATAAAAATCCAATCAATGTCCTACAAGCTTAAATATTAAAGAAATTTCGAACACTAATTCGATTTCCCTCTCTCTTCATCCCTCCTCTTTATTTATTCCCTTTAGCCTCCTTTGCCAAGGCCCCCGCTACCCCCACTACTGTCGATCCTCGATGAAATGGGATCATATAACCTCAGTAGTGCAATTAGCCTCGGAAATCTGTAGCCCGTCCCATCGTCCCATCAGTGCCTTTGTGGAAAGCCTGACCACTGTGGTCAACCAGACTTGGAAAGGGAAATATATATATATATATATATATATATATATATATATATATATATATATATATATATATATATATATATATATATATATATTTTTTTTTTTTTTGTAAGGGTTAATTTTGGAGATAAAAAAAGATCCCAGAGCGTCTAGAGTGCTCAGGATGAAAATGGAGCAAAGCTCCCAGTGGCTGCTGTGGTCAGTGTGTGGTGGAGTGGGAAATATAACCAGTTAAAACTGAACACCGGCTTTGAAACAAGTGCAATGAAATAAAAAAAAAATCGAATCAAGATTACGTGAATATCAATTAGAGCTTCTAAATGAAGTGATACAAAGAAAATGATCTTAATTCTCTCAGATGAGTCACAACCCCGGTCCAGATATCCCCGGATAATGGAATTAGAAAAAGCAGGACATGGAAAATCCCTACAATGCAAACATCTGAAGATTAGCATGGTCCCAAAATAGCAGCCTAATCTACCAGCCTTTTTTTTCCTTGTACAGAGATAATCGCTTGCTCCTGGACGCAGGGTTAGGGAGTTAATATCTTTAAATCAAATAATCACAAAAAAATCCAAAAAAAAGACCATGTGGTCTTTGTAAGTGAATGTATATTTATATTCATGGCACTTGTATAATAAGAAGCCCTTCTCCAGAGCAACTTGCATACAGAAAGTGTCTATCAGTAAAAACACTATAAGGACTCGTATAACGCTTGACTTTTCCAGCCAAATGTGGTTCTTCAAACAAAGCTGAAGGACATCTTCGGATGCCATGGAATGGAAGATCTACTGCTCTAGAGCTCTGACCTTAAACATCATGACCTAGAACCCTAGACCTCCTCACCTCACCTACATCAGCACCTGACATTACTAACATCCATGTGAATGAATGGTCACACAGTTCCCAGAAGAATGGAGCTACAGTGAAGGTAATTTGGGGAAATTAGAGGAACCGGTGATTGGAGATGAAAAGGGACGGAAATTTCCCGAAAAGTGTCTTTAATAATAATAATCAATGATAATGAAATTGTTTCTCGTATATCCCAGCTTCGTATATCAGAACACAGGGCCAGTCATGATATGGCGCCCCCTGGTGAACAGAGGATTAAGGTCCTTGCTCAAAGACCCAAGGGTAACAGCTTTACCAGGGCTCAAACCCACAACCTTCCGATTAGTATCCCACAGCACCTTAGCTCACTGAGCTACACCTTTTTTTAGGCTCACGGTGCATTTGGCCATAATATGTCTGAAATGTCACTTCGCTATTATTATTATTTATTATTAGTCGTCACATTTCTATTACAATACAGTGAAATTCTTTATTTGCACATCCAGAAATCTGGGTCATGCTGTGATAGCTCACCCCTGAAGCACAAAGGTTTTAGAAACGGGTTTGTTGGACGACTACTGAGTGACCATTTACCTGTTCATTTCCTGCGTCATTCCGTAATTACCTTCCGAACCAACATCTTTAGAAAAGACTTTATTTGTCACATATACATTACAGCACAGTGAAATTCTTTCTTTGTATATCCCAGTTTGTTTTTGGAAACTGGGGTCAGACCTCAGGGTCAGCCATGATAGAGCGCCCCCTGGAGCATAGGGGTTAAGGGCCTCGCTCAAGGACCCAAGAGTGGGAGCATGGCGATACACCAACCTTCCAATCACTAGCTCAGTACATTAAACTACTGAGCTTGACTCACTTGACCACTGAGCCACCAAGACGACCAAATCGCAGCAGTGCCGATATTCATTTTAACTGCTCTTTTGTTTGTTGCTATCGTGTTTAATTAGGAATAGATTCTTAATAGGTCGCTTCAAATGTAAGACTTATACTATTTATTTTACAGGGCTATGATAACAACATTTACAGCATTTGGCAGACGCCCTTATCCAGAGCAACTTACAACTGAGCAATACAACTTCTCAAGGGCCCACAAATGGCAGCTTGGTGATGGTGGGATTTGAACCTGCGATCTTTCGATCTTCTGATCCAAAGCACAATGCCTTAACCACTAAGATACCACCTCCCTACTAACACAAATTCGCACATTCGTTTTAACGACGCTAATTGTTTTATTTTATTATTTATATTTATATTATTTTAGCAAATTTTATCTGCTCCTTCACTCTGCGTTGTGTTCGCGAATGAACAAAGATCAAAAAAGAACAAATGAATAAAAAAAACTTTAGTCCATGTCCTCTTTTCCTCTAAATCCGTATTACGCAATAAAGCGCATTTTATCTTTTGTTAACGCAATGCGCTTCCGTATAACCTAAACACCGTATCACCAGTTTATATTGAAAAGCAACCGGAACACAATTCTTAAAGGAGCCACGTCCCATATTTTACACTTAAAACCACCACTAAACAAGGTAACATTGAAATAAACAAGAAATTAATATTAAAAGAATCATTTCCAGAGTAAAATAAATGTATTAATAACAAACTATTTTATTAAAGGGAGAGATTTTGAGAGAAATGTATATAATTATAACATCTGTTACGCTTAGTTAGAGTATTAGAAACATGAAACGTATTCATTGAAAACGTGCGATTAATCCCAATTAAATATTTTAATTCGTTGACCATCCTAATATTATAATATTATATCATTTATTAAACAATCATGGTTGTTCAGCAAGCACTGTACAAAGAAGAGTTTTTTTCATTACAGGTTTTATTATTATTATTATTATTATTTATAATCATTATCAGAAAAATGTCCAGGTATGGGGATGTTTTTTTTACTCTGTTTCCACTCAAGGAGTTCTTACTGAGCTTTTCCTCTACATTTACGGCATTTGGTAGACACCCTTATCCAGAGCCACTTACAATTGAGCAATTGAGTGTTAAGGGCCTTGCTCAAGGGCCCACTAGAGGCAGCTTGGCGGTGCTGAAATTTTATCCTTCTGGTTCCTCTCAAGGTTTCTTCCTCATGCTGTTCTTACTAGGGATATTAGGACATGCTCATTAGGTCTAAGCGTAGAAGTATGGGGAAGAAACGTATAAGTTCTTTATCTTTGTAAATCCGCTTTGAAATCGTTCGCATTGTTCCGCAGAAATAAAACTTAATTGAAGACAGAATGGAATTGGACATGCAGCTGTTGTTTGTCTGAGCTGTTTAGATGGGTTTTAATAAAGTCTAATTTTATTATTTCATTGACCAAAGAGAAACACGCTCGACCAAAAGATTCCTATTATAATTTTTCTGGTGCTGTAATAATGCTATTATTATTATTTCTATGCATTTATCACAAACATCAAAAAGGTGTTTTTTCCTCACTAAAGCTTTAAAAAAAAAAAAACTCTGCTGTATTAGGCTTGTCTATTGAGCCAGCATCTCTCTCACACACACACACACACACACACACACACACACCCACACACACACAGACACACACAAACAGGGGCCACAGAGAGCACGAACCCACTATGTGATCAGTACGAACTGTGTATTCCGGAGGCGTGAGCTAGCAGAGCAGATCAGAGCACCCGGTCATCCTGTGGCGGAGTGAAAACAAGCCAAGGTCAAAGCTAAACAAATCCAGGGTTCAAAAAGTCAAACCTAAAAGCTCCCTGCACAAGAATTATTCTCTCCCTCCAGTCTACTCGTCTCTGCTGGGATCGAGCCGAGCCTCGACGCTCGCTCTCGCGATTCGGACCGTCTCGCCGCAGCCTCTGTTCCACGCTGCCAACAAGCACCAAAACGTGTTTGGCTGCTTGGATTATAAGACCCTAAAGGATACAGAGTTTATATATAATAAATAAATAAATAAATAAATAAGCCCTACGAACAAAATCCCCCTAAACTTCTTCACCGCTTCATCTCTTGGGATAACAGCGAGACAATGGCGCATTCTGCGCTCGCCTTCGCTCGGAGATTAGCAGACGACTGGCAGTGAATTATATGGCAAATTAGCGATAACAATGCGCGACATGATGCCATACATTATCGCAGATGATCCTCAAAATAGCCGTCATCTAGTGCACACGGAGGCTTCTTATTGTTTGAAAATTAGCAGGAATATTTTGGTAGTCATAAGCAAGATGTTAATAATTTAATATTATCACTAATAATTAATAATTTCACTGGTTCAGGACGTGTACTATACTGCCAAACGCATGGTTAGACTTCACCATCCCACCCATATTTGCTTGGGGAACATCCCGTTTTCCACTAGACTTGGGAGTGTGATGTGGGGATTAGCGGGATGTTGGATGAGGTGGTTTTGGCATCCCAAAGATGTTCAGCGGGACTGATGGGAAGACACTTACTGTAGGGTTACATGAACTACACACACACGCACACACACATACACATATAGATATATAATATATATATATATATATATATATCATATATATATATATATATATATATATATATATATATATATATATATATATATATATATATATATATATATATATATAGAATATCTTCTTGAGTTTCTTTTATTTCCCCCACAAATTCTCAGCAATTTCCCAGAAATGAAAAAAATTTTCAGATTAATTTTCCCAAAACTTATTCCCAAAATACCTTAAATGTCATTCCTTTGGAAAGAGTCCAAAGTGCAAACACCGCTTCTTTGCAACCCCAATCCTGTACAGTAATTCCATGTGCAATGCCAGTGTCAGCAGAATGCCAGTGTCAGCAGAATTGGGCCACGAGGTTTGAGCTACATCATGCAAAGAGACTCTATATCTGTATTTTACCACTCAAGGAGCCATTTGGACCCGTTTTCCCACAGTAAAGAAAACACTGGGAGCCACAAAAACCCTTTTGACATAATTGTAATAAATGAATAAATGAAATAAAAGTACATGCAATGTTTTATTTTTGCATTTATGTTGTGTATAAACTATAATATGTTGCATTTATGAAATCAATGAACGACTGCAGAGAAAATTAAATGACATTCCTGCATGCGACAAAAACAATTTGAAGCCCTTCTTGTATTTAAGAAAAAAACGCAGAACTTAAATTAAATTAAACTGCCGTCCTCTCTCTCTGTGTGCCGTCGTCCTTTACCTGGCGTGTCAACCTGAATAACAGACGGACCATTTCACTAAACAACAAAAATATGAATACATGCAAAAAAAAAATTCAATTAAAATATTTATACTTGGTTAATGTATAACTCCTGAGACTCCATAGTTGGCCAAGCTGGGGTTTGAAAAGAAATCGTACGCTGGTGTGTGTCGCACATTGGCGGTTGTGACGCGTATTAAGAGCGACAAAATCTTTTAAAATGTGTTATATAGATGTTACAATATCACTATCAACCTCAATTGTACAATTACTTTTTAAAAACAAACAAACTAAAATAATTCAATACTTATTCATTATTTTCAAAAGCCACCGGGGGACGCATCAGAGGGATGAAACATCCGCCAGCAGCTCTGGGGGGCTCCGCGGGGCCTTTGGGTTGCCGACCCCTGATCTATACAATTGAACGCTTCCGGTTTTGTGATAATAGTTTGAGTTTGGTCCCATTCAATCCACTCTTCTGGGAAGATGTTCCACTAGATGTTGGAGTGTGCTTGTGTGCAGCCACTGGGGCGTTAGGAACGTTACGTACTGACGTAGGTGAGGTTGGGAATTGCATTCATCTTTCCAATTTATCCCAAAGGACACTAAAAACCCATCCTGTGAAATCCACTACTGTTCCATACAGTGCATTGCAAAAGTATTCATACCCCTTAGATATTTCCACATCTTGTCACATTATAACCACAAACTTAAATGTGTTTTGTTGGGATATTGGAACAAATAGAAAAAAACATGGTGTGTATATGTGCATCAGCCCTGCCTGTGCTCTTATAGCCCTAAATAAAATCCAGAGCAAAAAAATCAACTGCTTTCAGAAGTCATCTAATTAATAATAAGAGTCCACAAATGTTCTGTGAAGGCTTTACAGAAGAGCGAACATTAGTGAGCAAACTGCATCATGAAGACTAAAGGACACGCCAGATAGGCCAGGAATAAAGCTGTGGAGATGTTTAGATTTACAGCATTTGGCAGACGCCTTTTATCCAGAGCGATGTACAACTGAGTAATTGTGGGTTAAGGGCCTTGCTCAAGGGCCCACTAGTGGCAGCTTCGTGGTGGTGGGGTTTGAACCTGTGATCTTCCAGACCAGAGGCCACCGTCTTAACCACTGGGTTACCACTTCCCAGGATTTATCCCTTGTTACCTGGATTTATTTACACTTATATAAAAATAATGATTATATTAATAATTATGTGTGTTCTTGTTTTCGAGCAGATACTATAATTAAGCAATTACATCCTCCAATATGGTACATGTCTAATACGTATCATGGAATTAGAGGAATACATACATTAAATCGGCTGTGTTCAGGCTGGAAGACGTTTGATGCCATTTTGAGACAATCATCCACAAGGGGTAAAGGGTTATAAAAACATATCCCACTGTTCAATCCATCATCTGAAATGGAAAGAGTAAGGCTCAACTGCTAACCTACCAAGACATGGCCGTCCACCTAAACTGCCAGTCCGGATAAAGAGAGCATTGATTCAAGAAGTAGCCAGAATGCTCGTGGTAACTCTGGATGAGCTGCAGAGATCCCCAGCTCAGGTAGTCGTGCACTCCACCAATCCGGCTAATGTGAAGAAAGCCATTGTTTACAACAAAGAACTGCTGTTTGTAGTTTGCCACAAGTCATGTAGGTGACCCAGTAAACATGTGGAAGAAGGTTCTGTGATCAGATAAGACCAGAACGTTTTGGCCTATGTGAAGAACACTATATAGCCTGAACACACCATCTCAGCTGTTAAACATGGTGGTGGCAGCATCATGCTGTGCGGATGCTTTTCTTCAGCAAAGACAGGGAAGCTGGACAGAGTTGATAGGAAGATGAATGGAGCTAAATACGGTGTAAAACCCTACTAAAGGCTGCAAAGGACTTGAGACTGGGACGGAGGTTCAGCTTCCAGCAGTCATGGACCCTAAACACACAGCCAGAGCTGTAATAGAAAGGCCGAGATCTTTGGCAAGACTTGAAAATTACTGTTTGCAGATGTTCTACATCCAATCTGAATCAACTGGAGCTGTTTTGCAGATAAGAATGGGTAAAAATGAGTGTCTGTACCCAAAACAGCAGATCAGTGGAACAATGAACAATATACACAAATTATCATTTGAGATCTCTGGGGCTCTAATTATAGAAAGCATTTGGAGGGAATTACATTGATGTGAAGTGTCATACCTTAACTACATATCAATTAAATTCTAGAAATGTAATATTTTTGCTGCTTAAGTTAAATACGTTTTGGATTATCCGTGTTGTTTTGTTTATGTGACATCGCAGCGTGCGATTAGGTCATGTGACGCTACAGTTACATGACATTTGATGTATTGTATATAATAAAACAAAAGCAGTCTCCGGTCTGTGTTAGATCTCAAGGACGTGGCTAAAATCTCACGTCCCCCGGGCAAGCAAAGAATACGTACGAGTGTCAAATTGGGAAGCGCAGCATCTCGGCATCGCGCTGCCGTTTTCTGGCAGTTTCATGAGAGCATTTGGTAAAGGCCATAGGGGGTTATTAGATGGATGCTTTCTGTGTAATGAGAGTGTTGGCTTAATAACATTAGCTTGGATCGCTGATTAAGAAAGTACTGGCTGCCGAGCTTAAATGGGCCAAACCGCTTTTCTGTTTCTCTTTCATTCCCCTCCATCCATGAGCAGACTTGGATACAGTCTTCACACACAGACACCGCAACAAGAAAAGCACAATCACAACCTGACACTGCGGACGGATTGTGATATGAGCAGGTGTGTCAAGGGTTCGAATAGGATGTAGGCGATGTAGGCGTCTTATATCCATAATCAAAATGGGAAGTGCGTCCTCGGGATGTCCAGTCACATGGGTTTGAATCGTCCAAACAAGCACGGATAAGATTTTAAATTGTAATGTAATTAAAACATGACTATATACTAAAGCTGTTCTTTTGTAGCTGAAATAGTCAGATTTGTGTTTTAAACAAACCAACCAACTAATTCACTTAAATTTAAATTAAAACTTAAATAAAATTATTACTGTCTTCTGTACTTATTAACTTATTAATATTAATCAAAAATTTATTATATATATATATATATATATATATATATATATATATATATATATATATACACTTATTATTTTAAGTCTTATGCATTCTTTCTATTATCAGTTTTATTTATGTTTAGCTGTTTTCGATGTCCAATTGTCAATGTTAAAAATGCTGTTACAAATAGAAATTAATTGAATTAAATGTATAAGTATATATATTATATATATATATTATATATATATATATATATATATATATATATATATATTATATTATATACACTTATACTTAATTCAATTAATTTCCATTTAATTTATTTATTTATATATATATATATATATATATATATATATATATATATATATATATATATATATATATATATATATATATATATATATATAGATATATATATATATATATATAATATATATATATATATAATACCAGTATTTTCATTTCTATCTATTGCACACTACAGGACACCACACAGGACACGGAGTGAGAAATATTCAACATTATGTTCTTATGATGATGTTATTCTCCTGGAGTGTGAAACCGATCAACAAAGAAAAAAAATACATAAACAGATCGGAAACTCGAACACGGAAACAGAATTTTGCTGAGGTCAAATCCTTACAGAAAATTAGATTCGATGCTTGGGGCGAAATCTAATCCCAAAACACTAACGACATCTATAACACTGATTTAATCTGCATCCCTCCAGGTGACTGTCCG
This sequence comes from Kryptopterus vitreolus, assembly GCA_030449085.1. Classification (NCBI taxonomy): domain Eukaryota; kingdom Metazoa; phylum Chordata; class Actinopteri; order Siluriformes; family Siluridae; genus Kryptopterus; species Kryptopterus vitreolus. The sequence goes on from JACRUU010000018.1 coordinate 17,753,726, forward strand.
ACCAACAAAATGTGCACGATCTGCTCGACAAACCGTTCCACAACAGTCATGCGGAAATTCCTTTATGTGTTTAGTAAGATGAGGTCCATTCTTTTGGCTATATACAGTATATCGAAAATATCAAAAATGCTCAAAAAACAACAGCATGATTAGGGATGTTAATATGAACTCTTAGGCGATTGAGGAGTGTCTCTTGGATTAATATCATTTGTTTTTACATGCATAGATTAATTAACCAAATATTTCAAACCAGTTTAGAAATATAAGACCGGTCCAGAAATCCCGACTGAACCCCATTGAGAATGACACTAATCCGAGCCCTGCGAAAAGAGTCATATGTTTGTGTGCTCGGTGCAGTCATGCAGATGGTCGCTTTGAGTATCATTTACTTGGACATTTGCTAAATGTCCACAAGACTGACAGATGCTCTACTTTAGGTGGCCACAACAATCGGCCGGAATCTATTACCAACACATCTGTCACACATGACTTCTTGGCAGCGCTTACTTCCCGCTCCACACTAAACCCCCACCCACACAGACACATATACACACACACACAACATCCTATTTCATCAATCCTGTATCGCCAATAACCATACCATATTGAGTGTTACATAATATATTATTTATTTATATATATATATATATATATATATATATATATATATATATATATATATATATATATATATATATTATATTCACTAGCCAGTGGTGAATGGCTAAAGTTTAACTACTAGGGTTTAACAAGTTAATATTTTTACAGAAGTAAAAGTGTAAAACTACTGGTTTCTACTTGACGTATAAAAGGTAAGGAAAAATGCCTTTAAGGGCAAAAGTTTAGGCGGCGCTGATCACTAATTTATTGAAACGTCTCTCTACAAAAACTCCCTTCTGTATCTTCAATCACATTCACTCTATCCAGATGGAGACGCTTATTTGTGCACATCCCAAGCCAGAATGGAACAGGAGTAACGAGGGCTATTTTTAAAAAGAAGAAGTAAAAAGTCGGCAGCAAAATAATGACTCCAGTAAAATACAGATACTCAAAAGTTCTGCTTCCTGTTGAACTGACTCAGAATCGCATGTTCCTGTTAAGTAGATACAACCGAGCACCAATCAAAACGGAGCATGCTCTGAGCTGATTGGTGGATTGATGAGTGCCATTCCATTCCATAATGTCCAGGAAGAGAAAAACTGATGCAAGAACGATGGGAAAGCGAATACATGTTTGTGCTTCACGGAGAAAGAGGGATGTGTGTTTTGTGTTATGAGGCAACATCGCTCATTAAACACTATATACTGTCTTATATTTACAAGTGGCCCTTCATGTGACCCACAGTGACCCCTGTGTCAACCAGCCCATCTTTTACTGGATACATGCAGGAACAAACATGTATGCAAGATTTCCTAATAGAGTGGCTGATTAGTGCAAAAAAAAACAACACATTCTTTCTCTCACCATGCAAGAACACCACAGGTACATCCAGAGGTGTCAAGTACAAATACTTCATTAGCTAACTTAAATAGAAATTTGGGGTATCTATACTTTCATTCATTCATTCATCTTTTACCGCTATATCCGATCTTCCCTCGGGTCACAGGGAGTCTGTGTCTATCTCAGAAGTCTATGGGCATTAAGGCAGGATACACCCTGGATGGAATGCCAACCCATCGCAAGGCACACACACACACATTCACACACTAGGGACAATTTTCCAAGGTGTCAATCAACCTACAGTGCTTTTGGACCAGGAGAAAACTGGAGAACCCGGAGAAAATGCTGAGACGGAAATAGAACCCGGACTCTGGAGGTGTGAGCCACCGTGCCCCTATTTTTTACTGGAGTGATTATTTTTCAGTTGACTTTTACTCATTACATTTTCACACAATCATCTGCACTTTCTACTCCTTACAGTTTAAAAATAATCCTCGTTATTTCATTTCAGCTTGTTATCGTTTAAAAACAAAAACCCTATAAAACGTCTCCATCTGGATAGAGTGAATGTGATTGTGGTTGGATGAGATATAAACATATACCATTCCAACACCCTGTTGGTTTATATGCGATCCGTTGCACCTGCAATCGACACACAAATCACGTCACAATCCAGCAAGGACATAACCAGTGTTGGGAGTCGTTTCTCAAAAAAAAGTGATTATTTCTCCACTCATTTATCAAACGGGTGTTTTTCTCTTCGTCCTCCACAAATAAAGATACAGTAGGGAGTTCTGTAGAGAGACGTTTCAATAGATTAGCGATGGGTGCCTAAACTTTTGTCGCCATTTTTCCATTACATTTTATACTTCAAGTGGTTTTGGAACCAATACAAATTACACTTTTAAACCAATTACACTTTTACTTGAGTTAAAAAGCTTGAAGTTCTTTTTAAACCCTACTGTCTATACTTCTCCTGAGGAAGGAATGTGAACATTTTTAACACTATGTACACTTTTTCGTCTAAACAAACGTTTTGTTGAATATGTCTTAACCCAGTAGTGTGTCAATAATGATCAATATGCTACCCAAACAACATAATAAAGAAAGAGCATTTCTTTTTTTTTAATCCAAGTACAGTTGTTTCCCCTAATATCGTGTTACCGTGTTATATTACTGCTTCGAAGGCTGAGGTCAGAGTGCAGGGTCGGCTGTGACACAAAGCCCCGAGAGAAGCTGTAGGTCATGGCACCATCCTTGAACAACACATTGTGTCCCAATTCATTTAGTATCAATCGTAAACATTATCCCGGGATAAAGAAATTGTGTGTACTGATGAAATGGATTCCCCATAGGACGGTCAGGATTGAATTTACTTTTTGGGGGAGGGATTGTGACTCTTTGCTTGAAATAAACCTAAAAACATGACGGGTTGAGTGCAATGTCACTGATGTGTCTTTGGTGGAATGACGGTAATAATGAAATACAGCACTTTTCTTTTACTACTTAAATCGGTGTCATTCATTTCATGCATTATTCATATGATCAATTCTCTTCACAAAAAAAAAAAAAAAAGATAAACAATATATATTTTTTTGGGGGGGGGGAAAGGTTCCACAAAAAACAAATTTTAAAAAACGATAAAGAAGATCATCTTCTCGAAATTAATTTCTCCCTCACCCGGGCCTTCCCGCCTTCCAAATGCTGATGCTATCATGGAATGTGCTACGTGTAATGGATATAGCTATGGTGTATCAGTACCGAAGGATCAGTACTGAGCAAAGATGCTATAATTAGCATTTCGGTTGTCTGTACAAAAAAAGTATTATTTAATAAATATTTGCAGCATGATTTCGCTTACAATTTATACCATGCTTGACGGTCAATCAAGAGTTTATGGAGATAAATCACAAAGAGAAGGAAAAATACACAACAGTTTGCGTGATAATCATTAAGCTAGTACTGTATATATAGTGAAGAATTGGTTAAGAGGCAACTAAATTGTAGAACCCTGTTGTATAATTGCAGAACAACAATAAATGAATGGCGGGGAGTAATTATTTAATAAATAAATCAACCAATTGAAGTTTTCGTCCCAATGCTAATTCTCCTCCTACAACAGCACATCAAGCCCTGCTGTGTCCCTTCTTCCATTGATACATATAATTACATATAATTAATTCCTTTCATATAATTATACGCAATATTAACAATGTGATATTATACTACTGATGATGTATTAATAATACTACTGTCAAAGAAAATCCATTCTTTGTCGTATACAGGCAGAAAACCCTTCGAAAAAAAAGGTAAAGGTGATTTTTAATCAGCGCAGAAAAAGTATGCATGTAGGGAGATGCGGGGTTTTGCCCCAGGACCACAGAAGGTTAAGAACCTGGCCCGGGGGCCCTGACCTTACATTTAGGGATCGTATAAACTTTAAACACTGAACTACTACTGGGGGACCATGGTGGAGGTGTAGATACTGGTGTTGTGGTAAGACTGGAAAAATAGAATATTGACATTTAAATGGGTGATTTGTTTGTAGTTATGGATCCCTCACCCATTTAGGATATTTAGATACCGTTTTCACTCAGGTTTGTCGACGCTGATGTGAGACTGTAATAAACATTTGATGATGAGTTTCCTTTAGAGTCTGATTTCGTGCTCTAACATTGGGGCTAAACTTTTATAAACCAATTATAAGGAATCTATACATTTTTTTATTAATGTTTTTTTTATCTCTATAAAGGTGCTTTGAGACAGTTCTCTTCAAATTGTTTCACAAGAACATCCTAACTCCGGATCCACGATGTTACTAAGCAACTCATGGACTATGAGAGTGCATTTGGACTGAAATGAATATCTACAGTCTACTAAAATGGCTGCGGTTTGCATGAACAGTTCTGCATTTGATCACCGGAACACGAACCCAGATACCTCATGCCAAAAGTCTACTATAACGGCTCAGGAATACAGGTCGCATTTAATCACACAGCACTATCCACTATCCAACAATGATGGAAATGTAAGGGATGGATGATCAGTGCCACATAGATGAGGATTGGTTCACTGTTGAGGCTGGAGTTTTTCTTCGCCACCAGCTTAGTCATTAACTGATTGGTAAATTCGCACTTTAGAATCTGGTTATCTCTATATTGCTGCTTTGGGACAAATGCCATTGTTAAACAGGCTATGCAAACAAGTATAATATACACAAAGCTTCACTCCATCTTTTTTTTTAAATAATAATAATTAGAATAACAGTGATTATTACATTCACATGTACTCAGACATCCAGTAACAACCGCGCGTCATAATCATATATAAGAATATAATTGGGCTTTGTGGGCGTGACTATAAAAATGATTGACAAGCATCCAAACCAAATACAAATATTCTGTGCACTTGGTTTCCAAAATAGTTTTTTATTTTATTATAATTATTTTGGTTTTTTTTCCATATTAGTATTTTTTTGTTATTTTTTTTTTATTTGTTATAATTAAAAATGTAATTCTTGTTGCATCTTTAACAATTATCCCCTAATAACCAGGTGTTAAACTTGATACGGACCGGAAATGGAGCGGGTGTGTGTGTGTGTGTGTGTGTGTGTGTGTGTGTGTGTGTGTGTGTGTGTGTGTGTGTGTGTGTGTGTGGAGGGGGGGGGTTGTGCGGGCATCCGCCATATTGGTAAACGTCACAACCACTTGTTCATTGTGTTAAAAAATACAATAAAAGAAAATTACTTCCGAAGTTGTATACTTTACTATCAGGCTTCTTGTGAAGAGGATAAAAAACCAATTAATATAACAATGTTAAATGGGGGTGAAGAAACACTAGCCAGTTTGAACGCGCCGCGGTAACCATGGTAACCGCGTACCTGTAGGGTTCTCGGGCTGAATGCGCGTCCACGTTAGCCGCGTGGCCGTGAGGATCACGTCGTGGCTCGTCTTGCCGATCTGGAAGATCCCTCTGACTATCGGCTCCCCCCCGATACAGGACTGATCCTTCCCGTGATGAGCTGGAGGAAGTGTTTCCTCCCCGGAGTGGTGGGGTTGTTTTTGCCGGTTCTTCCTCGCCCTGACTCGGCTTCCTGGAAGCCCAGGAGACTCGGACACCGGTTGCTCCTTCTCCTCGAACTCCTCTCGGCTCTCGGACCGAGTCTGGAGGGCTTCGGTTGGCTTCTTCGAAGATCCAGACATGACTCTGTATATTCTAGTCTAACGTCCGACAGCACCGCTTGGCTTCTGGGACCGAGAGCTTTGCCCCTCGGGGCGTGCGCGCTCCCGCTGCGTCCCAAACCCCCTCCGGTGGCGCGCGAACCCGCGAAAGAGTCCTAGCGACGGACGCGGGCACGCGCAACACCCTCAGCTTACTTTATTATCTGTGTTTATTTCCATTTCTTTGCCTAGTTTTCACTACTCTTATATCAATAATAATTATAACTATATATATATATATATATATATATATATATATATATATATATATATATATATATATATATTGTAAGTTCAAACTATTCATTTCTGATCATTTTTTCAGAGACGGAATAGATCATACCCCAATCATACTATTCTTGGAATAAAGTAGTAGCACTAATGTAAAAAAACGCTACTAATAATTAATTTTATTTGTAATATATACGAACTGTGCGTAGGTTTGTGCCCAAATATATACTAGCTTAGCTTATAATTTATACTGTATTCATCTGTAAATCCTAAATACATTCTACAATATAATAAAATAAAATAGCCGCCGAATTGATTTAAACGCGATCGTTTATATTATATTTAGCAATATATATATATATATATATATATATATATATATATATATATATATATATATATATATATATATATATATATATTTTAAAATGAGCTATTTCTTTTTTTTAAATAATCTAGGCCAATTGCTTGATTAAGTGGTGGCGTTAACGCTTCTTGACACACGTGACTCTGCCCTATTTACTGTAAACGTAGGAGTTAACCGTAAACGAATATTCCATAATCAATTAATCTGGAAAAATATGATTAGTATATATGTATAATAAAAAAAAATTATTGACTTAATGCGTGTGTGTGTGTGTGTGTGTGTAAAAATATTTTTTACACACAGGTTTTTTTTGGGTTCCAGTGCCATCGATCTGCCTTTTGGGCCCTTGAGCAAGGCCCTTAACGTTCAACTGCTCATTTGTAAGTCGATATGGATATAAATCCAACCATTAGATTTGCAAAATCCAGTGTGTTCCTGGTCCCAGTCCCAGATAAATGGGGAGGGTTGCGTTAGGAAGGGCATCCAACGTAAAACATGTGCCAAACATGTTTGATGGTTGTGCTGGTTTAAACCCTGCCCAGACCCTGTTCACGCTACTCTACTTTGCACTGTTGTTGATTGATTGTTTTGTTTGTTTGGTGGTTAAAAAATCATTAAATATATAATATCATAAAATATATTATATAACATGTATTTAATATATATATATATATATATATATATATATTATATATATAGATATATATAGATATATAGATATATATAAAGAGTATCTGTGTTTATGACTCGTTTCTGTTTTTAAACGAAAAGAAAAGCAGATGAAATCCCGTAATAAAAGAGAATACAATAACTTCATACAGACCTGCAAATTTAATTTGCTCAAATTAAATAGACCCATAAACACCTATTAATGGCTTGGCTAACCCTAACCGCCCCCACACCACCACCTTTTGCGCAAGCCGAGAAGTCAAAAAGATTTACTTACTATTACTATTAATTCTTTACACGTCATACATTTATACATTTAAAAAAGGGTTGTTTAGCAACGCTCGTCTCTTCTCTCTATCTAATAGTCTATTATGTAACCTAAAGCGGTCAAAGTATAACTAAACATATATTAGACTGTATCGGTTGTCTCAAAACGGTATTTTTTGTTTTTTAAACTGCTTCAATTATTCAATGATTTGATTTTCTTTTCTCTCCATAAATTAGCCAACACTCTGTGATTAATTACCCCCCCCTGAAGGTATCAATCTGAGGCTCTGGGGTTTAATTGAATCAGGTTGAATTCTGTCTATTTGGTGCGAGTTTCATGTGTGCTATCGGTTATTGGGTTAGAAATCCTAATAAGATCGCTGAGAAAGCATTTGAGAGAAGGAGAATAAGAAAAAAAAACCCCGAAAAGAATAGATTGTCGTTCGGTTGTTTCTCCCTAATGACAGAGGTATTGGGTTATGCAATGAATGTCCATGCATTAAAACAGGATCATTTTCATAAATTAAATCCTCCCCCTGCAGTAGGAACATCTGTGGCTCCTCACATGCCCTCATTTTGCATAAGTAATGGCAAATGACTGAACAGCAGCTTGAGCAAAAAAAAGATAAATAAACAAACAAATAAATAAATACAAATCAATATTTTATACGGTTATATTGACTAATTGGTGCGTACGATACAATTCGCTGATCAAAATAATTATTATTTGGTGGCGGGGCTTTGGGCTTTTCTTATTTAAAATCTTAGATACATTTATTTTCCTAATATTGTTTCTCTCCATTTTTTTCGTTTTAAATATTTCACGCAGTTCTTGGTGGTATTTTTTTTTTTTCGTTTCCGCGTAAACCCGACTTTTAATTTCGCTTTACATTCAAAGCAAATGGAAAATAGAATTAGAGGCATGGAGATCCGAATCTAGTGTCCAAAATCACCATATGGCGCAGCAACCTGTCGATTGCAATATATCAACAATTAGCACAAAAACAAACAAACATGAAAATTAAAGGAATAAATTGAGCAGGCTTGAACTTGCACACATATTCAAATATCACCTAGTTTTTTCCCCCCTCCAGTAAGGGCAGAAGAAAAAATAATAATAAGGAGAAAGAGAATAAAGCTACAATCTGCTCTATAGGATATGAACCCAATACGTGTGAGTGTGTGCAAATAATTTTCACAAAATGTGATAGATTTCAGTGTTTATTTTCATTTTCAAAAGATCAACCCCCATGTAAATTTTTTACAGGGTGCAGTTTGTTTGATAGTCAAGCTTTTTTTTTCTTAATATATATATATACAACATCAACACTTTTTCTAACACCAAATCTTTCCTGGCACTCACACAGTTAAATATAGTCCATGATTTCTTTCTTTCTTCCTTTCATCTTTACTTCCTTCCTTTCCTCTTCTTTTTCAATAAGTGATCTGTCATTATTGTGGCTGTTTAAAAAAAAGATTGGGGGGATTTTGGAAGGAGTCCAAAGATGGGTTTTGTGCAATTTTGCATGATTTTACAGTAAATGATTGATTGCTAAGGCAACGTAACAAAGTCTTAGAAGCACTTGCCTGCTGGTTTTACCCCCCTCTTTAAACAAGAGTGAGCACTTCTTCTTTTTATATATATGAACGAGATAAAATCAATTATACTCTATAAAACCTTAATGTTTGGAGGTTGGGAAGAAGGGGTTTTGCATGGCGTGGCTAACAAATCCGACTTCATAAAAAAAGGAGAGAAAAAAATGAAGCATTCAATTACAAAAAAATCACAACAAAATAATTCAGGATGGAGTAGTAATTCGAAGTAGTGAGTATTAAAATGTAGTAGGTTTGAAAAATATAGCAATCTCTCTATTCATCTCTATAATTGGCCCAGTATATTTGATTAAAAATTGCATAGTTCTTTTTTTTTAATCATCGTTATTATTATTATTATTATTATTATTATTATTATTATTATTATTTCCCCAAATTATTGCTTTGCGATTTCTTGTGTAACGTAAAAGAATGAACACATTCTGGATTAAGGTCACGGATCTGTTTCCACCTGTGACCACGATGCACAGTATTCAGCACATATAGTTCTTAAAAATTACAATACACAAGATGAAGGAAAGAATATGTGCATCCTCTTTTTTTTTCTTCTTCTTCTATCGAAGGCAGTTATGAAGACAATAAATACATACCATAGGATTAAGCATATTGTGTGTGTGTGTGTGTGTGTGTGTGTGTGTGTGTGTGTGTGTGTGTGTGGTGTGTGTGTGTGTGTGTGTGTGTTGGAACAGCAAAAAGCCCTGCATATTGAATTAACAGACACACAGAATGGACTGAGGGTCAGTAGAAATAAACACTGTGTTAATCTGAAGGCCCGAAAACCTCATTTACAGTTTCCATAGCTGTGTTAGCTAGCAAACTCAATGTCATGTGTAGCAAGAGATCCTTCTAGGAAAGCCAAACATTTCTCAATATTTTTACTATTTTGCTATTTTTTTTTTTTACAAATTTTTTGACTATTTAAAACAATATTCTCTCTTCGATCCTGAAACTGATTGAAAGCCAGCACCTAAACTATTGTTCAGGTAAACTGTATATATATATATATATATATATATATATATATATATATATATATATATATATATATATATATATATATATATATATATAAGCCAGTTCGATTTGTGGCCCAAATTAATACTTTTTTTTAAAGCATATCAAGATAAGTTAAGATAATATTAATATAAACCTTTAAGATTAGAATGAAGTAAAATCAATGAAGATCAGTGTTCCTGGATTAGGCCTGCGATCATGTTGGTCTAATTTGCTAGCTAACGCAAACCTAACAAAGCTGTAAAAAAAAAGGTGTCGGGTCTTATTTTTCATCCTGGGGTCAAAGAAGACGATTTTAAACACTATGCACTAAACTTTTTCCTTTTTTTAAAAGAGATGTCTAGGATATAAACCAGGACTTTTCTGCCGTACTTTTGCTTTTCCTTTTGATTAGCCAAGATTTGCACTGATATCGTGAACACAACAATGAAGGCTAACTCACGCCTATGGAAGCTCAGATGAACAACACCTGTGTGTGTGTGTGTGTGTTTGTGTGTGTGTGTGTGTGTGTGTGTGTGTGTGTGTGTTGTAGATTTAACTACAAGCCGTGTGTGTGTGTGTGGTATGTGTGTGTGCGCACATATGTGCATGCTTGTTGCTTGCATGTCCATTCGGTTAGTTTCGTTCCTTGGGTCAAGACTTTATACCGCTGCAGTCTGTGTGTGTGTGTGTGTGTGTGTGTGTGTGTGTGTGTGTGTGTGTGTGTGTGTGTGTTGTGTGTAAGATCATTCCTCTCAGGTAACCAACAACGTCTTCCTCAAGTCCGGCACGTGAACCACGACTTCCCACTGAAATCGACGAGCTTTTCCACACGCGCGCAATTCCCGGTTACATACAAACGGAGTTTTTGTTTTGTTTTGTTTTGTTTTGTTTTGTTTTGTTTTGTTTTGTTTTGTTTTGTTTTGTTTTGTTTTGTTTTGTTTGTTTGTTCTGTTTTGTTTCAATTTTTGTTTTTGCAAAAAAAAGTAAAAAGTGCACGTGTTAATTCAACATTAGGGCGTTTTTTCCTGCTCCACTTCTTTTTTTGCGCAATAAGCCAAAGAAAAACGAAGCCATGAACAGATACCCATGATGACACCCACTATATGAATCAACATGTCTCTGCAAATAAAAAAAATATTATAATCAAATAAAAAAAAAAGTCTCCTTCGAGCTCACGAGTCGTGAAATATAGCGTTAAGTTGCGCGTTCATGTGCACGACCCGTTCGTGATGAGCGTGGCCCTCGTAGGGCACGACGTTCTCCATGCTCGGGAGGTCGTAAAGAGCTGCGTGGTGGTGGTGAGAGTGCGGGTGAGGGTGATGGTGGTGTCCTGGAGGCGGGTGGTGGTGGTGGTGATGGTGGTAGGGCTGAACGCCTCCTCCTCCTCCTCCACCTCCGCCGCCGCCGAACGCGTGGTAGTTCTTCTCGTACTCCGAGGCCGGCTCGTGCTTGAAGGAGAAGTTCCCGTTGACGCTGAGCGGCGGGCTGAGCGGCCCGTCGAACGACGCGGCGGGGCTGTGCGCGCAGTCGGCCAGCGCGGCGTCGTAGAACGGCTCCGGCTGCAGGGCGCTGGGCGGTTGCGGGTGCGGCGGATGCGGTTGCGGCTGCGGCGGCGGAGGCGGCGGCGGCAAGAGCAGCGCGCTGCCGTACGCGTGCGCCGCCGCCTTGGCGTGGAAAGCGTGGTGCGGCGCGCCGTCCGCGGCGCCGTACGGCGGGCTCGGCAGCCCCGGACTCTGGTAGCAGTACGGGTGCATGCCGGCGTACGGAGCGACGCCCGGGCCGTGCCCGTGGCTCTGCTGCTCAGGCAAGAACGTCCGCGGGTTGAGCTGCAGACACCCGGCTACCAGATTGGTCGTGGGCTGCGAAAGACCTTTGCACAACGCCTGCACGAACGACACCAGGTCCGGACTCTCGCCCGAGCGCAGGATCTCCGAAAGCGCCCAGATGTAGTTCTTCGCCAGGCGCAGCGTCTCGATCTTGGACAGCTTCTGCGTCTTGGAGTAGCACGGCACCACTTTGCGCAGGCTCTCGAGCGCGTCGTTCAGCCCGTGCATGCGGTTGCGCTCGCGCGCGTTCGCCTTCATGCGCCGCATCTTGAAGCGCTGCATGCGCGCCTTGGTCATCTTCTTCTTCTTCGGCCCGCGCCGCTTGGGCTTGCTGGCGTCGTCGCCGTCGTCCTCTTCCTCCTCCTCCTCCTTTCCTCCTCCTCCTCCTCTTCCTCCTCCAGCTCGTGCTCGTCCTCGAGCATGTGCACAGCCTCCTCCTGGTCGTGCTCCGGGTCTTTGCGCATCGCCTCGTGCCCGGCTTTCGGCTTCTTCTCAGTCCAGTTGGCGCTGCCGGCCTGAGACTCGACCATCGAGGGTTCTTCCGTGCAAGATTTCGTCATGATCCTGACACGAGAACAGATTGAAATGACAGACGGAATCAAAAACCTATTTCAGAATATCAACTTCGTCAGCAATATGGGAACAATTTGGTGTACACTTTAACAAAAAACGCCGACTTTCATCACACCATGAAAACATCATTCAAAACGTATAGATATAAAAATATTATATATATATCTCTTAATATTATTAGTATATATATATATATATATATATATATATATATATATATATATATATATATATAAATATATTATTTAGTGCCTGACAATACACACTACGAATATACAATGCAATATGACCTACTGAAAAAAATGTACCTGTGGCACATTGAATCTGAATTCCATTCAATACAAGAAACAATATAGAGCATACACACGTTTTAAATAGATATTATAAGGTACAGAACATAATCAACGTGTCTGACGTTCACAAACAAAATACTCGTTTACACCTTTCAATGTCATGCGCTCGTCTTCATCAGCAATTTCAACTATTTCCAACGCGGCATGAGCTCAAAGAACTTCAAGCTTTCCTGAACTTTTTTTTTTTTACTTTTACCTTAAGCAATAAGAGAATTGAAAACACCTTTCAGCATGGATATGAAAATAAACCTGGGTTATTATTTTTTTTACATAGTTGCTGGATTGAAGCATAGGAGCATGAAAAAACAGGATTATCATTTAAATCTTAATGATCTGCGTATTTGCTTTTTTTTGGTGTTCTTGGTGTTCTCTGCTATGCGTAATAATCACTCCTCATTTCTGACTAATTATTCTTAATTACTTCTCATAGCGCATATACTGCACTCAAAAACACGCACTATATTATTCATTCATTCTTGCAGTTCATAAATGCAAAAAGTCGTTTTTGCACATTTTTATCCTTGCATGTTTATTTAGGGTTGTTTGTTTGTTTGTTATACAGCTCTCCAATTTGTCTCCTATTTTCAACTTTGTTTTGCCACATAATTCCCTTCTCGTACATCACTAGAGGGATTTGCACATGGCAAGAGTTTTCTGATGAGCATGCAATCTGCCCTGCATCCTTTTGTCGTAAAAAAACCCCGAATTTCTTATTTTAAAGTGTATTTTAAACCTGTCCGTTCATCTCACAGAGCTAAAATATGTCTCACATATAACTCATTCATACACACACACACACACACACACACACACACACACACTTTTTCTTTTTTAATACTGAACATGCACCAGGGGAGACACAGGTGTCCATTAGCGAGATCGCAACGCCAAGTGATGATCCGGTAAATAATTGCATTTTTCATAATGCTGAATTATGCATTTATATTTTCTTTTCCCCCTTTGTTTTATTATTCTTACTTGTGAATGTGAGGTGAGTAATAAGAACGACAAATAAATAAATAAATAAATAAAGATGATCGTACCTGTGTGTCAGTTTTGCTCCCAGTGTCCCGTTATGGTCGCTTCATGCCCCTGCGCATTTGAGCGTCTGAGATCCTGGGGAGAATGATGACGATGTTAAGGATGCTGATGAGGAATATGATGATGATGATGATGGTGATGATGATGATCAAGTGGCAGCGCGTGAACAGGATGCTGCGCCTTATATACGGAGAGGGTGATGATGCTGGGAGATGCGCGCGTGCCTGTGTTCACTTTCTAATCCACCCTTCCTCCTCCTCCTCCTCCTTTGCACCAATGATTGGCGGACGGGGGAAAAAGGCTCCTCCTTCTTTTCTCTCTCTCTCTCTCTCTCTCTCTCTCTCTCTCACTTTTTTTTACCCCCGGCACGCGCCATATGGCCGACTACGTCAGGAAAACGGGGCCCCGGAGCGTCACGTGACATCTCCCGTTCGCCTTCGCCCGTATTCCCGTATTGTGGCCGAATGAAAAGGAAGAAGAAAGAGGAGATGAGGATGGGGGGATGAGGAAGAGGAGGAGGAGGAGGAGGAGGAGGAGGAGGAGGAGAGAAAAGTGGCCATCTGTCGCCGTGTTAGAGACTCCGCGGAAACCTGTTTGTTTGGACCCGGAGGGATGAATTTAACGCTTTAAAAGCAGCGGGACAGAGCGCTCAAATCACGGCCTCTCTCTCTCTCTCTCTCTCTCTCTCTCTCTCTCTCTCTCTCTCTCTCTCTCTCTCTCTCGGTCTGTCTCTGACTCTCTCTGTCTGTCTGTCTGTCTCTCTCCCTCTCTCCTTCAGTCTGTCTGTCACCTTTTCTCTTCATAACTAGATGAAAGAAAGCAAGGAGCAAAAAGGAGAAGAATAAGATGATGATGATGATGATGATGATGATGATGTTCAGCAGAAACCAAATTCAAAAAGAAAACTATTTTGTTGCTGTTCATCATCATCATCATCATCATCATCATCATCATCATCATCATCATCATCATCATCATCATCATCATCATCCATCCAGCATCAGCAACACCACCACCAACTAACAACATCAGCTGCAGCATCAATAACAAACACAACAATACTAGATATGTGTCGCTTTATTGCATGGAAAGGTTGACAACAACAGAATGCATTGTTAATTAAAGTCACAGGGTGCTCCCAAAGCTGCATAGTATTAGTGTGTATACAGGAAATAAATCTACATCCCGCTAAAGAGGAAAGGCAAGAGTATATATAAATTTCAGTTCATTTCAAATCTTCGGACATTCGGTGCCACCGAGATGAAGGTGGGATCTTCTCAAAGTTTATTCATCCCAGGGAGTTTTAACTTTTCACAGTTGTCACTGGGATACATTTATAAGGAACGAATGCATAAGCAATAAACGTAATAAACGTATTCATTCATGCTTGTATTATTACATTCGTTGATTCTTTTTTATTTCAGCAAAGCTGCTTTGAAACAAAGTTCATTGCTAAAATGTTCAATATACATACAATATATAAAAATGTTCAATACATATAAATCTGAATAATCGAACTGAATTGAATATACATATAATATATATAATATATACCACCACAAAGAAACAATATTGAGTAAAATGAAATGTAAATATATATATATATATATATATATATATATATATATATATATATATATCGAATTCAAATTTTATTTGTCATAATAGGTAAAAAAACGTAAAAAAAAAAGAAAAGAAAGAAATACAGAAATAGTGCAGCATTTATGTAAACAATGGAAAGAAAAAAATAAAAAGAGCAAGAGAGGACAGGAGGGAGAGAGCGATTCAAATTAATTTTTTTTATTTAATTTTTATTTTTACATTTACATTTATGGCATTTGAGAGAT
Source organism: Kryptopterus vitreolus (assembly GCA_030449085.1). NCBI lineage: Eukaryota > Metazoa > Chordata > Actinopteri > Siluriformes > Siluridae > Kryptopterus > Kryptopterus vitreolus. Next base: position 17,769,170 of record JACRUU010000018.1, read on the forward strand.
AGCCTGACAGATATACAGCAGAGGGTTAAGGGCCTTGCTCAAGGGCCCAGCAGTGATAACTTGGTGTGGCTGGTATTTCCCTAAAGTGATGCTTTACAATTGAATCTACACTCTTTATGTATTCTACATTTCAGATATTCTGTTGTAGGACCATCCAAATATTCCCTTTGCCTTATTTCATTGTGTTTCTTTTTCTGGCAAATGCTCTAAACTGGTCTGACATCAAAATCATTTGCATTTGACCTTATTTGATTATGTAATCCCAAATGTTAGTAACTACAAAACCACATTTTTATTAGCTTCCCTTTTGTTTCTGAGACTGATGTGTTCGAGCATAAGGATTCTTAATCTGTAGAGTAAAAGCAGAACACCTAGTTTACTAAACCGGTCTAAAAATTTCCATTCAAAAATTCAAAACCTCAGACAAGCGTGCTGAAGCCGGGTCCATGTTAAACCATTTTACTCATTCAAACCATTGTTAGAAAAGTTCGAAATATATAATGGCCCATTAATCAATGATTCTGAAACACAGACCTGGGACCAGGCAAAAGTTATAGATTGAAACACACAAATGGAAGAGAAGACCAAGAGTCTTAGTGAGACGACTTATATATAAACATCAGAAGTGTAAAGAGAATCTGAAAATCCTGCACGAGCAAAAATACTTCAAAAAAACTTGCCAGTGAAATGAATAACGGCATTATAAAAGAACAGGATTACTCACTAATTAAATGATCGTTTCCCACGTTACAACGCCGTTACAATCAAATGTGGCATTAATATATATTTGGCTCACTGAGGCGGCCTTTCATCTGTGTACATTGTTTAATTTATATTTGGTCTCAATATTAAACATTTAAAACCACTTACTGTGTTTTACCTTCAGAGCATTTCTCATCCAGGGAAACTTACAACTGAGCAACTAAGGGTCTTGCGAAAGGGCCCACTAGTGGCGGCTTGGTGGTGGTGGGATTTGAACCTGCCACCTTCCGGTCCAGAGGCCAGTGCCTCAACCAATTAGCAACCACCTCCATGTTTTAATGTTCCGGTAGTAGTAATGATCTTTGTTATGTTTGTGTATCTGATTTGCACAGCGCTAAATTACTCGACACGTATTGAACTGCATTAGTCACGATCCTCATCGCTATGCCAGAATGACACAAATATCAAACAGGTTGAAAAGTAAAGGAATTTGTCAAAATATGGATTAACAATTAAAATGGAAGCATGTTACAAAATAGAAGATCGTTAGAATTCAATGGACAAATAAAATGGCAATGGAAATGTCGAATCTTCTGCAGACTTAAAAAAGCAATGAAATCAAATACTTTACACCACGGAATTAATATGAGAATATATAAATAACGCCTGGTATGATTTTGGTCATTGTTTGAGCAGCTCAGAAGAAAGTACGGTGGGTGTTTGTCACATCAACATGACATGAGATAATAGCATTAATACCCACATGTTATCAGGAGAGGAAGATGGAAGATGAACATGAAGATAAAAGTGTTTGTCACAAACCAACCATTGCTTTCTTCATGTAATCCAGACTATTGTTCTCCAAAAGCAATGTCAGACCTGAACCAATGCCTATGCACAAGACGCTTAAAGGCGTCTAGATGGTTAATTAGACCTCCACTTGATGTCTTTAAATGAAGTTCCTCTTCCAGTTGTTCTTAAATTAATCTCTCGTTCTAACTATATTCCCTCCCAACTGACTTTTAGTCTAATGAACCATCTTTGGAATTTTAATGATTGACGGATATTTTGAAGCACTTTTATAAGTCGATCTGGAGAAGCTCCTCTGCCAAATGACATAAATATATGTAAATGTAAGGTATATGACAAAAGTAACCTTAATATTGTTGGGGATTGAACTAGCATCTTTCTGGCCAGTAGCCTAGGATGCCCAAACCATCCACCACACAACGCACAAGTGCACTACATCCCTATATTTTGTCAAGAAGTTCTTCTACCCGTATGCTTCGGCTTACTTCAATGAGTTTAACAGTTTAAATAAGTAGATCTTCTGGTTTTAAGGGGTCACGGTGGTTTAGTAAGCACGTTCGCCTCACACCTCCAGGGTCGGGGATTCGATTCCCTCCTCAGCCATGTGTGTGTGGAGTTTGCATGTTCTCCCCGTGCCTCAGGGGGTTTCTCTCCGGTTTCCCCCGGTCCAAAAACATACACGGTAGGTTGATTGGCACCTTGGAAAATTGTCATTAGTGTGTGAATGTGAGTGTGTGTGTGTGTTTGTGCCCTGCTATGGGTTGCCATTCCATCCAGGGTGTATCCTGCCTTAATGTCCATAGACGCCTGAGATAGGCACAGATTCCCACGTGAATGAATGAATATTCTGGTCTTCTAAACCAACTCGTGTGGATGAGCACAGTACAAAGATCCCCTGGTATGTGTTTCTGTGTTTGATTGTAGTATTGGGGTGAAGATTCCAATTATCTAATAGCACCTCGGAGTAGATCAACTGCTGTTCTGAGGAAAAAGGAGTCAGCGCAGGTGGTTTGAGCATCACATGATTGGGATTATTTTTGGGTGATGAGATGAGCATTTTGCTTCGGAAACGAGTGGAGCCAGTTTAGGAGGTGTGACCACGAGGAGCCCTCTGGTAGATGTGTGCCTGGTATATACAGTACAAGTGGACTGAGATGTTGGAGACCAACTGGAAGTCAGATATTTTATTAGTCTTTGGGATAGGGGCGACATTTGTAGTAGTAAGCCATAAACCCTGCTCTGTATATCCGGATCCATTTGTAATCTGGGATCTGTGCCTTCGGAAATCTGGGCACTCAATTGAAGCCATTGGACTTTGGAGCTGAAGGTCGTAATTTCAAATCCCCAGCCACTCCGAGCTGCCACTTAGTGGTGTACCACCATCTTACCACCATCTTAGTGGTGAAGGCATTGGACTTGGATCTAGGAGTGGCAGGGATCTAATTCCCTGCCACTCGTGGGCCTCTGAGCAAGGCTCTTAATTCCATAGCTGCTCAGTTTTAGTGTAAGCATCAGTAATTCTGAATAGGAGCATCGGCCAGACATCATATATGTAAATTCAAAAACAGATAAAGAAATAGGTCTTTTGTAATTAATGGAATTTTGGGGAGCCTGGACTGACCTTCTCAGCTGCTGGTTTAGTGCCTATGGATCTGAAGGTCACAATTTAAAATCCCCCGCCACTCCAAGCTGCCACTCCATGATGCCCATCAAAAAGTGGTATCTTAGTGGTGAAGGCACTGGACTTGAAGGTAGATCTAATGTCACTCCTGGGCCTCTATTTCCATAGCTTCTCAGTTGTGTATTAATAAGTGTAAATAATTCTGAATATGAGCATCTGTCAGACATCATTCATTCATTCATCTTCTACCACTTTATCCGATCTTCCCTCGGGTCTCGGGGAGCCTGTGCCTATCTCAGGCGTCTATGGGCATTAAGGCAGGATACATCCTGGATGGAATGCTAACCCATCGCAGGGCACACACACACACACATTCATACACATTCATACACTAGGGACAATTTTCCAAGGTGCCAATCAACCTACCGTGGATGTTTTTGGACCGGGAGGAAACTGGAGAACCCGGAGGAAAACCCCCTGAGGCACGGGGAGAACATGCACAAACTCCACACACACATGGCCGAGACGGGAATCGAACCCGGAGGCTAACGTGCTAACCACTAAGTCACCGTGCCCCCTGTCAGACATCATATATGTAAATTCAAAAACAGATAAATAAATAGGACTTTTGTAATCAGTGGAATCTGGCGCTTGAAGAGCCTGGACTAACCTTCCCAGCCTGTTGCCACCAAACAGAAGGTGCTGGTTTAGTGGTTAAGACTTTGGGGATCAAATCCTGCCACTCCCCGGAGAAATGTCCTGTAACTCTTCTCCGCTGGGTATGAATGATAAAAAATGGTCGAGACCGTGGCTTTAAGGTCACTGCCTTTAAGGGTACCAAGTATGCAATATTGTTTTTTTTTCCTAATTTTGTCATTTTTTTTAAGCTTTAAGAGCGATTGATCAAAATATAAGGAGATTTTATCCCCATTGTTATTGCTCTATATTTAACTACTTATTTTATACCATGGTCAGTGGTTCCTGCCAATCAAAATACAGTAAATATATTCTCCCGGACATTAATGGAGACTAAATGTAACCCTAATACAAAGGGGGAAAAGATTTTCATTTGGCATTTCTATCAGCATTACCCATAGAACCAACCCCCCCCCACCAAAAAAAAAAAAAAAGAAAAAAATTTGGTGATTGTCTTAAGTTGCATTTTTATCAGTTATTGTTTGTTTCCTGAAGATTCATTTTATACCGATTCTGTTGTATGGTTGAAAAAATGTCAGATATAATATTTAGAGCGTGTTTCGTGTTGGTGAGGAAATGTGTACAGTCGGCCTGCATTGTGTCTACATGTGTCGTCCGGGGCAACACCGGAGAGAAGCCCGAACGCCCACAAGACCGAAGGTGCAGAAAGGCAGATTGTTTTCTCTTCACTGCTGGTCAAAGGTTCATCTGGTCACATGCTCGAGCTCATGTCGCCTCACTGTTGCCATATAAACACTACACGCCAGAAGGACAGCTCGACTTCAGCACCACTGAATATAACAGAGCCACATCTCTCTCTCTCTGTCTCTCTCTCTCTCTCGCTCTCAATCTCATTCTTCTTTCAGTTTTTGTCTCTTTTCAGTCTACTTTACATCAGATATGTTTCTTTTTCGTTTGTTTCTTTCTTTTTTTCTGCTGCTTCGTTTCCTTTTGTTTTTCTAACATTTGTTTATTCTTTTGAGTTCTTTTCCCTTCCTTCCTTTTTATGTCTTTGATTTTTCATGTTTTCTTTCCACGAATTTGTCCAATTTCTTTCTTTCCTTCTTTCTTTCTTTTTTTTTTTTTTTCTTTCTTTTTTTTCTTTCTTTCTTTCTTTCTTTCTTTCTTTCTTTCTTTCTTTCTTTCTTTCTTGTGTTTGTCTGTTTTTAATTTCATTTTATTTTTCTAACATCATAACTTGTTTATTCTTTTGAGTTTCCTTATGCTTTTTGTCTTCCTTCCTTCATTTTTCTGTCTTAGAAATCCAATTTTATTCTTTCTTTCATTCGTTTGTCTGTTTCTTCATTTCATTTTGTTTTTCGAATAGCATAATTTGTTTATTCTTCTCAGTTCCTTTGTGCTTTTCCTTCCATTATTCCTTCCTTCATTTTTCTGTCTTGGGACTATTTTTTAATGTTTGTTCCAATTTATTTGTAATGATTAATTTATTTGTAATTATTCATTTGTCCGATTTCTTTCTTTCTTGCTTTCTTTCTTTTTGTTTTTCTAACACCATTTCTTTATTCTTTTGAGTTTCCTTATTCTTCTTCCATCCTCCCTCCCTCCCTTCCTTTTTGTCTATTTTATCATAGATTTTAAAGTTTTTTTCCCCTAATTTTGACCACTTTCTTTCTTTCTTTCTTTCTTTCTTTCTTTCTTTCTTTCTTTCTTTCTTTCTTTCTTTCTTTCTTTCTTTCAGTCCATTTTGTAACAATACATTTTCGTTCAGAGATTTAGACAAGCTATGTGTACATAAAATGTTTTTATTTTTATATATAATATTTCATAATGTCCTACATTCCTTGATTTCTGTTACACAGTAGCAGCCGTTTGTGCTTTTATTATATACCGATTTTTCATATCCAAAACGACTTCATTCTAAATGCACAGCAAAATCCCAGTCCAATGCAATTCTGCAAGATGACGAAAAAGAAGACCCGTATAAAACCAATTTATTTTCTCCTCCTAGTGGGATTCCATTTAAAGATGGATGAGGTGACTTTTTCATGCAGTCTGACTGAATGTTTAAACCTCGTCTCCCCAAACTGAGACCACCGGCCTCCAAACATATGCAAAAACATGCAGATTTTGTAGTAATTAGTAGCACTGTTGATTAGCTCTTTGGTGCTGAAGGACCTAATTAATCATGCTTTAAAGGAGCATTTTGGCCAAAAATAATGACTTTTGCACAGCACAACTTTTAACCCACATGCTCCCTACATCCACTACATCCAAGATCCTGTGATCACACCTTTCTATCCTGATGGGCATGCTGTATTCCAGAATGAGCTTTTAGATATCACAACTATATAATGTGGAACATTTTATTATACACTTATGACCACTCACTATATCTCAATCACCTATTGGAGACCCATCTAAAGGAAACTTTTTCGTGACCAATGACTTCCCAACGTATAGGAATCTTTTCTGGTGTCCAAACACCAGTTAAACCACTTCCTACTGGTTGGTTAAACACGCATTATTCATTTTAATAAAGTGGCCAGAATTACAGTGTAGGGAGTTGAGTAGAATTAGCCGGGTTTGTCTCTGTTCAACACACAAGTGCGTGTGTTTGTCTTTGAAGAAGGCGCCACCTTGTGGCCAGTTGTTCAAATCTCTAAAACCGAAAATATAATACAGGTTTAAAAGTAACAGTGAAATTTGTATTAACCGGCTTCATTTATATATATATATATATATATATATATATATATAGATATATATATATATATATATATATATATATATATATATATATATATATATAATAGATATATATATATATATATATATATATAAATCTAGTCTTTATTAAACTATTATTATAAACTGACCATGTGATTATGTGCTTTTTAGGTGCATTTGCTGTTAGATGTTGTGTTAATTTGTGCTCATTCAGCCACAAAAAGGCATTGGTACTGACATAGGTGTATTGTGAGGAGGCCTATAGGGCAGTCAGCTTTCCAATTCACCTCAATGGTGTTCGGTAGGGGTTCAGGTCAAATGCCTTTCAGGCTCCGCACGAATGTAACACAGGCTATTTCAGTTACCGAAGCATTCCTTTTACAAACCCCTATTGCTATTCCCTTTTAAACGTTTCTCTCCTGGCTAAATAATTACAGCATTATTACATGCACATGTATTACCCAGCACAAGCAATACATTCATTCATTCATCTTCTACCGCTTTATCCGATCTTCCATCGGGTCACGGGGAGCCTGTGCCTATCTCAGGCGTCTATGGGCATTAAGGCAGGATACACCCTGGATGGAATGCCAACCCATCGCAGGGCACACACACACACATTCACACACACATTCATACACTAGGGACAATTTTCCAAGGTGCCAATCAACCTATCATGCATGTTTTTGGACCGGGGGGAGGAGGGAAACCGGAGAACCCGGAGAAAAACCCCCTGAGGCACGGGGAGAAAACGTGCAAACTCCACACACACATGACCGAGACAGGGAATCGAACCCGGATCCTGGCGGTGTGAGGTGGTGTGAGGCGAACGTGCTAACCACTACGCCACCGTGCCCCACCACAAGCAATACATGTATAATGAAATCAAAAGATTATACCAAGATGTTCTTTTTACTTAAGTAAAAAGCTTGAGATGATACTTCAACGTTTACCTGAGGAATGAATGGGAATACTTTTTTTTTTATCATATGCGTTACACAACCAGCAAAGACCTCCATATTGCAACACTATACTTTTTGAATTATTTGGTATATTTTGCATCAAGTCACTTTTTCCTGCACGTGGTATATCTATTAAGTAATGAGACTGATTAAATAATACATCTTTATGTATATAATCCTTAATGTATTTTGAGATCACTAACCAAACCTCGTATATGGCATGGTGAGCCAAATCAAAGGACCAAATGTGGGGAAAATGTGATCAAGTTGAAGGGGCACGGTGGTTTAGTGGTTCGCACGTTCGCCGCACACCTCCCGGATCAGGGTTCGATTCCCGTCTCGGCCATGTGTGTGTGGAGTTTGCATGTTCTCCCCGTGCCTCAGGGGGTTTTTCTCCGGGTTTCCTCCTGGTCCAAAAACATGCACGGTAGGCTATTATTGGCACCTTGGAAAAATTGTCCGTAATGTGTGAATGTGAGTGTTTGTGCCCTGTGATGGGTTGGCATTCCATCCAGGGTGTATCCTGCCTTAATGCCCATAGATGCTTGAGATAGGCACAGACTCCCCGTGACCCGGAAGATGGCGGATAAGCGGTAAAAGCGTAGATAGATGATTTTAGAAGTGAATGAATGAAGATTTTAGCGAGTTTAGTCGGTGTAAGAAGGTAGTTACAGAAGTGTTTAGAAGGTAGTTAATAGAATGAGATGAACTGAGATGAAAGATGATTAGAAGATGAGTTGGGTAGAAGATAGAAGATGACATGATGAAATGCGATCAAGTTGTACACTAGATATGAACATGCTGAAAGGCTTTTTTGCTCAGCATGGTTGTAAAGAGGGGTAACCCGAGGAGGTGCTTATGGCATGGGCTTCTGGACTGGAAGATTGCAGCTTCAAATCCACAAGTGGGCCCTTGAACAAGGCCCTTAACTCTCAATTGGTCAATTGTAAGTTGCTCTGGATAATGGCGTCTTCCAAATGCCATAAATGTAAATGGTAAATTATGGTAGCTTTTTTAAAATTCTTTGCATTTTGAAGTTGATTGAATTGAAAATACGCCTAATGCAAAATGCATGAGGGTTTTTTTTAGACGATGCGAAAAAGGAATAATTCGCAAAATTGTAATGTAAACGTTTCTTTCGCAGGTCACATGATCTACCTTGCCTTGCCTTGGGCGTGATGCTGCAGGTGCTACACCAGGCGCTATTGCACTGCACAGCTCAAAAAAAGTGGACGCGTTCATCCGGAAATTGTGAATCGACAGGACCTCCGTGAAATCGCACACCATTACCTCCCAGAACAAGCGCATTTTTCATCGGCATTTACAAAATATCGTAAAAGTTTTGCGCAAATTTATAACGGAAACGTGCCTACAGATACAGAACTGCCACTGTGTAAACTCTGGAGATTCTGTACGTGTGAAAATCAGGATCAGCAGATTCCACTCAAACGAGAGACCTGGTTGTGGTAAAAGTTTTTATTCCCCCTGATCTGAGGTTTGATTTGATAACGACGGAACTCCCAATCCCAGTCCAGAAATACAGTCGTTAAACCCATGACAGCTGTTAAGAGTAGGTGGAATAACAATGGGACGACAATAGTGATTGAACCAAAGTAGAAAACAAACAAAAAAAAACAAAAACAAAGAGCTACTGAAATGCAGAGGCACTTCCGTTCGTCTCCCTGTGGTGGTTGGATTCGCTGAAGGGAAACTTTCCTGGAGCCGAAAACACACTTTCTTCTCTCCCTCTGCCAAACAGGAGACTTGATTCCACAGACAAGGCTTTGTTTCTGCAGGCGATATGGTCTACCCATGAGGCAGCAAAGATCTCCTACAGCCTGTGATGAAAGAAGCTCCTCTGTTTGCCAGAACGTCTGCCAGCGAAGACACTAAACTGCTGAAGTAGCAGCCAGGAAGAAAAAAAAAAACCCAAAAAAACAAACAGTAACTGCTGCTCAAGAGGAACAAAAAAAATGTCCTTTGCATCAAGTATTGTCTTTTTATTTATTTATTTAGATTTGAACTACTTTTATTCTTTCACAAACATTCTGCTTTTCCTGAAGTCTCTCTTCACATTCGCTCACTTCCTGTTACCGCAATCATCCAGGCACCACAATGGTTCTGCACCACTTCTTGGTTAGAAACCTGCACCCCCTCCAAGTCACATCTCTGACCTTTCGAAGATAAAAAATCTCCTACATCTCACCACAGCTCAGAGCAGCTCTCCATTTTTAAATACTGGAGTATTACACTAAGAAGGTTCCCAGGGCCATGGGAAAAGAAGCAGTCCCACAACATCACAGGACCCCCACAATGCATCACAAAGGGCATGAAGTTCATTTCTTGGTTAGACACCTGCACCCCAAGTCAGACCTCTGAAATCTGAACTCTTCATGGTTGAGGATCTCACTACAGCTCGGATCAGCTCTCCATTTTGGCTCCAAAAAGACAGATAATTTCTCTCCAATATAAACGCAAAGAATTACTATTTCCCAATGACTCGACATACACATACACATTATGCGATTGATTTTGACCTTTCTGTTTTCAGGAGGCTAGAGTGAGATATTTTGGTGTAGAATACTGAGAAATGAGGTGTCATGCAGGAGGAAAAGAGGAAGGCTGTGGAGGAGGAGGAGGAGGAGGTATACGGATGTGGTGAGGGAAGACATGCAGGTAGTTGGGGTGAAAGAGGCAGATGAACAGGACAGGATAATCTGATGTGGCGCCCCCTAATGGGAGCAGCCGAAAGAGGAAGTAAAAGTTTGTATTATTGTTTTAGTACACGTGGATTGAACGTTTTCTCATTCTCAGATCAGATTACTGAAAAGAATTTCCTTTGGATGTTTTGTTTGGCTGTGGAAATAACTTTGTAAATACTGTCAATACTAGAGTATTATGCTAAGAAGGTTCCCAGGGCCTTTGGAAAAGGAGGAAAAAAGAAGCAGGCTCATAGCATCACAGAACCCCCACCATACTTTACAGGGCACTTCTTGGTTAGACACCGGATACGATAAAAATAAATTCTACTACATTCCTGAGGATTTTGCTACATTTAAGGCATTTAGCAGACGCCCTTATGCAGAAAGACTTAAATCTGAGCAATTGTGAGTTCTTGCTCAATAGCCCTTTAGTGGCAGCCTGGTGGCAGTGGTAGGACTTGAACCGGCGATCTTCTGGTCCAGAGGCCAATGCCTTAATCGCTGCTTTCCCACCTTCCTTGGACCGACCCTCCATTTTCACTCCAAAACAAAAGCAAAGACTTACTATTTCCCAATTTCTCTACATGCACTAATTACGTTATGAGGTTGATTTTTACCTAAGTTTTGGATATTCTTTTGTATTTTCCACCTACGCAGTTGTTTTTTAATTTTGCATATGTAAAGGCCAGTTTCATGCAAGGCAATTTTTCCATAAATGATGATCTCGCATCGCCATTCGGTGATGTGGTGCCCTTCAAAAACTGCTTCTTTCTTTGTTCACTTTTTTCAAAACATGAAAAGGCTTTGTCTTTCAATGCAATATGCTTGGTCTCCGTGTGACAAAGCAGTGACAAAGGATTAGGATTAGGCAGGTGGTATCCCAGTGGTGAAGGTGTTGGACTCTGGACCGGAAGATCATGAGTTCAAACCCCACCACCAAGCTGCCACTAGTGGGCCCTTGAGCAAGGCCCTTAACCGTCAATTAATCAGTTTTAAGTTGCTCTGGATAAGGGCGTCTGTCAAATGCTGTAAATGTAAATGTAATGTAAATGATTAATGGCGTTATTCGTTAGCTAGTCACCACACACACAGTATTAAACTTGTCTTTCAGTCTTCTGCTGTCTCATCATTTGTCTTTCATACTTTTCTAAAAAGCAATGCTTGTTTTGTAGTCCTCATTGCTATGTCTTAATATACTGATGCACAGGAAAAAATAATGTGACTCAAATAAGTATGAACAATTACTATAAGCATAAGCTTTCTTAAATTAAACACCTTGCAAAAGTCAATAAAAGAAACAAATATTTTATTATTGTTATGTATGTATTATAATTTATTTTATAATAATTATTATTTATGATTAAATTATTCTTTTTATGTGTCCTGGTATCAAATGATGCACGACCAGATGTTTGGGAACTCAGAAGGTAATGGCTTTTTTGGCCACCAGGGGGAGATAAGTGGCATTTATTGGTCACGTATACATTACAGCACGTTGAAAATTCTTTCTTTGCATATCATAGCTTGTTTGGAAGTTGAGGTCAGCGCAAAGGGTCAGCCATGGTACAGCGCTCCCTGGAGCACAAAGGATTAACGGCCTTGCTCAAAGACTCAAAACTGGCAGCCTGGTAGTACCCGGGCTCAAACCCCACCCCCCCTTCCGATCAGTAGCCCAGCGCTATTCACATGTCAGAAAACAGTACACATATTTGGTATGAGATCGGATTAGTCTGTTTTTGCCCAAGCAAATACCCAGAGAATTAAGATTAGACAGTTAAAATCTGTTTACACATTCAGGAGAACTTACTTTTTTCTCTTTAACATTAGGATTACTAAATCAGACCATTGTTTTTTTCTCATTTATGTCTCAATATTGTCAATTCAACATTATTAAAATCCAATGTATACCATGTGATGTGATCACTTCCCTTCCGAATGGCCAGTTTTGAATCAGAATGGAAGTTTTGACAAAGCTGAGAGAAAGCTTCAGAAAATGGTATATTATATAAATATAAATATAAATATTCAATGAAATATTGCACATCTGAAAAGGGTGCTGTCTTTTAATCTTTATTTGTAGTGGCCCAGGGGAAAAAGCTGTTGGTTAGGCTGGTATTGATGGATTTTATTGACCCTAAATGCCGTCCATCACTTGAAAACTTTTTGCTTTTTTAAAAAAATGAAGTATATAAAAATATATAAAGTACGTTAAATGAGACAAACTGGCATACATATTTATAAATATGTGTTATTGTGTTATCAGTCTCATTTTTTCATAGTTATAATATTATTTTCCAAATAATTCCAAAGTATAATGTGCAATATGGAGGTGTTTGTTGGTTGTGTCAGTGTAACTCATGTGATATATAACACTGGTGTCACAAGTATTACATTCATTCATAAGGTAAAAGTATAGATAGTAGGGTTTAAAAATATTTATTGAAGTACCAACTAAAGCTTTTTACTGAAGTAAAAGTGAAAGTAAACAAATACTGCTTTCAAAACAACTTGAAGTATAAAAGTAATGTAAGGGGAGAAAATTCCATTGAATTCCAATGCAATCGCTAATGTATTGAAACGTCTCTCTACAGAACTCCCTACTGTATCTTCATTTGCAGAGGATGAAGAGAAAACACCTGTTTGATAAATGAGCCAATAGTGGAGAAATAATCACTTTTATAAGAAATAATCTGTTTTCTGACCTGATTGTTGCAACGGATCGCGTACAAAACAATTCGGAATGGTATATGTTTATATCTCATAAACCATAATAACATTCCACAATGACCACAATAACATTCACTCTATGGAGACGTTTATCTGGACAGGGTTTTATTTTGTTTTGAACAACGACAAGCCGGAATGAAATAGGAAGTAGCGAGGGATATTTCTGAAATGTAAGGAGTGGAAAAATACGGTTAATTGTGTGAAAATGTAAGGAATAGAAATAAAAAGTTGGCGGGAAAATAATTACTCCAGTAAAGTACAGATACCCGACATTTCTACTTAAGTAAGGTAATGAAGTATTTGTACTTTGTACACCTCTGGATATGACCGTGGGATGTTTACATTAATGTAATGTCAGTGTTTGTGGAGGCAGATAAGAGATAATGGTGGGTCCTTGGCGTTGTTGATGAGGTCAGTCTGCCAGAGCGGAGTGAGTAAAAAAAAAAAAAAAAAAAAAACAAACGCCTGTGTTCGTGTTGACCGTAAACAAACACTCGACGGCTGCAGCCAATCAGCTTTTAGCAGACTGAATTTGTCTTTAGTAGGGTTGTAGAAGTGCACCTTTTATGTCTTTAGATAAGAGACAGTTGTGTAACATGGAGACGGATTGTAGCGACCCCTATCGGGAGCAGCTGGAAGGACGAGAAGAAGTCATTTCCAGGGGGTTGTTAATGCCGTGTATTGCTCACTTCACCCAGCAGGCTGCACACTAGGAGTACTTTTCCACCTGACCCGCCCTTACTACGCTCGGCTCTATCTCTTCTTGCACCCTATTGGACTTTCGGCACACTACATAGGGCGTAGGGCGCCGTTAAAGCCTACTCCATGTAGTGCGCTTTTCTATGCACTAGAGCGCAGTTTGGCATGGTGCCTGTGTGTGTGTGTCTCCGGAAGAGGAAATCTTATAGTAGTTTTGACGAAGTTTTGGGAAACTTTTTTTTTCCTTTCCCAGTTTTATTCCTGCACATGCCACGGTGTGTGTGTGTGTGTGTGTGTATGTGTGTGTGAGTGTGTGTGAGTGTGTGATCTGCCTGAGTCTGAGACACCGACGACTTCTTTGATCATGGTAAGATTGTTTCAGTCTGGGTTAAATGTATGTGCAGTGTTGATGCAGTGTGTGTGTATATATATATATATATATATATATATATATATATATATATATATATATATATATATATATATATAATATAGTGCATGCATGCATGCATTCTCTCTAGAGGAGTAATCTCTGGTTCATACTCTAAATCTATTAGTAAATGTGTCCTGCTGTATCCTGCAATACTATGCATTCCTGTTTGGATACTTTTTTATATTTCCGTATTGTAATATTGTATGCTTTATGTTTGTTTACTCTGCACTGCCGTTTTGCATGTGTTGCTCCTGTGCTGAGACTATTGTCATTTTGTTTTTGTTTATTTTGGAGAAAAAGCCTGCTGCTGCTTTATATATATATGTGTGTGTGTGTGTGTGTGTGTGTGTGTGTGTGTGTGTGTGTGTGTTTGTGTGTGTGTGTGTGTGTGTGTGTGTGTGTGTGTGTGTGTGTGTGTGTGTGTATATAACCCTCAGCTGTATAACTGAGATAGCTGCCTCTCTCTCTCTGAAATGCCATATTTACATTGGACTTTTTTCTTCTTCTTGTTTTTCCTCATTTATTTCTAATCTACTATCACAAAATTGCAACCACAATGTATATAAATAGCTGGATAAATGAATAAACGAAATATTTATATATTAATATACTCAAAACTCTGATTATGAAGCTTTAGTTTAATTTACTGATTATCTTCTCCGTTTATGTATTTATTTAATGGACAAAATGGTACCAAAAAAACCCCTGCAATTTTGCTAACGAGAAAAACTGCGTTAGAAAGATACATGGATCAATAAATATATTAATAAAGGTGAAGATAAATGTGTAAATGAATGAATTAAATCATAAAACCTGACCCTAAAGCAGTTCCAGGAGAAAACATGCAGGTAATTGATGCATAGAAGGATAAACAGATACGTATACATAAGTAAGTGATAAACAAATGGATAAAGCGAATAAATAAATAAATGAGTGAATTGATAGATCTTTAACTAAACGGTCAGATGTATGGATAAATGCGTTTGGATTCGTGGAATCGAATACTGCAAAATGTGAAACTAATATGTAAAATATGCGTATCATTTAATCCCCTAAACGGCGGAAAAGGTACACAAAATCGTGGTGGTCTGTTTGAGATGTTGATTTCTCTTTTAAAACTTTCATTTTTATTCATCTGTTCTTTTTCTGGCCTCCGTGTGAATACATCAGTCAGTTGATTTGATCGGATAAATCACCACTGAATGTTTGATATGTAATATTTCCCAGCTGTTTGATTTAAAACTCCTAGAACCAGTAGATCCATCCATTTAAGAGGTTTTGAAGCTTCGTTCAGGCTCTGTGTATGTTTCGTTTGCCAACTTGTATAAATCAGTGGTGCAACACTGGTTCCATAGTGTTGTACATGAAATGGAGTAGGAAGAGAACAGTTTATGGTGAATTATAAACCCTTGTGCCTGGACTCCTTGTGGGGTGTTGTAGTTAGCAAGAAATTTAAGCTTGTGCGTGTCGGTGCGCTCTCGCCTTGTGCAACTGCCGTGTGTTATGTAAAGCTTGAATAGTAACGATCTATCGATTCTTTCTTTGAGACAGTAGTTCCTTTTTCAGCGTTTATATGCATTCGTCATGGTTGCTATAGGAACGGTTGGCACCCGGGCATGTACGGCGGTCGAACCGCCATAAACGGATTAGGAACTGGATAGAATTGTGTGATTTAGCATTTATTAGCAGTGATAGCCTTGTACTGTTTTTCATGTAGATTGAGATGTTGTTTTTATTATTATTATTACTGTTATTATTATTATTGATTTCAGTGAAGAGACTCCGGTGATGGGCCACTCTTTACTGCTGCAGTATTGTATAGAAGGTGGTAGCTCAGTGGTTAAGGCGTTGGCATGTGGACCGGAAGAACGAAGGTTCAGACCACAGCACCACCAAGCCGCCACTAGTGGGCCCTTCAGCAAGGCCCTTAACACTCAATTGCTCAGGTGTACGCTGCAAATGTATTTTGAGCGAAGTAATCCGTTTCCTGGCCATATTGGAGTAAATAATTCAAAATACTATCGGTCGACTGATTAATTGTTTTCTCTGATTAATCTACAACACATATGTCAAAGCCAAGGCCCGCGGGCCAAATCAGGCCCGCGAGTGGGTTTTATTTGGCCCGCGTGATGATATTAATTTATTATTAGATCCGGCCCGCGGGCTCCTGCAAACCCCATTAGATATTATGTACGCACCAAAACTACATTTCCCAAAATGCAACGGTGACGCACCGAGCGAGAGGCGGCTTCCTTTCCTTATTTATTAGCGGTCATTAGCATAACAGCAAAAAGCCTACTCATCAACAATGGCAAAACGGAAGGTGGACACCGAGAAACGGAGGTTTCAAACAAGGTGTGAGTCAGAGTACATGTTCACGGACGTCGCTGGAAAACCCGTGTGCCTTCTGTGTGGAGAAAGTGTGGCGGTGATGAAAGAGTATAATCTGAGACGGCATCATGAAACAAAACACGCAGACAAAAACGAGAATATAGACATGGAACAAAGGCTACATTTAAAAGTTAAATAATATTTGTTTTCACTCATTGTTTGCACATATGACTTTTCCTTAAAGAAAGTCTTGTTTCTGGTTCATAGATTTTTGTACTTTATTTTATTGTATTTCAATGCAATATATATATATATATATATAAGTGGAGTGAATGGCAGAAAATTATTATATTATATTATTATATATATTATATTATTTATTTCTTTGAAGTTTCTTAAATTCAGCCCACTTTTGCTAAATGAGAAAATATAGCTGATGGTGCCTTGAATAATATCACTTTGTTCATTTAATGTTCATGTTATGAGGTGTTTTTGTATTGACATTTGTCTTTTGTGCCAGCCTGTTGAAAATTAAAAATTACTGACATAATAAAATATTGCTTTATTTATCTAATCGTAATATATTTGTTAGGTTTTCAGTAGGTCAAATTTTGATTTCAATTAACATTCGGACAGTCCGGCCCTCGACTTGTAGCAAAATGTTTTTTTTGGCCCTCCGTCCATTTGACTTTGACACCCCTGATCTACAAGGTTAGTTTATTGATGAGATATCGGCTATAGATTGATTGTTTTTCCAGCTTCCGGTCCACTTTACAATTGCAAGAGCTTGTTTTTTTTTTTTTTAATTCAGTATCCATCCGAAGTACGATTCAACCCAGCTCTCCGTTATTGCCTATACTAATACTCTTAACGTAAATGCAAAATGCATTGTTTACATTACTTTAATTTCATATATTTGAACATGGAAGCTTTTGGACCCCCAAAACGCATCCATCACAACAATTACCTAGCATTACTTTAGCATCAGATTTTCCCTTCACCTGGACCCAAACCTGTTCCAACATGAATAACGGCATCTTCAGGAAGATATGTTTGGAATGGAAGATTTTGAGGGGCCAGCTGTGTAATGCTGAAGGTTCGATGGCGTGGGATGTAAAACCCGGCTCTGTAGTTCAGGTCTAGGGTTTTGGAGTCAGTGTCTTTAGGTAAATTTCAGGTACGGCAGTGGACAGGAGACTGGGGAAAATGACATCGAATGCAAACGAGTGGGAGAGTCGAGTTGCATTTTCAGGAAAAACATGTTGTGGCAGCAGGTCTTTAGAAAGGGAGTGGCTGAAGGTTCCAATGAAAAACGCTATTATATTGTTAGCTAAAGTAATTAAACGAATTGCAAGTAATCTGTCCGTCTATAGATTTGGACATCTGTGTTGGAATGTTTTTTATAAAAAGAAAAATGCAAGAATTAGATTATAATATTAATTTTAGTTGCTTTGTGCTTGGTCATGTCAAAAGGGTACATAAACAGTTGTTTGTTTGTTCCATGAACTGCCTGACTGTAGCTTTAATGTCATTTATCATAAAGCCGAGGCAGATTTTGGGGTTTTGAACGAGGGATGAGACATTTTTCTTCCAGAAAATAATATCGTAATAATAAATAATGATAATCATGTGATATCTTCCCCGTCTGATGTGATTATTTAGCTAAAGATTTAAAAATAAGTTTAGATGTGATAATGAAATCTAGATCTGCTGATTCAAATCTGAGTTTATGTTTGAGAGATGTTTCTTGATTTGCACTAAATTGGGAATTTGTATGCGAGTGCGGGATTTAAAGCTTCAGATGCTGGTGCTTATTTATAAAATGACTGTGCTGTGATTTTTATTACATTTTTTCAATTGTAAATTGAAATCTCGAGCAAATTTGAATGAATAGGAATTAACGGTAGCTAAAGTTTCTTTAAAAGAGTTCCCTGTTATTAATTTACTTCTTTTTTCTGATCTAATTCCCGTACAAATGTTTAGCGTTAAATCAAACCTAGTATTCACTAAATTCTAAACTTACAATCAGTGTTGGGGAGTAACTGGTTACATGTAACTGCGTTACGTTGTTTAATTGCAAACTAAAAGTAACAGTAATCGGTTAAAGTTACAACGGAAAAAAACGTAATTAAATTGCAGTTACTTTAGAAAATGTTAAAGATTACGACTACTACCTAACTCCTCCCCCTCGACAAAAATCTAAGTTCACACCAACCAACCAACACCCCCAACCCCGTCCGTTCATCCGTCCATCAACAATTTGTTTCTACAACTCGGTTACGAGCTTTTTCAGAGTGCCACCTTGTGGACAAATGAAAGTAATCAAATGTAACCAGTTACTTTAGTTTATAAAGTAATTAAAAAATTATACTAGTTATTACATTTTGAATTCTGTAACCGATTACATTTCCAAAGTAACCTTCCCAACACTGCTTACAGTTTATAAGGAACACACTTGTACTCCACATCTCTTTGACCTGCTGCCACCCGGACGCCGTTTTAGGTTCATACCGTGCACTTTATATGGCAAAAGCAGATAAGAAAATATTTACAGATAACTACACACACACACACACACACACACACACACACACACACACACACATATAGATTATACACACACACACACACATATATATATATATATATATATATATATATATATATATATATATATATATATATATATATATATATATAATAGTTTTTACTTTTTTTACATTTTTTTGTGTTCTTGTCTATTCTTTGTATCCTGAACTGTTGTTGGGAAGCATCCACGGTTTCATTGTGCTTTGTGTAATTCTATTGTATTCTATAGGCACTAAATGTATACATTGATTTTATTTCTATATTTATTATTTTTGTTCACAGAGTTGATTTTTCTCTGCATCATTAGACGTTCATAGTCACTGCTGAGTGAAACACGAGGCGCCGATTATATACTTTTTAATTGCAACATCCACCGCCAGCAAATTGGCTTTGGCATCCATTTCAATTCATTTGTTTGCCTTTCTATAGTACTCAGGAGTTAAATCAGGCTAGGGCGTGTTTTTAGCGTGAGAGGACATGGAAATAACCGTTTACGACCTACAGGCCTACCTGTGTTTCAAAACACTGACCTCACGAGGAAGTTGTTTGCATTTGTTTATTTTGCCGGTGCGCTCCTTCTCAACACTAGAGCGTACAGGTGCATCGAAATCTCCAACGCTTGCCTGTTTATTAAATGGTTGGGGCATGCTGCGATGGGACTTGTTCCCGCGTTCGGACCATTCTATCTTCTCCAGATTTTCCACCGGTGATGTTGGAAAAGCAGGCAAACCAGACAGTTGTCTTATGAGCTTCTTCAAATAACTGTGTCCAGGTGTGGTGTGTGTGTGTGTGTGTGTGTGTGTGTGTGTGTGTGTGTGAGAGAGAGAGAGATAGTTTGTGTGTGTGTGTGTGTGTGTGTGTGTGGGCGGCATTGTGCGTGCGTTACTTTGCTGAGCTAACATGGGTGGATCTGACACAGTGTCACATGGGTTTCTACATTCTTGCCTCGATTGTGAAAGCATGTTTGGCTCCACGTTGCTGCTCTGTCCCGAGTGAAAGCAGCTGAAAGAGGAGACGGGCCAATGCGTCTCACGACCCTTCACGTCATCCCGAAAAGAAAGGAGATTACGTTGTCTGTCCTGTAAGTAGCGTTCCACCGGGGTCAGGTGTTCCGCACACGCGTGTAGTTTTTTTTTCTTTCCTGACTATGTGGTCGTGTGTAAATCACTGCCGTGTGACTGCTTGCACTGTACAGTACGATGTGCTGCTATCTAGGGGTTGGAAGGATGTTTTCGGGGGTGCACGCGTCTTTTGTCATGTCTGCGGTATGTGTGGAAAAAGATCTTTAGTTTTTAGAACGTACTGATGATGTCATTTCCTGTGAAACCTACGGCTTTCATGCATCTGTATCGGGAGAGTGCTTTTACGTGAGCTTTGTGGATATTGTCAGGTTGTGTGTGTATGTATATATGTATATGTATATATTTTATATATATATATATATATCTATATATATTAGATATATATAGATATATATATATATATATATATATATATATATATATATATATATATATATTATATATATATATATATAATATTTACACAGCCTTTTCTTTTCCTGAAGTGTGTATACACTTTTTTCCCGCCGCATGTAGGTGTGTGCGTGTGGATAATATAGTTTGATAGTTTGGTTGTTTGTTTTTCTTGTAAATGTTGATTCACAGTTTATTAAACACAATTTAACACTTTCTAAGTCAAAAAAACAAAGCAAAGATTCTCAACCGATCAACACATTTGTTACTATTTGTATTATATTACTACTTGAGCTACAGCTTTTTTGTTTCCTACTGAAAAAGGAATCATGATATTTGGCCTTGTATTGATTATAGGCTTATTTATGTTATTTATTTGTTTCGCTTTTTATTGTGTTTACAGAGATGACCCAATACTGATCTGAAAACTTTTTATATCAGGCAGTATATACAAATATACAAAAAAAAAAAATATATATATATATATAGGCTCTAAGATACTGAACAAAAGCCCCAGCACTGCAAAGCTGCCACTGTTGGGCCCCTAAGCAAGGCACTTGACCCTATCTGCTTGGACCCTGAGATCTGATCCAAAGCTTCCTTCCTGGATAAGATATGTGAAACCTGGAAGTGGAAGCTCAGTGGTTTACAACATTTGACTTGTGATTGAAAGCTTGTGAGTTTGTCTCCCAGTTTCACAGCGCTCTCCACTAATGTCCAGCATTCTTCAGCTGAGGATTTCCATGATCCTCTCAGTAAATCGCATCCTGACACACTATCTTTTATTTGATGGAACTATCTTTTATTTGTCACGGATATTTGGGAAACGGTTCATAAGCTTTGCTACTTCCCTTCTGATATCTTAAATGTTATTAGAGTTATCGGCGCAAGTCATGTTGTCTCGGAAAAGTGTATGTTAACCTCGCTTGCAGCGGGTGTCTGTAAACTGTATCACGTGACTGCCCAGCTCTTCTCTGTAATTTCCTGAGAAGTTTAAAATAGGGCCAAAACCCACAATGGCAAATATAAAAGCTTTATTAATCATAAGAGAGCATATCGTAAGATATAGATAGATATATTGATATATATATATAGATATATATATATATATATATATATAATATATAGATATATATATATATATACATATATATATATATATACACACATATATATATATACACATATATATACATAGGACATATACACATATACACACACATATATACATAGGGACATATAGATAATATACATAATATATGATATATATATATATATATATATATAGATCGAGAGATATAAGAGATAAGAGATATATATAGATATATATATAATAGCACATGCACACACACATACACATATACAACCTATACACAACACACACACACCATACACATACACATACACATACACATACACATATATATATATATATATATATATATATATTAATATGATATATAGATATATAGATAGATAGATATATATATATAGATATATGTGATGTATAGATATATATAGATATAGATATATATATAGATATATAGATGGATAGATAGATGTATATATGCATGTATGGATTTTATAAATATTATTGTAATATGGAAATAATCATTTAGCTGTTTAATGTTGCATTCAATCATTCTGGGTGTACAAAAAAGTGAAAGAGTGTAAATGGCCTGATCTAGAACGCTAACCGCCTAATTAAATTGAACTAAATGTGAACGCTGAATTCACCCCAGGCTTCCTCACCTCACCTACATCAGTACCTGACCTGAATAAGCACGAATCTCCACTACAGCTGGGTGATGTGTCATATAAATTGAATCTCTGATTTTCTTAGACAAAATATGATTTTGGAGTAAAATGTGTGTTCTATTTGTACCTGTTTGTAGTCTGTTTTGAGGCTCGTGTTTATCCCACAGCACCACACACGCACCTCCTCGTTCAACAATGTGGTTGTGTTTGGAATCAATTATCTGTGCTGCTTCCTTTAGTCATCACAAACGTTAGATAAACGTTACAGCGGGGCTTTCGTTAGGAATTTGAAAAATGTCCATACCACTTATGAAACCCCGCCCCTCTTGGAACGGATTTTGTACCTATCGCCTATTTTGTACCTTTAAGTTTGTATCAGCCATACCTGAATACATTTATTCTTAGATGGAGGCCACTATTTGTCCGTCGCTCTGGATACGGCCGTCTGCTAAATGCTCTCAATGTAAAATGAAAGTGATTTTCGTATTTTCACCATCAGCATAAACTTGAATCAGTGGGTAACAATGATTAATCTAATCTCCACACACACACTCTGAAATCTAATGGAACATCTTACCAGAAGTGTAACGGGGTATTCTCAAGGCCAACAGGTACACACTTTTGTTTTGTGTAACAGGCGGTGGTAGCTCAGTGGTTAAGGCATTGGTCTCTGAACCAGAAGGTCACAGGTTCAAATCCCACCACCAAGTGGGCCCTTGAGCAAGGCCCTTAACCCTCAATTGCTTAGTTGTAAGTCGCTCTGGATAAGGGTGTCTGCCATACTGTAAATGTCTCTCTGCTGCGTTATCCGTGCGTGTAGTAAACTCTTGCTGCCTTGCAGATCATTCCCGTTAAACCTAGCTGTGTTCCAGCAAGACAGGAAGTCTGTGTTTACAGCAATGTTAGACAGCCCTAAAGGTCAGGGATCGGCGAGCAGCGGCTCATCTTCAGCAGACACGGTGGTGGAAGTGACCTTTGATCTGCCGCAGCAGGAAAAGAGACACTGTGCAGTCGTGGGGGGCGGATCAGTGAAAACTCCGGGGCACTCTCGTCCCGCCTGGTTCATTTCTCCCGCTCGGGTCGCGTTAGCTCTCAGAGCTTTTATGAGAGTTTATGCGCCAGAGAGTCTTGTTCACGGGAAGTCAAGCGTCTACGGAGCAGCTCAGCCTGACCCCTTTATGAGGAGTGTCAAAAGAATAATTGCTAGCGTGTGAAGACAAAACATGATTGTAAGTAATAATCTGCTTTGTGGGTTTAAAAGGAAGTGATGTCATGAGTGCATTCTGCAGGCAGGCTTTAAAAACGCCTGCTCCGTGCATACCGTAGGGCGGCAGAAGAAAAGGCGGCACGAGAAATAAACTCGAATCACAGGTGTTTGATGTTGCGTGAGCTATTTTTAGAAACGGATAATGATATAGTACAGAAATACTCCCTGTCTGTCATGTAAAGCCGAGCCGAACCAACTCTATGGTGATTAACAGACTAGTCTCATTAGATATAAAACAAAACAAACAAAAATACGTGTGTGATGGAGCATGAAGCGCATGAAGTACCGTTCGGTTATTCGCAAATACATTTACAGCAAATAGCAGACGCCCTTATCCAGTGTGACTTACTACTGAGCAAATGATGGTTAAAGTCCTTGTTCAAGGGCTCACTAGTGGCAGCTTGGTGGTGGTGGGATTTGAACCTGCGACCTCCCGGGCCAGAATCCAATTCCTTAACCACTGAGCTCCCACCTCCCAAGCTCTTTTTACTGTATTGTAAGCTATAAGGGGGGGGGGGGGGGGGGGGGGGGGGGGGGGGGTTTGCTTAGGGGGTTTTTCTCCGAGTTCTCAGGTTTCCCCCCGGTCCAAAAACATGCACGGTAGGTTGATTGGCACCTTTGAAAATTGTCCCTAGTGTGTGAATGTGTGAGTGTGTGTTCCCTGCGATGGGTTGGCATTCCATACAGGGCGTGTCCTGCCTTGATGGCAGAAGATGCCCGAGATAGGCACAGGTTGCCAAACCGAGGTGAAATTGTAAAAAAGACGTTTTGGACGTATTTTCAACATCGGCATAAACGTGAATTAATCAATAATGACGATTAATCTCCCAACTCTACACTATATACAGTATAGTGGTAACATTAGTATCTGGCATGTTTAGCTGTCACTCTTAAAATACCGGTACTAAACAGATAAGGTTTTTAAGATTGTTATATATCAGAATATATCGAGCAGCACTAACGACAAGTAAAAGCTTTCCTTTATTTAAGGCTGGCACAAGGAAAAACATATGTACACCATGACGTACTGTAATTAATGATGAGCTTGTATTTCTCTGGGACAGAGCTTGGATTGTAAGTCAACATTAAAACAAGTATTTGAGCGTATACTTTTATTGCAAAATTGATCTAATTAATTTGTCAAATGAGCATGTCTTTTCTTCTAACCAGTTTATTCTTTGCTATCTACAACGCTTACAAACATTGAATAACCTCTCGATGTCACTAAATACAGATCATTTAGTGTGTAATGGGTACGCCTCCCCATTCGATTTGACCATATATTCCACAACATATGGTTTAATCAGGTACAGATGTAAGTGATGTGAGATGGCCTGGCGTGTTGTCAGCGTTTTTAGTTCATCCCAACATTGTAGGATTGAGGTCTTTAGCAGGCCACTGAATATCTTCCACTCCAACCAATATACAGCGATACCTTGTCTTACCGATTAAATTTGCTCCGGAACATGACTCTGAATGCTGAAATATTTCCCCATAAGGAACAATGTTCCAGACCACCACAAATATTACTTTCAAAATAAAAATACAACCAATGTGCATTAATATTAACTTTTGAGCATTTAATAATGGTGGTTTAACATCTAAAGGAGGGAAACTTTATCTTTACCGCGTATGTTTGTTATAGAGAAGACTAGACTATGGCATGGATTATGGATGGGGATTGGAGATTGGAGCAGGAGGAGGGTGAATTATTGTTTGGAAGGAAATTGAATTACTCGTATACATGTTCGGGTATACAGGTACACTCGTAAGCCTGACGTTCCAGTGTAAAGCATATCTTGATGGTTGTGGTGCATAGGGGCTTTGTCATGATGAAACAGATCAGAGTGAAGGCAAAAATGTAATGCTACTGCACTTAGACATACCATACAACTCTGGTTTATGGGATATGACTGGAAGTCAGGTGTCCCAATGCGTTTTCCCCCAGATATTATTGATCCCTAATATCCACTAATCAAGTTTGCTCATGGTATATCAAATAATTCAGTGTAGTAATCAATTACTATAGAAAGGATAAAATATTCAAACATGCACGCATTAATCCAAGCCTGTGATTTGTTTTATAGCCGGAACTGCTCTCGGACGTGCTGCTGTAGAAAATGAATCCACACCAGAATCAAGAATAAACAAGTACTGATGTGAATATCCACCAATAAAAAAGGTATGCGTTATTTTTTTTTTTCCTCCTAAAATATTAGGTCCGACATAAAGCCGTTTTCCGTGTCACGTCGTTCGGCATTTATAAATTCGCCTTGGCGACACGTCGGTCGCGTGCGTCACGTGTGGAAAATAAGAATCATACTCTTTATCCGCGCTTCAACACGCCTCATTCACACCGATAGTCAGCTGATTGATTTGGCAGGTGCAGATATTGTAATTAGGGCGTTGCAATGTAGTTTGATACGAGAGGTGTTTTTTTTTTTTTAATTCCCATATCCGTAATTGGCTGTTAGTCTTTTTGCATCAGGAGGAAAATGAAAAACAACTCTTGTTTTTAAATTAAATAGTTTTTAAAAATCACAACATAACCCCTCCCCCCTCCCATGCATATCTCTGCAAATGATATTGAATAATTTCTGATGATTGAATGATTTAAAGATCATTCGATGTTTTTCCAGGTTGGAAATCTGATTATGAGTTATTGGGAATGCTTATCTAAACAGAACCTGTATTTTTATTTTTATTTTTTTCTTCATCGTCTTCCAAGACTAATATTGAACCACAGTGTGAGACAATAGGCCGATCCACAAGATCTTGTCATATTCTAAATATTGTTTGTGGATCTGAATCTGATGATTGTGCTGTTTGTTATTTTTGTGCTCCTCCATTCGGTCACATTTGCTTTATAATCTCATCCTGCGCTGACGTAGTGTTCCTGGGATTTCATCCAGCTCCCCTTCGAGGCCTTGTATTATTGATATTCATCACAAGTGTGTGTGTGTGTGTGTGTGTGTGTGTGTGTGTGTGTGTGTGTGTGTGTGTGTGTGTGTGTGTGTGTGTGTGTGTATTTGAGCTGTGATATACTCAACGATCAAAGGAGAGATCTGCCTGTGTGCATGGTGCTGTGTCTGGGAAGTGTTTCAGGGTTTAGTGTTCAAACTATGAAACTGTATTGTGTGTGTGTGTGTGTGTGTGTGTGTGTGTGTGTGTGTGTGTGTGTGTGTGTGTGTGTGTGTGTGTGTGTGGAGTGTTGGTTCGGTCCTCTTGTTCACATCCTGATCGCTCCATATGTATTTTTTCCCATTGCTCAGCCTGAAGTCAGGCTAATGATTAAACAGTTTTATGCTAATAGCTGTACAGGACATAGTGTAGCCTTACACACACACACACACACACACACACACACCATGCATACTCTCTGTCTAACGTATATTCCCTCAGGGCTGATTTTATCTTATTTGACTGCCTGTCCGTGTGAAAGGGTGATATGTATGTGACGCCAAAAGCAATGCAGTTTTACTGCATTTTAAGAATACACACAGAGTTTGCACATGTTTGCAGATACTTCAAAGCAACTCACTTTTCTGTCTTTAACTGTGTTTATTCGTTTCGATTCTGTGGCGTTTCGATGACATTTGTGTTTCGTTTCGGTGGAGATTCAGTGACGATTCGGTGGCAATTCTGTGACGTTTGGTGACGTTTCGGTAATACTTCTGTGGCATTTCGGTTTAAATTCTGTCCTTTCAGTTACATTTCTGTGGCGATTCTGTGGCGATTTTGTGGTGATTTTATGGAGATTCTGTGACTATTTTGTGGAGATTCAGTGACGATTTGGTGACGATTCTGTGGAGATTTGGTGACATTTCTGTAACGATTCTGTGATGATTCTGTGGAGATTCTTTGGCGTTTCTGTGGAGATTCGTTGGCGATTCTGTGGAGATTCGGTGACATTTCTGTAACGATTCTGTGATGATTCTGTGGAGATTCTTTGGCGTTTCTGTGGAGATTCGTTGGCGATTCTGTGGAGATTCGGTGGCGATTCGGTGGAGATTTTCACTCCTTCATCCCCAAGGGCTTTAGTAAAGCAATGTAAAATGACGTAGTTGAGGTGACGAGGCCTGGGGTGCAGTCAGTGTTCAATACGGGTTGAGGTCATCAAGAGATATCAAGAGATCTTTCACTCCAACCCATGTAAAACCCATGTATATTCACGGCGCTGTCGTGTTGGAACAGATTTGTTTCTCCAAGTGAAGGGGATATTCTGCGATAGAACATTCAGAAACATCCTATACAGTTGTGTGTCTCCGACATTGTGGTAATAGTTGGATGAAGAACCACATATGATTAAACACATATTAGTTTTCAGATAGACTGATGTATTAGAGGAGATGACGATCACTATTGTGAAATCGTATGACGATTGTTTTTTGTTGGTGTGTCTGAGTAATCACCTGCCATTTATAACCTCGATCCATCATAGCAGGTATTTGACTGGACATTTGTCTATTATAAACCTATTTATTTATTTATTTTATGTGGTACTACCTTTTTGTTAGCAAACAAAACTCTTGCATAGGGTCAACTTTGATTTTGTAATTGTCAGCTAGCATGATTGATTCATTTATTTATTTATTTCTGAAGAGCATAATATCGATTATACCTGTCTCTTTTTCTCTTGTTTATGGTCATGTAGCATGTTAACATGCGGATTAGCTAAATAAGTCTAAATAAAGAACTGGAGAGCGCACGGTAAACCTTTTCTAAATGTTTGTAAAAGCAAAGTGTAAAGTGGTGTTGGTTTATTTAAACTATAGCATAACATAATAACATTTCATAAGTAGCTGATCGCCTTCTTAATCAACTAAACTCCGAAAGTTTACTAAATTTCTTACTTACTTGCATTCATTTGTTCACTCAGTCATTAAATGTTCAAAAACACAGAAGTAATGAACTTTTCATTTAAGGCAAGTACACTATGCATCTTTAAAAAATGTTTGTTAAGGTGTATATATTGATTTTAGTCAATTAATTATACAATTTCTTAATTAGTTTTGCTTTCTGGCGGGGTTCAGGTGATTTGTGCTTTTGACCAGCGTTGGTCCACTACTGGGCCCTTGAGCAAGGCCCTTAACCTGTAAATGCTCAGTTGTAATTGATCTTCCAAAAATCTTGATCTCTCCATGGCCTATTTATGTTGTTTTGCCTTTTATTTACTGCTCATAAAGACAGAGAGCATTCTAGTGGTGTGTGTGTGTGTGTGTGTGTGTGTGTGTGTGTGTGTGTGTGTGTGTGTGTGGTGTTTTTTTTTTTTTTTTCGTTTTTTTTTTTCCTGGCTCACAACTTTCTCTGCATGCCTGGGCTCTGTTCTGGGTGCGGAGTAACACCGTGTGCTGAATACAAAGTGTGCTACTGAGCAGAAACACAGCGAGATAATGAACATGCCAAACGGCTAATGGGCAGCTGCCGAGTGTAAAGCAAAGACTCAAAAAAATGAACGATTGAGGAAGAAAAGGGTCTTCGGCATGTTACAACAAGGCCAAAGCTCAAAGCACTGATGCTGAAAATGTAGTGTCCGTAGGAAATCTGCAGAATTATGACACATGATGACAAATATCATTAAATATCATTCTAATGGTTGTATTCGGCCTGTAATCTCAAATCATGGGAAAGTTAGTTATTTAGCGTGTTGGGACATTCATCAAACGTGGATGGTTAAAAAAAAAGTCACTTGCATTAAACGTGAAAGGAGACTGGATAGGCGGCATTCTTTGCCAGTGTTTGTGTGATAAAGCACAGCCAAATTTAGAAGTTGATAACAGTTTTATGTAAACATTCACCTACGCACCTTCTACGGTCATGATACAGAAAAAAAATTTCTTTTTTTTTTTTTCCCCCTTTTGTGTCATGTCTGGGATTGTTCTGTGGCCTAATAATGTTTCTTTACCAGGATATGAAGCATTACTTCACAATCCAATGCACGGTTTAAATATCTGTAAACCCACAGAGCATACCAGAACATTTTCAGAGCCAAAACTTTAACCTTGTATTTTGCTGAATTAAAAGCCAGGTAGGGTTTTATGGCAATAAACAGCTCTCAAAATGTGTCAGAAGATTGTGAACAATTCCTTGTTGAATCAGCTTCCGTTGGACAGTCCAGACACTGAAAACAAACACACATTAATTGCCTGAAATATACTGAAAAACAACTTTCCTACTCATAGTCCATATATAGGATCCTCATGCAGAAAATGCATCACTGAAGAAGACACCAGAAATTTTCCCGGGCTTTATCACACAAACACTGGCAAAGAATGCCGCCTATCCCGTCTTCTTTTCACATTTAATGCAAGTAATCATCCACAATGAACGTAAATGTTCCAACACACTAAGTAAATAACTTTCCCACGATTTAAGATTACAGGCCATTAATGTAACCATTAGAATGTCTTTCAGTTTACCTACAGTAAATATGTTTTCCACATGTGTATGTATATACATATATTCACAGTAGGTTAGGGGTTGTTGTTATTTTGTGTTTGTGTTTTTGTCCTGCTCTTGTGTTGTCTATCCTACACTGTTTGCACTAGGTTGCACACGATGCACTTTATGTGGCTAGGACAACTTAGTCTAGTCCTCAGCGCTATGTTTTGTAGCTCTATGTTGTCTGATGTCTGTCTGTTATTTTATGTAGCACCAAGGTCCTGGAGAAACATTGTGTCTCATTTCACCGTGTGTATATATATATATATATATATATATAAATAGAGAAGAGAGGGGTAGGGAGGGAGGGAGGGATGCAGGATATGGGGAGATATATATATAGAGAGGAGAGAGGGGAAGACCGTGTGTATATATATATAGATATATATATATATATATATATGTGTGTATGTATGTATGTATGTATATGCATATATGTGTATATATATATAATATATAATATATATTATATATAATATTAGTATATATATATATATATATATATATATATATATATATATATATATATATATATTATGTATATATATATATATATATATGTGGGTGTATATAAGTATATATGATATATATATATATGTATATGGGATGTAAATACATATATGCGGTATATATATATATGTATATATGTGTATATGTATGTATATGTATGATACATATTATATATGTATATATATAGTATATATATATATATATATATATAGTGTATATATGTATATGTATGCATATACAATACATACATATATATATATATATATATATATATATATATATATATATATATATATAATATATATATAGGCATATATATTTGTATATATATATATATATGTCTATATATATATGTCTCTTATATATGTGTACACTATATATGTCTACTATCTGTATATGTGTATCTATGTCTATATATATATATCTCTATATATATATATCTCTCTATGTCTGGCTATCCTATGTATATATATATATATATCTATGTATGTGTGTGTGGTATGTATTACAAAAATTAACAAGTGTGAGGGTTTCAATTGAAAACACGTGTATATACCTGCAGTACATTTATTCCTTTCAAATCTCACCACCCGCTGCACTACACATTGGTCAAAACGTTAGCTGTTTGTGCAATGTTTTTTGTTAAGGGAGGGACTATTTACTCTTTTTTTTATTATTGTCAAGGCGTTTCTTTGTAGGTTATACAAAACAGTTTTTTTTGGGGGGGGTCCACACTGCACCACCATAAAGCCATTCCAGTGTCAATTCCACTCATGTATGTATGTATAGATCCATCTATCTGTGTGTGTGTGTGTGTGTGTGTCAATAAATATGAATATATGAGCTAGGGGATTGAATCTCAGATTTTTAGACAACATTCAATTTTCAATTTTTAATACAGTAGAAAATGTGTCCGCTATTTTTTCCTGTCATGTTTATCCCGCAGTGCCACACACACCTCCCCAATCAACAACACGGTTCTGTTTAATCGGTGCTAAAGGTTATAACATTGTTAGCTTTAATATACTTTTTCTCTTGTCATAAAGCAATCTAAACAAGGAACTAGGCAGTAAAAGGAACCCTTAATGTGTCTTGTATCTTAACTAATATAGTGCATTTATCATTTGACAAACATTAGTGCTAGCTGGTTATAAAATATAGCATGCCATGATAAAAGCTAATATGTACATATTAGCGAATAATAATAATTAGTGAATATTGGTGAATAAAATGGGTTGTTTGCCCTATTCCAAAGTAATTGTTTTTTAGACTGACTTAATATTCTACTTTCTTAGTATTATTTCTTTGGTATTTTATTACTGTATTTCATATATTTACTTATTGTGGTCACTCATCTTGTGCTCTATTATTAGCAGTAAGTGGTTATTTCTCCAGAAGTGACTTAATAATAGAATGAGCACTTGAATAAGCCTGGGTCAAGAGACAGTTTGATGACCTTTTGAACAAAATAATGATGACAAAGGACGTCGGTACGCTGAGGCGATTGAAGAGCGCTTGTCCGACCAGCTATGATTCACTCAAGGCTCTTAAGTTTTAATATTAGCGCTCTTTGCGCCTCCACTCTCTAAAAACGGAAAATGTCTCGAACGTTGGCACCGATACGCAGAGTGCCATTATTGTAAGCGCCGTGTCACTTAAGCTAAACAAAAAAGATGGCCAGAGTTGCTTTTGCCCTCTGGCAGTGTACGTACTCGTTTTGTCATGAGCAGGAAGTCCGTCTTGAAGTTTCTTTTTATGTTCTTGCCAAACGCCAATGAGAGACGTTCGAGAACTCTGGGCATGTTTTCATTTCATTTCGAGGGCACACTTCCTTTAGGCCTTACCACCTGAAGGCATTTCCTCTGTGGACACCCTGAGGTAAAGCAGGTGCTTTAAGCAAAATCTTGAGAATGATTCTCAGTGTTGTATCCACGCTGCATTTATTTATTTATTTTTTGCATAGATGTAATGATGATGATTTACTGAAAAAAAAAGGTTCTTTTTTCGGGTTTCCTTAATAAAACCCATTATTGATCCCTGAGGGATTTCTGGGAGGGATACAGGAAGGGATTTGTCTTTCGTATCTACACGGCTTCTGCCTCGAACAATGTCACAATAGAGAGCCGTGCGTCAGTGGGCCGCTTTAACCCGAAGCTTGAAGTAGCAAACGATGCCGGTAGCAAAGGTCAGTCAGTGTGGCTGCAGTCTGGGAGTCATGTTTCTGTTTCAGGGAGGAAAAACATAGCAGGCGTGCCTCCGAAAGGCTAGTTTAGCGTTTCGCAAGTCTTATCTTGTTATCCTCGGGAAAGTGGATGTTGCCATAACGACCTTTCAACCTAGTAACATGAGCGTGCCCTATCGAAAATGGTTTGACGTTGTTTTCGGGTTGTCCTTTTCTCCTGTTGGGAAGTGTTTATTTTGGGTTTAGGCCGGATAAGAAAGTGATTACTTGGAAATTCTTGGAGAGAAAATGACCAGTGCCTGATTATTGTATCATAGTGATGACGGTATTTTATATTAACAGCTGTTTTTATAAATTACAACAAGTAATATGGCCGAGGGTACAAACTGTCCTTAATCCTGAACAAATAACTCGTAATGATTGAGCATTAAAATTAAAATTTCTGTTCCTCTTATCGATTCCTGGGTGCATTGAGCCCCCCCTCTCTCTTTCACCTGGCAGTCTGCCAGGACCTTCCACGCATCCCATCTGCCAGGACCTTATTCGGTAACTTAAATGTCAATTTACAAGATGGACCGCGGGAAGCGCTCAAAAGTGTGGCTATACTTTTGTAAAAACTCACGACAAAGCTAAGTGCTAAGTGGCAAGGTGTCACGACCAACATGACTAAGCATCTGAGGTTGGTTCACCGTTTGGAACCGAAACGGGGAATAGATCAAATTAAAATGATACTCAACCCCAGTATTGGGTCATTTTGCTATTATTGCTATTCTTCTGAAACAATAGTTGTACCTCTATTTCTTCTGTAGGTTTCTTATATTAATACTGGAAGCATTTTAAGTCTCATTCTGCGGTTTTGAAGTCGTTGAATCGTCTCCCTGTTAAGTTTCAGATTGATTTTGAAATTCCTATGGCATGCGTCCTCATTCCGTCCTCTGCACCTCTGATTCTGGTCTTTTGGTTGTGTCTTCTATCGTAATTGTATAGTTGAGTATAGTTAAGTATAGAATTATATAGTTTAGTTAAAAAAAGCATATGCTCTTTTTTTTTAATCTCTGCTGTTTATTTTATTTAATAATATCAGAATATGTATTTTATTTCTTATTTTTAAGCTTGGAATGTGCTTTTTCATTTAACATTTACAGATGCTACATAAAATAAAGTCTTCTTCCTCTTCTTCTTCTTTTTATGATTTCAATTTTACTGCTTGATTCTACATGATGACGTTTGCTAAGACAAATAAAAACAAGAATTGCACGAAGAATGGATATTCTGCCATATGCCATTGTGTTTCACTATGATCCCTGGAACACGCGATCATGCATTAACGGCTGCTTATCAGGTCTGGTGTGACAATGTGGGAACCGATTTCTGCTTAATCCCACTGAAAAAGGTCACACATAGTTTGTGTGTGTGTGTGTGTGTGTGTGTGTGTGTGTGTGTGTGTGTGCGTGTGAGAGTGAGGAATTCTGC
This sequence comes from Kryptopterus vitreolus, assembly GCA_030449085.1. Classification (NCBI taxonomy): domain Eukaryota; kingdom Metazoa; phylum Chordata; class Actinopteri; order Siluriformes; family Siluridae; genus Kryptopterus; species Kryptopterus vitreolus. Next base: position 17,803,236 of record JACRUU010000018.1, read on the forward strand.
ATATGCAGTGTTTCAGAAATAGCCTTTATCTGGAAACAGATTTGTCCCAATGGGGTTCTTTTTGTGATGGATTTGACTTAATAATAAGATCAGTGTTTATTTCTGTGAGATGAGCAGAGCCAGCTGGTAAGAATGATTTGATTCTTCTCACTTCCTGGATGCCCAGGTGTTGGAGGCACATTCTTGGCCTCTCATTTCCTCTTGGTACTGATTATGTAGACCTAAAAAGGCTCTCTTTTGAGCTTTCTTCAATTTGATGTGTGTACTGTAGTTTTATTAGCAAGCATAAGTTAAAAGAACACAAAAACAAACCTAGAGGCAGACCAAGAGTCAGGAGACCTTTATTAATTACTAGACCCCAATAGCAGTGTTTAACAAAAAAATTAAAACATTGTTTTATCCCATTTCTACTAGAATGTTGGCAAGATGCATGATATTTTTTAAGTTAATGCACATTGAGAATTTGAGCAATATAATCCCTAAATATTAGCCAAAGATATCATGAGTAAAGATAAAACGCAGTTTGTAAATGAAGGCTTTTTTTTAATTTAGGGAAAACAAAATCCAAAACTGCATAACTATGGCCTTATTACTGCCACACCTGTCCGCAATCAAGAAATCACTTAAATAAGACCTTCCCGACAAAGTGAAGTCGACCAAAAGATCCTCAAAAGCTAGAAATCATGTGAGATCCAAAGAAATTCAGAAACTAATTAGAAAGAATCAGTCTGGAAAAGGTTATAAAGCCATTTCTAAAGCGTTGGGACTCTCTAGAAACTTCCAAGGAGAACATAAAGGCTCGTCTCAGTTTTGCCAGAAAACATCTTGATGATCCCCAAGACTTTTGGGAAAATAATCTGTGGACTGACGAGACAAACGTTTTTGGAAGGTGTGTGTCCCATTACGTCTGGCGTAAAAGTAACATGGCATTTCAGAAAAAGAACATCATACCAACAGTAAACTATGGTGGTGGTAGTGTGATGCTCTGGGGCTTTTTCACTGCATCAGGACCTGGAAGACTTGCTGTGATAAATGCACCCATGAATTCTGCTGTCTACCAAAAAACCTTGAAGGACATGTCGGGCCATCTGTTCAAGGTGAAGCGAACTTGGGTTCTGCAGCAGAACAATGATCCAAAACACACCAGCAAGTCCACATCTGTATGGCTGGAAAAAAAAACATCCATTGTGGCTGAATTACAGCAATTCTGCAAAGACGAATGGACCAAAATTCCTCCACAGCGCAGTAAAAGACTCATTACAAGTTATCGCAAACACTTGAATGCAGTTGTTTCTGCTTAAGGCGGCCCAACCAGTTATTAGATTTACACTAATAACACTAAATAATAACACATCTACCTTTTGTGTTTATTCATATTACCTTTGACTAATATTTAAATATGTTTGATTATCTGAAACATTAGTTGAGGGGGAAAAAAAACACTTTCAGGAACTTTTCAGGAACACTTTCACACCACTTTATATGTTTGTATGCATGTGTGTGTGTGTGAATGTATATCCTATTAAAATAGCATTATTACTATCATAATGACATTACTTTATTATCAAATACTGGTTGTGTAAACTGCACTACACTAGGGGTGTCAAATTCACGGTTTGGTAATTTTATATTTATATTTATATCTTGTTTTTTATTAATGAAGTTGTGTTTAACGTTTGTGAACGTCAGCGTTTTACATTTTGAAAACAATTTTTAATAAAATGCCTGCTTAGTTAAACAATATATAAACTATATTTACCGTGTGTACTGAACTGAAAGCCCTGTACCGAAAAATGTCCGTACGAATGAGTGTACCATTAAATAAGCCACTATCAAATACAGATATTATATATGTAAAATAAAACATATATTTCAAAATAAATTTTTTTTTTCCAAATGTAAAGGTAGAGCTGGGCGATATGTATATGACTTTTAAAGACATTTAAAGAGATATTTTATTTTATCTTTCTTAATTATTATTGCTCTTTAAATAAAGAAAAAGTACTTTTTAAAAAAGTCCAAAAACTCGATGGAATAATGTACGTGGGTGCGAGCTGTAGTACACCATGACCATGTACTACATCAGAAAGTGAGTCCAGAGTAGAAGTTTATTAAGTGTATTAAGAGCGCAGGCTTCATGTCTGTCAAGAAAAGACGATCTAGTAGAGTTAAATGACTCCACAGGATCGTTTGTACATTTTGTGTAGATTAAACAGTCAAAGTCAAGTGTTTGTGTTTTTTTAGTTAATACTTTTCTTTAACATTCCTGCTAGATTGATTAGACCTCTTGACAAATCCCATGCTTCTAAGCTGCCGGTTTATCGAGTGCTTCAGTAGTGCTTTGGTATCTTGTCCTTTTGCTTGAGAAATGAGTTTGGACCACATTTTCTGGGAGTCTTGTCTCGTCTGTCTCTCATCAATTCTGTCAAAACAGACTGGCTGGAGCTGACGGATGACGGGGCATCGCTTCCCTCTGTCCTGCCTGAGCAGGATGCACTCCTAAAGCCTGCCGCTCGCTTAAGTTGTTGTGCACATGCGGATGTTTTTAGCTGACGGCCGTACGAGAAGAAGCTCTAATGAGCAAAACAGCCGGATTAATGTGTGTAGGCGAGTCATTAGCTCGTTTTACATGTGTGTTAGTGCCCAGATCAGGGTCTGTGTTTCCTCTGAGAAACCAAGTGGTTTAAACAAGATTCGCTAAAATGTGAAAGGGGTCCATTTTGTATTCATACTCTGTAATTTCTTTCAGTACAATAAGGCTGTAACCATTCCATTCCTCATGCAACTCGAGTAATTCATTGAGGCAAATTGAGTCCCCCAAAGATCCATTTAGTCCATTTAAGTGAACTGCCTTTCCCGTGGATCTTCCCGAGGAGATAAATAATTTGCTTAGTGTGTGTGTGTGTGTGTGTGTGTGTGTGTGTGTGTGTGGTGTGTGTGTATGGGATATATATATATATATATATATATATAGATATATATATATATATATATATATATATATATATATATATATATATATATATATATATATATATACATATACACACACACACACATATATACATACACATACACACACACACACACACCACATATATATAGATATACGGATATATATATATATATATATATATATATATATATATATATATATATATATATCTATATATATATATGTGTGTGTGTATGTGTGTGTATGTATGTAGTATGTATATATATATATATATATATATATATATCTATATATATATATATATATGTATATGTATATATATATACAGACGTGGACAAAATTGTTGGTACCCTTTGGTCAATGAAAGAAAAAGTCACAATGGTCACAGAAATAACTTTAATCTGACAAAAGTAATAATAAATAAAAATTCTATAAATGTTAACCAATGAAAGTCAGACATTGTTTTTCAACCATGCTTCAACAGAATTATGTAAAAAAATAAACTCATGAAACAGGCATGGACAAAAATGATGGTACCCCTAGAAAACACAGAAAATAATGTGACCAAAGGGACATGTTAATTGAAGGTGTGTCCACTAATTAGCATCACAGGTGTCTACAACCTTGTAATCAGCCATTGGGCCTATATATATGGCTCCAGGTAATCACTGTGTTGTTTGGTGATATGGTGTGTACCACACTCGACATGGACCAGAGGAAGCAAAGGAAAGAGCTGTCTCAAGAGATCAGAAAGAAAATTATAGACAAGCATGTTAAAGGTAAAGGCTATAAGACCATCTCCAAGCAACTAGATGTTCCTGTGAGTACAGTTGCACATATTATTCAGAAGTTTAAGATCCATGGGACTGTAGCCAACCTCCCTGGACGTGGCCGCAGGAGGAAAATTGATGACAAATCTAAGAGACGGATAATCCGAATGGTAACAAAAGAGCCTAGAAAGACTTCTAAAGAGATTCAAGGTGAACTTCATGCTCAAGGAACATCAGTGTCAGATCGCACCATCCGTCGTTGTTTGAGCCAAAGTGGACTACATGGGAGACGACCAAGGAGGACACCATTGTTGAAAACGAATCATAAAAAAGCAAGACTGGAATATGCCAAACTACATGTTGACAAGCCACAAAGCTTCTGGGAGAATGTCCTGTGGACAGATGAGACAAAAATCGAAGTTTTTGCCAAGGCACATCAGCTGTATGTTCACAGACGAAAAAATGAAGCATATCAAGAAAAGAACACTGTCCCTACTGTGAAACATGGAGGAGGCTCTGTTATGTTCTGGGGCTGCTTTGCTGCGTCTGGCACAGGGTGTCTTGAATCTGTGCAGGGTACAATGAAATCTCAAGACTATCAAGGAATTCTAGAGAGAAATGTACTAGCCAGTGTCAGAAAGCTTGGTCTCAGTTGCAGGTCATGGGTCTTGCAACAGGACAATGACCCAAAACACACAGCTAAAAACACCCAAGAATGGCTAAGAGGAAAAAATTGGACTATTCTAAAGTGGCCGTCTATGAGCCCTGACCTCAATCCTATTGAGCATCTTTGGAAGGAGCTGAAACATGCAGTCTGGAAAAGGCACCCTTCAAACCGGACACAACTGGAGCAGTTTGCTCATGAGGAGTGGGCCAAAATACCTGCTGAGAGGTGCAGATGTCTCATGTCTCATTGACAGTTACAGGAAGCGTTTGATTGCAGTGATTGCCTCAAAAGGTTGCGCAACAAAATATTAAGTTAGGGGTACCATCATTTTTGTCCATGCCTGTTTCATGAGTTTATTTTTTTACATAATTCTGTTGAAGCATGGTTGAAAAACAATGTCTGACTTTCATTGGTTAACATTTATAGAATTTTTATTTATTATTACTTTTGTCAGATTAAAGTTATTTCTGTGACCATTGTGACTTTTTCTTTCATTGACCAAAGGGTACCAACAATTTTGTCCACGTCTGTATATATCTGTATGTGTGTGTGTGTGTGTGTGTGTGTATGTAGAAAAACACTGAAGATTATTTTACTGTATAACTCAATGAATTACACAATTGTACAAGTTAAATGAATATCACCTACACCTTTCCTCCTATATGTGGTTCTCCTCCAAACTGTTTCCACAACCTTAGAGGTACACAATTGTTTTGGACGTCTTTTAATCTGTTCCAGCATGGAAATGCCCATGAAGATCTGGTTTAAAGAGGAGGATCCTGATTGGCTTGCTATAGAGCTCTGGTAACTAGAGCAGATCAGTCTCATGCATAAATTGAATAATTGAGTTTCAAGTACTTTCCGGACATTGAGTTGACTTTACAAATGCTTTTAAGACTGTACAAACTTTGAAAGGGCTTCACACAAACTGCTCATAAATGATAGATAGCTTCATGAACTTTGTACATGAATTTTGGAGCTTTAAACTTGTTTTTGGGAACTTTGTACATGATTTCGGGACTTTTTTATTCTTCTTACACACAAACCCAGGATATTTTACGTGTGAGCAGAAATTTACATATGGTTTTAGGATATTTTATGAGCATGCAGAACTTTTCAGGATTTTTATTTGGCCAAAACCTGGTTTTAGAATGTAAAAAAAAGCATTTAAAGCTGTTTATAATAATAATAATAATAATAATAATAATAATAATATAATATCCTTTATTGGTCACATATACATTACAGCACAGTGAAATTCCTTTCTTTGCATATCCCAGCTTGATGTTGGTCGCTGGGGTCAGAGCGCCGGGTCAGCCATTATACGGGGCCCCTGGAGCACAGAGGGTTAAGGGTCTTGCTCAAGGACCCAAGGGCGGCAGCTTGGCCATACCGAGGCTCGAACCTGGATCTTCCGATCAGCAGCCCAGCACCTTAGACCACTGAGCTACACCCCCTCCCTACTGTTTGTTCACAGCAGTAAGCAGACGAATATTTGAAAATAGCACCCGAATGACTTTACATTTGCTTTCAACTTCTGCACATAGCCTAAATATTTCCATGTCCAAATCTAATTTGAATACATTTCAGTTGGGTTAAGTTTATTTTTAGATCCAACACTGTATCCGTCTGCATTTGGATTTGGGTGTCATGAATGATCTCTTTCCAGAAACTACTAATATTCTGTGTTTAAAGTCATGTAAAGCAAACATATTCACACAGATAATTCACATACATAATTAATATTCACATACCGTGTCATTTATTCTAATTTATTCGCGACTATGTTACCTGTGACATGACGGCATCCCTCCACTAGAGTGCAGTGCATCCCACATCCGCGTTTACCGAGCTTTCCAAGCACAATTGAGATATATATATATCCTAAAATGTCCAGGAATTGAAACATTAATTAGGGTTCCATCGCAAATTTTGCCCAAAACTTTTGCAACATTTTCCAAACGTAGATTAAATAACTGTTGAGAAATGACGTTGGCATTAAACATATAATGTGGCTAAAACTCGCGATAAGTCATTTAAAAAAATGGAGAGAGATATTGGCAGGTTTACTTGTATCCCAGCCAACGCATTAGGCATTTTTATTTTTAATATACCTGTGGATTCACAATTTCCGGATGAACGCGTCCACTTTTTTTGAGCTGTGCAGTGCAATAGCGCCTCTTGTAGCACCTGCAGCATCACGCCCAAGGCGAGGCAAGGTAGATCATGTGACCTGCGAAAGGACTGCGTTACAGTTTTGCAAATTATTCCTATTACTCCTATATAATCCCTATCAAAATTTGACACGTTTCCATTAACCGTTTTTTTCAATTCGCTATATAAATTTGTGCATTTTGAAGAGTAATATAAACGTGCTTATTGATGCAGATGGAAGGCACTTCCAAGAAAGTTAGATGAAGCGAATACATGTTTGTGCTCCAAGGAGAAAAAGCACTATGTCGCTTGTGTTATGATATATATACACTATATACTGTCTTATAGTTACAAACACAATAATGCTGATGTGGCCCACGGTGATTATGAGTTTGATTCCCCGGCTGTCGAGGAATATTATGCACTATTGGAAATCCATCCATCCGGGTTCTCCGGTTTCCTCCCGGTCCAAAAACATGCATGGTAGGTTGATTGACACCTTGGAAAATTGTCCCTAGTGTATGAATGTGTGTGTGTGTGTGTGTGTGTGTGTGTGTGTGTGCCCTGCGATGGGTTGGCATTCCATCCAGGGTGTATCCTGCCTTAATGCCCATAGACGCCTGAGATAGGCACAGGCTCCCCGTGACCCGAGGAAGTTCGGATAAAGCGGTAGAAGATGAATGAATGAATGAATGGAAATCCATTAAAAGGAGGGAAATGAGTTTCATTTATGCGTCAGATGACTTTATTTATGCGAGGTGAAAGTAGCATTTGTACCAAACCCACAGTGTCCTTGTGGCACATTTGCTCACTTTTGCGAATCAGTCATTCCCCAAGTGTTGACGCGAAATGCCGAGCGCACACTCGCCTTTAACCCGGTGTGTTTATAGATCTGCTAACACGTTGTCAGAGCTCCGTAACATTTAAGCCGTATTTATAGAAGTGGACAGTTTCTCCGTTTCCAGAAGGACATGTTATGCGTATATGAAATGAATCTAAAATGTGAATGATGATTTTTCTCCACGGGAATTGAGATCACGATTCTCTCACACAATTCTCATTTTTTCAACAATGATTTGTTGCACTCAAGTACAAAAAACAGGACAATCAGTTAAAGTGCTGAAATAACAAAAATATACTAGCAGTAACAGCAAAAGCGTGTGAACGTAGCACGATGTGAACGCAGGGAGGCGGGTTTATACTACTGCGTGGAGTGAACACTGTAGCCTACGCAGCGTTTATACTTCTGCGTCGCTCTGCAGTGACTATTCCCAAACACTAGTTGGCGGTGTTTGAGTTTTGGTGTTTTGGGTTTCTGCTGTAGCAACAATGGCGACTCCCTGCAATGGCAGGAATGATGTGGCAGTCTTTGTAAAATGGTGAAGAATCATACAGATGTTTATATTTTCTCTTCCATGATCCTTTCGGCTGCTCGCTCCATGTCAATGCTTTTGTTTCTTCACTATGGACTTTAAAAATGGCGGTACAGGGGAATACGCCGGAATACATACCACGATACACCGGAAATATGCTGGCGAGACGACCAATCACAGACATTGTGATGTAGTTTGGAGAGGTGCGCGTCAGGTTATGGGTCAGGTTATGGGTCAGGTTATGGGTCAGGTTATGGGTCGGGTTATGGGTCGGGTTATGGGTCGGGTTATGGGTCGGGTTACGGGTCGGGTTTACGGTCGTTACGGTTACGGGTCGGGTTACGGGTTACGGGTTGGGTTACGGGTCGGGTTACGGGTCGGGTTACGGTGTAGGTTACGGTGTAGGTTACGGTGTAGGGTCGGCGTTGACGCGTAGGATACGCCGTAGCCTCGATGCAGAAGTAAAAACCAGTCTGTACTCTGTTATATTCTTTATATTCTGAGGTTGCCGTCATTTAGAACTGAGATTGTATATATGTATGGATTGAGAGTGTGATTTTGTCCCATTATGTGCTGATGCTAAAGTCAAGTAAAGGCATATGAGACAGACGTGCAAGTTGACTTTCAGCATCATGTTTCAGAACTTTACTCATTCATGATTTTACACAAGCTTTCAGAATCTTATCCAAGCCTTCTGAATTTTTTCGCCAAGCCCACGGAACCGTTATACTAATCTATAGGACTTTCGCAGACGTTTTCAAACCGTGTTTAGAGCTGTCAACAAGCTTCCAGAACTTGAAGGCAAGTCTTCATGATGATTATTCAGGCTGTCAGTCGATTAAAATATTTCATCACGACTAATCGCGCGTTAATCACATGTTTTCGGTGTGATTAAGTTTATGAAAATTAATACTTTTCATGTTTCTAACTGTAACCGATGTTATAATTATATAAATTATATAAATTATTATATAAAAGTATCTCCCTTTATTGATTATTATTGATTATTTAATCTTAATTTTAATCTGGAAATTATTCTTTTAATATTAATTTCTTATTAATTATTTAATTTTTGTTCATTTCAATGTTATTTGTTTAGTGGTGGTTTTAAGTGTAAAATATGGAACGTGGCTCCTTTAAGAATTGTGTTCTGGTTGCTTTTCCATACAAACTGGTGATACGGTGTTTAGGTTATACGGAAGCGCATTGCATTCAGATAAAATGCGCTTTATTGCGTAATACGGATTTGGGAATGCGATGCGCTTGTGTAAGGTTCCATAATATACACTAATATAGTGAGGAGATCGTACCTGTTGTGAATGAGCAGCTAGTAGGTGTAATTCGGGGAAATCTAGGAAGCGTGAGTGGATGCACTGAACCTTTATTTATTGTTCGGGTTTTGTTCATTCACAACACAACACAGAGTGAAGCAGCAGATCTCTCACATAGTAATGCACACTGCGTTATAACATGCCTTAATAACATTAGTACTGTTAAAGGGAATTTACGTTAACACTGTAAATAACGCGTTCACTTTGACAGTCCTAATGATTAGACAGTTTTTTTTTTTTTGTGAATGTTACACAAGTCTTTGTGACTTTTATACAAGCTTTCAGAGCCTTACCAAAGCCGTCTGGACATTTTATGCACGCTTTTAGATTGTGATGCGTCAGAATTTAAGCACTTTAACCATGCGTTTATCTGCTTTTAGAACTTTACTTTTGTACAACCTTACATAAATTTGTACAAGTTCTAAGGGAAAAAAAAAAAAAAAAAAAAAAAAAAATATATATATATATATATATAGATATATATATATATATATATATATATATATATATATATTTTTTTTTTTTTTTTTTTTTTTAAGAATTTTCTTCAAATTTTAAGAATTTTACACGTTTTAGTTTTCTTGTAGTAAAGAAAAGATTCACAAAATAAGATTCACAAGGACATATATAAAGTAACGTGAACATAAAAAATTGGATTAAAATGCTGTGATTTGTTTATTCGAGGTCAAAGAATATTAAAAGTAGCATTCAAATGATTCAATCCTGGCAGTGTGTGCGAGAGTATTTTAAGAGGTTTCAGGTTGGGTGTTGTGGACACACACACACACACACATACACGCATACACATATTTGGACTTCTTACATTATTAAAACAGGATCTGTACTTTTAATCTATTGTTTGTTGTTATTGCCGTTATAAAATGATGATCCTGAATTAATAGCCACAACCGTGTAACATACTCGATATGCACAAAAGTATCATGACACCTGACTTTTTCTGCCAAATAGGTTTCTTTTCCAGTAGCTCACTAAGGATGAGGCTAGATCTCGTATGCAGTCACGATCTTTTACATCTCCTCCTCACTTTTACACCCGACTTTATTACGGGAAATGTTTAAGAACAGGAAACGCAGACTAAATGTGGAATGGAACGTCCATAAAATCTGCTGTTCGTAGGCTTTAAGTCCCTGTTGTGTATTTAGATGCGCTGTTGTAGACACACGACCTTGACCATGTTCATGCTGCTTGAGACTTTACTGCACAACTTGTCTTTGGTGATGTGTGTACATTTTTTTTCTCATCAATAATTTGTGCACATGCGCGAAGCCATTTTTCATTTCAGGTACAAGTTGACTGAGCTTGAACACCATGCTCCAGGAAAAAAACCTAACCGTACCTAATTTGGTAACCCTTATCTAATTGTGTGTGTGTGTGTGTGTGTGTGTGTGTGTGTGTGTGTGTGTGTGTTTTTGTGTGTGTGTGTGGTGTGTGTTTTTTGCTTATGCTTAGCATGGGCTGCAGAGTCTTAAATGGTCTTCAAGTGCGAAATGAAAGTGTGAAGTGAAACATTGGCCTTGGTTTTCACGTGGTGCACCGAAGCTTGCCTTACACAGAGAGCTAATTTTCTGACGACCTTTTTCGTGTTCCTTTCTTTATAGAATGTATATGTTTAACTTTATTTAAGCAGTAATACATTTGTCATTTCATTCACTTTCTGACCGTGCAGATATTTTATACACGTTCATGAAAATGTAGCTCTCAGGGTGAGTACAAAAGAATTTCACCAGTTAATTGTACGTGACTTTTGAGTTTGCTACTTGTGAAATGTGTTGTGCTGAGTTGTTGCAGAGAAAATATAATGCGCATATATATATATATATATATATATATATATATATATATATATATATATATATAATATTATCGTTTATTTTTGTCATTTTACAAGATGTGAACCAAAGAAAAAAATATAAATCAAATCAGTATTTGTTGTGAGTAACTTTATGAAGAAGTAGAAGTAGTGGAAGTGATGGCACCCCCCCCCCACACACACACACAGAACCCTGATCTCAACATCATGGAGTGTGTGTGGGATTTACATGAAGAGACAGAAGGATGTGAGAACGTCTCCATCCACAGAAGATCTGTGTTTACTTCTCCAAGATGGAACAAACAACCAGCCGAGTTCCTTCATAAACACTGTGTGTAAGTGTACATAGAAAAATTGCTGCTGTTTTTAAGCGTGTTCACACCAAATATTGATTTCATTTCCCTTTCTCTTTTCTTCATTCACTGTTTTGTTCATTGATGAAAGTAAATAATTAACACTTCCATTTTTGAAAGCATTCTTTGTTTACAGCATTTTTTCCACACCTGCCTAAAACTTTTGCACACTACTACATGTGTGTATATACATAACCATATCTTGTTCCTTTGCTGTGTTTAAACGATTGCACATCGTTGACAAAGCATTAAACTGGATTAAACATTAATGAAGCAGGATTGTGATCCAGTCCCATAACGCTCTTAATAGCCAAGCTGTCCATCACGTTACCTTCCTCCTTCTTCTCAAGGCATTTTCCACCCACTTTATCAGGAGAAAGAAGTGCATTAGCTCCATGTTCCACTTTTCCCTAAAGACTGATATTCATTCACTTGGAGCGGCGATTGCAGATAAGAGTTGGAGAAACAAAAGCCTCTGACGTGTTTCGTGCTGTTTGCTGCACAAATATATGGTGTGATGTAGTGCAGGTGTTTTTCAGTACTGTGTGTGTGTGTGTGTGTGTGTGTGTGTGTGTGTGTGTGTGTGTGTGTGTGTGTGTGTGTGTGTGTGTGTGTGTGTGTGTCTGTATGTACGTATGTGTGTGTCTTGGTGTGTGTGTGTGTGTGTGTATATGTATATACTACCGCTCATAAAAACAAATTTTCATGCAATTCATATAAACAATTAAGCTTCCTCAGATTATTGTTTTTCAAGAATGAAAGATTTCGGTATAGAAACTTATTCTAAGTAACTGACAGTCTCCTGCTATGGCTATTAATTCAGGTTCATCATTTCATAACGCTAATAACAAACAATAGATTAAAAGTACAGATCCTATTTTAATAATGTAAGAAGTCCAAATATCGAAAGATTGAGAGTGAAAGTAAAATGAACGTAGCGACTGATGCCAGAAAAATTGACATAAATACAACAACGTATTTATACTTCACCAATTCGCATCCCTGCTGACATGTAACACTTTTTTTTTTTTTCAGTTTCTCTGAGCATTAAACGCTGAATTTGCCAGAATGTAAATTCCTAGAAATATAGACATCCTTCTTTAACCTTTTCATGTGAATAATCATCCTCGCTGTAGAATGATGGACTTTATATGGTTTGAACGTGGCCTTCTCAGATAGAAGAACATGTGCTTCTCTAAGATCATTGTTGATGTTCTTTTCTCCGTGGTGCCGTGTTAACACACACCCGAACACTCCAGACCAGCAAACTGCTAAACACCTGCGCTTTTATACACTCAATGGCATGGCATATCACTGTTCCTTAATATTTTTAAATCCTATGGATGCAGGTAGTGTACTTTAAATGAAAAATGTTTTCATACATTTTAATATAAAAAAGGAAAAGTGCGCCGTCACTTCCACTACTTCTAGTTCTTGTTGTTTCACAACAATTTGACAACAATAAAGAATAATTATTTATATTTCTGAAAGCATTCTTTGTTTACAGCATTAACAGCATATATATATATATATATATATATATATATATATATATATATTCTATATATATATTTTTTTTTTTTTTTTTTTTTTTTTTTTGCTATGTTGTTTAACATCTTAGGTAAATGTTTGATTTGAAGCACTTGTTAAACAGCTAAATATTAGTTGTATAATTGCATGCAGATTTCACATTGTCTGTCTATCGGTCTGTCTGGCTTTCTATGCTTTTGACAGATTGTCTTTCTTTTTATTAATTTTATTTAAAAATGAGCATGAGAGAGAACATGAAAACTATATATATATATATATATATATATACACACAATTTTTTTTCCCCTCATTGTCCTTGTGCGAAACCTGCATTGCCTTTGACAATTGTGATGCAACAGTTTTGTATTGGTCTCCTTCCCTGGTCACTGCTACGTGACCGCCATCTAAGGAATTGTCTTGTAATTGTCTTGTAATAGGTGTCGAGGATCTGAGCGTATTTAAACCGGCATTTGTGTGCCATTTCTCCCGATCTGTCCCCACACGCCTCCTGTCCTCCCAGTGTCTTCTTGATCTAACTAGTTTCTTTGTTTACAGAGCACTTTACTTCCTGCTTATTTATGAAAATCACCCTGAAAATAGCCACGGCCTAAATATAGGCGCGCTCTGTGATCTTGGAGAGATTGTACAGTGCAGGCGATAAACACGTCCCGCTAGAGTGCATGTGTCCACTCCGTGGAGGGGGGAACGAAAAAAAAAAGCCATTTAAAAACAGGATATGACTCGAGACCCGCATGTAATCTTTCAACTTAACTAAAACAACTATTTCCTGCCTTACTCGTTTTCTCACTCCTGCTATTCTATCACTTTCTCTCACAAAGCGTCTCTCTCTCTCTCTCTCTCTCTGTGTTTTCTCTCTATGAGGGTCTTTTGTCTCTAATTGGGATTGTATTTGAGCGGCTCATCAGGTGTGTCGATTCCCTGCGCATGTCTGTGGTGAGTCTCTGCTGGTTCCTGTCCTTCTCGTTTGTTTTTGCACCTGAGAACTTTCATCGTAAAGACCGAATTGTGCACAAACACTTTAACGTTCTGACTTGTACCTCAACCTCCTACGTGCAAAAAGAAATGTAATGCTGTTGTGGCATGCTTTAGTGGAGGGAGGTGAATAAAGGGAGGATGATTGTGTGTGTATGTGTGTGTGTTTTGTAGAAAGTGTTTTGCATGAATTAATCAACACGGTGCATGATCAGACCTGCTTAGGAATGCGTCAGCATCAACTACTGTTTACTGCCACTTTGAGTGTTGGATTCTCCTGGAGTAGGAGTTACTCAAGGTCACGGAGGTCATAATACATGATCTGAAATATTCATGAGAAGCCTTTTTGTAATTCATCCAATAAATGTACACTGATTTGTGAAGTTGTTATAGCTGTTGCGTGTTTGCGTGTGGGAGAAATTTCGAGGATTGTATCTGAATCGAATTTGGGACAAATCGAACGAAATGCAGTTCTTGAATAAATAAATAATAAAATTATTTTTAAAAAGAAACAAAAGTTAAAGAAATTTGTCAAAAATTGTTTAATCATTTTTTTTTGTTTAAATATGAGCGTATATTAAATACCCAACAAATATATTCAAATCGGACCAAGAAATCTGTATAAGCATTACATTTACAGCATTTGGCAGCATTCGCCCTTATCCACATCAACTTACAACTGAGGTTTGAGGGCCTTGCTCAAGGGCCCACTAGTGGCAGCTTGGTGTTGGTGGGATTTAAACTTGCGATCTTCTACACTACTTATTACAATGCAGAGGCCAATGCAACTTTTTTCTTACAACGTTAACTTAAAGTGCCACCTAGTGGTCAAATGAAAGTAATCCAATGTAATCAGTTACTTTACTTTCATAAAATCATTGAAAAGTTTCATTGCTTATTACAATGCAGAGGGCAATGCATAAAGCACTGAGCTACCACCTCCACTACATATATGTATTATGTAAAATTATGTCATTTTACCCTGAGACTAAAGTGAGGAGAATGAGATTTGTTCTCATTCAATATCGGTGAGGTGAGCAGGCCTGGAGTGAAGCGAGAAGTTCATCCCAAATGTGTTCAATCGATGATTCAGGGCTCTTTTTAATTAGGCTTAATTACTCTTTAATTTGAATTACTAATATCCACTAATATGCCAATGGATGAAACTAGAGAAATGGGACTTCTGTTTGGAAGGTTGAAAGTTCAAATCCCAAAGCCACAGTTGTCACTATTTGGTGTTGAGTAACTAGTTACATGTAACGGCATTACGTAATTTAATTACAAAATAAATGTAACTAATTCGTGTAATTAAATTAAAGTTACTTATGAAAATGTTAAAGTATACAAAAGGTTTTGTGAAGTTTAAAACTCTGAACAATTTTGTGTAAAATCAGCGCTTTAGACGACGGCATGATTTTCAACTGATTTGGGTTTGAATGATGACAATCTGCTGCAGTTTCATTACGAAAAATAGAACCGATTTTCTTTTTTTTTTTTTTCGAGGGTTTGAAACTTTTTTTCTCGCAACATTAACTTAAAGTGCCCCCTAGTGGACAAATGAAAGTAATCCAGTGTAATCAGTTATTACGTAAAAAAAAATCAGTAAGGTCATTTGTAATCTGTAATCTATTTCCTTTCCAAAGTAACTTTCCCAACACTGCAAGTAAACACACAGGCGTTGTTGTGGCACGTCAAAGTGCGGGGGTGTCTGCAAAGTGGTTCTATTAAGCTGATCCCTTTTAACTGCTTTTTCGCTGCTTGGTCGAAGTCCAATTTAACTGACAAATGCCGGTTCTTATTTCTAAAGCAGTGTGACTCATGATGCGTTTTTCCTTTTTATTTATTACATTTGTTTTATTCACTTTTATCTATTTGGAGTAACTATTGACAAATCTATAATGTATTATAAAGTATTGCGCCGCCTCACTTTCCTTGTTGCTCTTTCACAAGCTGCAACGTTATAAGCATACAATTGTACCGGATGTCTTTGTATTTGGGAGCGTTTACATTTTCACTTCGCTTGAACTACGAGACCCAAACCTGTTCCAGGACCTGTTATCACATTAAATAGAATATAGTTGGAAAAACAAATTTTATAATAATTGAACATTGTATTGTTCCCCTTGTTAGAAAATGTATTTTATTTCAGCAGCCGTAATACCGTACAAGCGTGTGGGGGCAGCACTATGATCTGGGGTTGCTGCAATTGCTCAGATTGATTTTTTTTTTTTCTTCGTTGATGGCACGGACACATTCCAAGTTGACCATGCCAGGATTCATTGGCCTCAAATTGTGAAAGAGGAAGCGTCAGACATCAATTTCACACATTTATCGTACACCACTGTAATCCCATTGAGAATCTTCGGGACGTGCTGGAGAAGACTTTGTGCAGACTCTCCCATCATCAATACAAGATCTAGAATGCTAAAGACGGTCCAACTAAACATCAGTGTGACTTATATTAGTGTTTTTAGTTTGATTAAATTATAGAATATGTTTATATACATTATGTGAGTTAATAACATTTTTAACTAGCTAAGATGAAGATGTAAATGCAATAAGTGAATAAGTCCCTTTTTAACTTGTTTATTATTAAGTTAAATTGAATTAATGTATACGATAAAAAGGAAAAACTTTTTTTTTTTTTTCATCGTGTCGATTTCTTCCCTTTACGTACCTTCAAATTCATTGTTTTGTCAGGATTGCGTGAAAGTACAGTGTGTTCATTTCCATAGAATTGATCACCGGTTTGGGTTTTGCATTCACGAATTTCAATTGCAAAGCCTTCGTGTCATTCGACACGCAAATTTGCTACACAAACTCGGCCACTCTGAACAGGAGATTCTACAGGGGGCAGAGTTCTAAAACACAGCTTGCTTTTTGTTGGTAACATGAATGAAGTGTGGATTGTGGGGATCAGAAATGTAACTCGAATGGAATCTATAAGTTTGCCAAGCTTTTTATGATTTTCGATGGAATGCTAAAATATGAATCACGATTTTCCTCCGTGGGAATTTACTGCACAATTTACAGAACAAAAAAAAAGAACCCTCCTTATTAAAAAAACAGCCTTATTTCCCTATTTTGTTATTGTGAACGTAGCATGATCTGAACGCAGAAATAAGGCTGGTTTTTACCTCTGCGTTGCGGGAATGCTGTAGCCTACACACGTAGCCGACGCCGTCGCGAGTCTTTGTAAAATGGTGGTGCTTGGTCCATGATCATGCTTCACATTGCATTTCTAAAATGGCGCAGGAATACGCAGGCATACGTAAGACGCTACAACGTAAATGCTCAGCCGAGCGCAAGGTTACATCGGTGTAGGTTACGGTGTAGGGTATGCGCCGACGCGTAGTGTATGCGCCGACACGTAGGATACGCTGTAACCTCGACGCAGAAGTAAAAACCAGATTATACTCCTTAGTGAATCGGCGTCATTTTGAAATGAGATCGTATGGATCGTGATTGTGATTTTTTTTGGTTTTCCGATTAATTGTGCAGCCCTATGAGCTATCTTGTAGCTGTGCCAACGATCTTAATTGTGACTCGATTTCTGTGATTAATTACCATTTTTTTTCCACACCACTGTAACCACAGCTCAACCCCAATATTTTCTTTTAATTATGTGAGTTTATTAGATACTAGATATATATTATAGAGATATATATATATATATATATATATATATATATAGAGATAAGAGAGATATATATATATATATATAGATAGAGATATAGAGAAACATATATAGATATATATATATATATATATATATATATATATATATATATATTTGTATATATATATATATATATATATATAGTATATTTATGATATATATATATATATAATGTGTATGTATGTATGTATGTATGTATATATTGTATGTACTGTAAAACTATCTAACAAATGATGTAGATCGAAAAAAATGCATATGTGTGGATTGTATATGGCATTTGTTAATTAGATGATAAATATTTTCCCCTGCAGATTTGGTAACTTGTTTGGCTTTATTACATCTGAGAAGATCATTATAGAACAATAGCCATTATCTAGATTCATATGATGGATTCTAGGAACGTAGTTAAATGATATCAGATGCTTAATATTATAGATCCATAGAGTGCTAACCCCGACCCTATGAAGAGCTTTGGGATGAATCGGGACACTAACTGCACCCCTCACTACATTAGTACTTGATATTAGTAAATCTGCACAAATACACTCCAAACCCCAGTAGAACATCTGCTCAGGAGAGTGGAGGAGAATGGAGACCAAATGTAGAATGAGATGTTTTGATCATAGGGGCACAAACTTTAGAGTAGCTCTATAGCATGAACTTTCACTCTCCTCTGTGTGAACCACATGTTCATGGACTTGTTCTTTGTTTCTGTGTCTGTGTACTACAGGTGAATACTCTCCCTCTGTAGTGTCCCAAGGGGACATGGAGGAGTGTGAATTGCCCCCAGCAGGCAGGGACCACCCATGGAAATCTGCCACGCTGAGAAGAATGGCATGGGCGCAGAGTCGGGATTCGTGGCAATCCCCGGATTCAGAAGAACCACACAACAACAACAACAGCAACAACAACAACAACAACAATACCAACACCAACAACAAGCCTGAAACGCCATCTGAGACTGGTATCTATCTATCTATCTCTCTCTCTGTCAGGTTTGAATATAGCGTGAAAACCAGTCCAATGAACTTCATTATTCATCCCTGTTTTGGGACTAAACAAACCTTTTCTTTTCTTTTTTAAGTTTCTTCTTTTTGTTTTTCTCTTATCAGCGTATCCGCCTCAAACATAGTTATGGAGGGAAACAAGTGTCCTGGAGGAGAATATTTTTTCCGATATGCAGTACAATCAGATTTTATTAAAAATCTTTTTTATAATAAAATCTTTTTTTATTATTATTTTATTAAACTGGATGGATAGATGGGTCGATGTATAGATTGATAGATTGATTGATTTTTTTTGGCATATACTAAAAGACCATTACTAGCAGAATACATGTACAACATTAATGTGGTGTGTATATATATATATATATATATATATATATATATATATATATATATATATATATATATATATATATATATATATATATATATATATATAGATATATATATACATATTATATACACATAAATATTGGAACATTATTTTTTTAATTCAACCAGATATTATTTATTGTCATTGTTGCATGATATGGATTTGATCATGTGACACCCCCCCCCCTCCTTGCATGTTGGATGTGAGAGATTGAGGAGGTGTTATTTTAGAGATTATTTGCGTCAACATTACCCTTCTCATTTTATAATTTTTCCCCCCATATTTGTGCATCTTGTTTATTTATTTATTTCCTTTTTCCAGAGAGATTTGCTTTCTCTTCGGTGTTTCTCTTGATTCATTTCATATCACATGAAAAAGCAGCCTATCAAAAACGATTGCCTTTTTTCACCTTACATGTCACCTTATATAACTAGAATTTTCTTTTTGGTGAACGTTTTGAAGTATTTCATTTATTATATTCATGAAAATCATCCACCTCTCTCTCACACGCACGCGCACACACACACACACACACACACACATACGCGCACACACACACACACATGCACTACTTATTGATAAGCCACAACTCTTTGTCATTGATCCACATACACAGTATACAAATATGCACCAGGGTGCATAGGGAGTAATAGGGAGTAAAAGGAAGTGCATAGGGAGTAAAAAAAAGGCTAATTCACGTGAAAGAAAATGAAGGTAGTGGGGGAAAAAGGCAAAGGTGCAATAAATATGAGGTTGAATTATGAGTTTGAAATATTGTCAATGTAAGAACATGGTTTAAGTAAAGTGCGAGTGCACAGAGTGACCATGTGCAAGTGTGTGTGCTCGACATGTTTTTATTCATTTTTAATCAACTAATGCAACAAACACTACACTTATTATTAGCGGAATTAGCCTTGTATTGCCAGTGCTTAACAAAACTACACCAAACTTCTACTTTTTGAGATGAATGAAAAGGCATGTGTTTTATTCCATTAATTATAGTTCATATGGCCATAAATAAATTGAATGTCGTGTGTGTGTGTGTGGGGGGGAACCCGAAAAGGAAACTGCTCGTGGGATTGTGGCCTGCTTTGTAAACTTCCTTTACACATGTTTTTTCTTTTCTCTTCTTGTTTTTTTTCCCCTTCTAGGTCCGATCCCTAACAAAATAGCGAGCTGGCTGAGAGAATGCAGGTAGGCTCTCGGACGATTACGCAACACCATTCAAATGGAAATGTTGTCAGTAGGATTAATGTTTGTGGTGTGACTCGAATACGTCTCGCTGGGTTAAAACAAAGGTTTCTGTAAGGACGTTCGGGATGGAAAAACACTCCCTGGATATGTTTGTGTGACGGGCTTCTGATTCGCTGCCGGGTTGAAGGCTTTTGTGGTTCTTGTAAAGTATCCAAGTTTTCGATTTCCTGTTCATGAAAAGGGAACTGGCTCGCTTCTGCCGGGATCGACACGAATGTTACACGATTTAAAGTCCTAGTCATAAACATGGCATATATCTTTTGCTAAACAATGCCAAGCAAGCAGTGAGGGAGGATTTCTGAAAAGATTTTCGCATCTACAGTATTATTATTATTTTTTAAATAAATGGTACAAAGATTGAATCCTCATACTAGGCAACAATATCACATGAACTTTTGACAGGAATACTTCAAATATCTAGTTAGAGTTATAGCAATTGGCTAACATGAGTGATCCTGACAGGATTTCTAAAAGCATTTTATTTTGAAACAATTTGTCATAAATGTTATATTTCAGACTGTTGATGCTAAGCCAATCATTGAATCGCTAAGAATTTTAAAGTAGTATCTATATATCTCCCGTACAAAGTACAACATGCTAACTTGACAGGCCTTTTTAGCATGTTGTGGTAAACATCTATTGCTTTTGTCAGGCAACTATTCAGCATGAACGGACCTGACAGGATTTCTGCATGTCATGATGATCTTCTAAATGCTTGAAGAATTAACATAAATAGTTGATAAATGGAATAAATGTAGGACTTATTCAAGCGAAACTACACCCAGATAGCAAAGTCCATTATTTTTCAAATGCTAGCTAAAATGCTAAGGTTTTTTAATGGTAGGAATTGTTTGTTGATTTATTTATTTATTTTGCTTTTAATTCAAGCCAAATATTTTATTTAAATCTTTTACGCAGCAAAGTTCTTCACAATTAAATGGAATTTTTAAAAATGGATGCGAAATAAAACTTAAATACAAAAGTCAGGTGCTATAAGTTTTAGCTCATTTCTTACTAGTGAACATGAGGAAACCTGACAGGATTTCAGAGTTCTAAATTAATAAATGAATGTTGGCCAATTAAGTCATTTATTTAATGATTGGATTATGTGTAGCATTAAACAAACCAGAGAATAAATATCTGTTGTCTTTGTATTGCTAGCTGCTAAATTTTGGTTGCTAATTTTGCTTGGCTTTTTTTTTAATTTTTATTGTTATTAGTTCCGTGCACACAGTTTGTACCTGTTGAAATGTTTGGACATGCATTATGTATCGTAATATATACTCACTATGAAAGAACATGGATGGAATTGCGCAGTAGTCCAAGATTGTGGAGTTTGCCAAGCTGGTCAGTTTAGAAATTCCATAATATAAAGTTATAACACAAATATTTAAATGTGTTTTTTCAAAGTCTGGTTGTGTAGTATCCTTGTACAGTAGTTGTCCGGATATCGTGAGGGTTACGCTTCAAGACTCACCGCAAAATGCAGTACAGTAAATACAGTAATGTGTAATTGTGTAAATAATGTCTATTGAACAGCAACATGCTTTCCCTATTGGCTAAATACAGACCTTTGGAAGATGCGCTTTATCCAGAGCGACTTACAACTGAGCAATTGTGTGTTAAGGGCTTTCCTTAAGGACCCAGTAGTGGCAGCTTGGTGGTGGCTGTGGGATTTGAACCTGTGTCCTTCTGGTCCAGAGGCCAATGCCTGAACAACTGAGCTACCACTTCCCTCTTGCTGATTGGCTGAGAGCAATCTCGGTGTGGGGCGAATCTTTCATTATGTCTATATGTAAAGTGCTGTACTTGAACCTTTATATTAGGGCTGTCAGAGTTAGCGCATTATTAACACGTTAATGCAAATGAATTTAACAGCACTAATGTTATTAATGCGTGATTAATGCAGTGTGCATTACTATGCGAGTGATCCGTCACTATGCGTTGTATTATTGTACAGCTGCATTGACACAATCTCTGTTGTTAAAAGCGCTATATAAATAAAGTTGACTTAACTTGACCTGTTGGCGAATTAATGAAAACTGAACAACGAACAAAAAAGAACAAATGAATAAATAAACGTTCAGTGCATCCACTCACACTTCCTAAACTTCCCCGAATTACACCTACTAGCTGCGCATTCACAACAGGTACGATCTCCTCACTATATTAGCGTATATTACCGTATGGA
Organism: Kryptopterus vitreolus; assembly: GCA_030449085.1. Classification (NCBI taxonomy): domain Eukaryota; kingdom Metazoa; phylum Chordata; class Actinopteri; order Siluriformes; family Siluridae; genus Kryptopterus; species Kryptopterus vitreolus. The sequence continues at coordinate 17,825,698 of JACRUU010000018.1, forward strand.
ACCTTAAGCAAGCGCATCACATTCCCAAATCCGTATTGCGCAATAAAACGCATTTAATCTTTTCTGAACGCAATAAAGCGCTTCCGTATAACCTAAACACCGTATCACCAGTTTTTATGAAAAAGCAACCGGAACACAATTCTTAAAGGAGCCACGTCCTATATTTTACACTTAAAACCACCACTAAACAAAGTAACATGAAATTAATATTAAAAGAATCATTTCCAGAGTAAAATAAATATTAAATAATCAGTAATTTTATTAAAGGGAGATATTTTGAGAGAAATGTATTTGTTTATAACATCTGTTACAGTTAGATGGAGTATTAGACACATGAAAAGCATTAATTTATTGTACATTGAAAATGTGTGATTAATCACCAGTTAACTCATGGCAATCATGTGATTAATCATGATTAAATATTTTAACCGATTGACAGCCCTAGTTTATTTATTACTGCATATGTATATTACAGTAATAAATTTTTACTACCAAATTTTCTATAAATAAGTACCACATTCCAAATACCAGTATAATGTAAAGATATTTATATAAAGGTTATGTTCCATATGAGACGTTCTGAAATTTCATGTTCGAAATTATTAATTCTTCTTCTTATTATTATTTTTTGAGTTTTTTAACATGTGGGGTACTTTCAAATGCGAAACAATGTAAGAGAGAAAGAAAGATATTCTACTAAATAAATGAATAGGAAAATGCAGTATGTTTCTCAGTTATATTTCAAATCATTTTTACAGTACAAACATTGTAGTGTACCCATAACTTTACACATCATGACATAAAGAAGAAATAATTCTTTTTATTTATTTATTTTTTAGCTATGTTTCTTGTTAGTTTATTATTATTATTATTATTATTATTATTATTATTATTATTATTATTATTAATGATTTTTTTTTTTTTTTTTTTCTATTTTTCTTCTTTGGATGGCAAGCGCTTTGTGTTCATTTAAAGGCACTGTATAAAAGAAATATTATTATTATTATTATTATTATTAACTGTAAATAAAGGTGAATGAGGGCTGAATATATTTGTATCACGCCCAACACGGTTTATGTATTCCTCCGAGTTCTCACTTTACGTAAATCTCCCTTTTTAAACTCATGTGACCAGGACAAAACACACACACACACACACTCACACACACACACACACACACACACACACACACACACGGAGTGGAGAGGGGGTTGATGTTTGCACGCTGGTGCTCGCTCCACACTCGGTCAATAAAACATTCCCGTGCTATCAGTGCTTCTTCCTCGTTCAGGTCACACGGCGTGAGAAGAGAGAGAAAGAGACGAGACACGAGCTTCGATATGTAGGAATTTTGATCGACGTCCTGGGGTTCAGGAGTCGCTCCGAAGGCCGCTGTGCTTGTGTGTTTTTGTGACGCCGCCGTCCGGTTTCTCACGCCGCTTGCGTATTCAGGTGTCTGGATGAAAGTGGAGTCTGAGAGCGAAAGCAGCATTTTGTAAGTGTTGCGATTAAACTGTTGTGTACAGAATATGTTTCTAGTGTGCAAAGTCTGCATGTGCTGTTGCTGGAGATCATACAGTCCCAATTTAGCCACTTAAGTTTGGCTCTTGTGTCTATTTTGTGTATTTTGTGTTGGATGAAGGTGGAACAGCTGTTTAATATTCCTGCTGCTTGGGTGTCTGTGTGTCTGTGATGTTCGGTTCAGATCTAGCATTTATTTTTATCACCGGCGCGTCCTCGGGCGTAACTTATTCTACACTTTATGCTATTATTTTCTGTTTGTAAACAATCGAGTCGAATGTCTTGTTTGTGATTCCGCGCCTGCTCACGGAACACCTTTCTGATATTGTGAGCCGTTATGATGCAACATATCCAACGTTTATAAGCTCAGTGTTCATATGAAGAGAGTTCATACAAAGGTAGTGTGGTAAGATTTCTTCCTTTCTCTCTCTCCCTCTTTCCATCTTTTTCTTTCCCTTTTTCTTCCCTTCCTTCTTTACTTCAATTTTTTCTTTCTTTACTTTCCTTTCCTTTCCTTCCTTCCTTTTTTCCGTTTTTCTTTCTTTTTCTTGCATTCTTTCATTTCCTGTCCTTTCCCATTTTCTTTCATTCTTTCTTTTTTTTCTTCTTTCCTTTTTTCCTTCCTTCCTTCTGTACTTCATTTTTTCTTTCTTTTCCTTTTCTTTCCTTTCCTTCCTTCCTTCCTTCCTTCTGTTTTTCTTTATTTTTTGCATCCTATAATTCTCCTTCCTTCTTTTCTTTCATTTTTTGTCCTTTCCCATTTTCTTTCTTTCCTTCTTTCCTTCGATCTTTCTTTCCTTTTTCCTTTCATATTTATTTATTTGACTTTCTTCCTAATAAGTTTCTTTTTACTTCTTCTTTCTTTCTTTCTTTCTTTCTTTCTTTCTTTCCTTCTTTCTTTTGTCCCTCCCCTGGTCTTTCCTTCTTTTTTTCCCTTTCCTTTTTATTTGTTTCTTTTTTTGTCTTTCATTCATTCTTTTTCTTTCTTTCTTTTTTCTTTCTTTCTTTCTTACTTTTTTTCATCCCTCCCCATCTTTCTTTCTTTCTTTTTTCTTTCTTGCTTTCCTTCCTTCTTCTTGCTTTCTTTCTTTCTTTCTTTCTTTCTTTCTTTCTTTCTTTCCTTCTTTATTTTGTCCCTCCCCTGGTCTTTCCTTCTTTTTTCCCCCTTTCCTTTTTCTTAGTTTCTTTTTTGTCTTTCATTCATTCTTTTTTTCTTTCTTTCTTTCTTTCTTTCTTTCTTTCTTTCTTTCTTTCATACTTTTTTTCATCCCTCCCCATTTTTCTTTCTTTCTTTTTTCTTTCTTTCTTGCTTTCTTTTATCTTGTCTCTTTTCCCTCCTTTCTTTCTTTCCTTCCTTTTTTCATTTCTTTCCTTCTTTCTTTCTTGCTTTCTAATGAGCCAAACTTGCTTATGAAGGAAGCCTGTGGGTTGACAAACACATATACATATATATATATATATATATATATATATATATATATATATATATATATATATATATATATATATATATATATATATATATATATATATCTATATATATATATATATATATGTATCTGTATGTTTCGCTGTCTGCTCTCTCTCTCTCTCTCTCTCTCTCTCTCTCTCTCTCTCTCTCTCTCTCTCTCTCTCTCTCTCTCTCTCTTGTGTGTAAATATCCACTTACCACCCGGGGTCATTGTATCCCTTGTATAACTGTAACAAAAAACACAAAGAAAGACATAATAAAAAAAAAAACCTGTTTGTGTCATGTTTCTTTTAATTTAATAACATAATTTAATAATTTAATTTCTTTTATTTGTTTGTCCCCAGTTTGGTTCCCTTTGTGATGTTATGTTCAGTACCAGTAAAGCGTGACCTTGTGTAAACAGAGCGTCACAGCTCCTTGTCTAAATATTTTTGCAGCTTATTCAGCTTCTCACAATCATTTTTTTTACCAGTTTACTTAATATGATATACTGTGTGTTACACTGTTGGATGACGTTTGTGTGTGTGTGTGTGTGTGTGTGTGTGTGTGTGTGTGTCCGCTTTAGGACTCCTCTTGGAGCATCTCTAGATGAGCAGTCCAACAGTCCCACCAAAGGTGAGTGGAATTTTTATTTGTGTGTGTGTGTGTGTGTGTGTGTGTGTGTGTGTGTGTGTGTGTATATATATGTATATATATATATCTTATATATATATATATATATATATATATATATATATATATATTATATATATATATATTACAGCACACTGAAAATGATCAGTGTTTAAATCCATGAATATATCTCAAGAATAATTAATTAAAATAATTAAGCACTTTTTCATGTAAGTAAAGTCAGTAACTATAGTTGATAGGTGTTTATTTTTTTTACGAAAATAAACCATTTTTTCTGATCATGCTTCATTACATCTTTAGCATAGACATGTACCCTGAGTAAAGCATTGAGGCAGCGACGTGTTTTTTTTCTTTTTGTTGTTGTTGTTTGTTTTTTTCACCGTGTTTTATGGAATGTACAAAATATAAATATTAACGAATGAGTTCCCGGTACTTGTTTTGTGTGCGCTTTGACTATATTGGTTGTTTTTATGCCTGGTTTTTGGACGTTATTGTTGCTGATTGTGTGCTCCCTTGTTGGAACCTGCACCCCCCCCCAACCTTTTATTTAGGGTCTGGCTCTGGTGTGTCCTCAAAGGGCCAGTTGTAACTATAAGACAGTATAGGGAGGGTGTAGCTCATTGCTCTAAAAGGCTGGCCTACTGATCGGAAGTTTGGGGGTTCAAGAGCCGGCATTGGCCGCCTTGGGTCCTTGAACAAGGCCCTTAATCATGACTCTATCATGGCTGACCCTGCGCTCTGTCCCCCCCAAAAAACAAGCTGGGATATGTGACGAAACAATTTCACCGTGCTGTAATGTATATGTGACAAATAAAGGCTATTCTATTCCATTCTCTTAGATAGTGTTTGATGAGTGACGTCGCCTCATAACACAAAACACACAGAGCTTTTCCTCCTTGAAGCACAAACATGCATTCGCTTTCCCATCTTTCTTGGAAGTGCCTTCCGTCTGCATCCATTTTTCACTTCCTGGACATTTTGGAATGGAAATTTCAGAATTTCGCTTGTTGGAAAAATCGCCAGTCTTGGATACACTGCACTCTAGTAGCGGGATGCCGTCACTTTGCGGGTAACGTAGTCGCATGCATTGTGGGAGATGTAGTTTATTGTCAATGTACGCTTTAAAGCAGCATCACCTTATTATGAGCCAATTGTACACTTTTCTAGCTCTTGCGGGCCACATAAAATTACATAGCGGGCCTTGAGTTTGACATGCCTTAGAATCTAAGCTACTAAGGCTTAGATGGTGAAGGTCAGGGTTCAAACTGACAGTCATCTTTTTAGTGTCTTTTTTTTTTCTTTTTTTTTCGAAAGACTAAAAAGCTGGGAGAAAGGTCTAGAACACATATGTCAAAGCCAAGGCCCGCGGGCCAAATCAGGCCCGCGAGTGGGTTTTATTTGGCCCGCGTGATGATATTAATTTATTATTAGATCCGGCCCGCGGGCTCCTGCAAACCAGTAGCCCGCAGATATTATGTACGCACCAAAACTACATTTCCCACAATGCAACGGTGATGCACTGAGCGAGAGGCGGCTTCCTTTCCTTATTTATTAGCGGTCATTAGCATAACAGCAAAAAGCCTACTCATCAACAATGGCAAAACGGAAGGTGGACACCGAGAAACGGAGGTTTCAAACAAGGTGTGAGTCAGAGTACATGTTCACGGACGTCGCTGGAAAACCCGTGTGCCTTCTGTGTGGAGAAAGTGTGGCGGTGATGAAAGAGTATAATCTGAGACGTCGTCATGAAACAAAACACGCAGACAAAAACGAGAATATAGACATGGAACAAAGGCTACATTTAAAAGTTAAATAATATTTGTTTTCACTCATTGTTTGCACATATGACTTTTCCTTAAAGAAAGTCTTGTTTCTGGTTCATAGATTTTTGTACTTTATTTTATTGTATTTCAATGCAATATATATATATATATATATATATTATATATATATATATATATATATATATATATACATTTATCAGTGGAGTGAATGGCAGAAAATTGCTGATATTATTTATTTCTTTGAAGTTGCTTAAATTCAGCCCACTTTTGCTAAATGAGAAAATATAGCTGATGGTGCCTTGAATAATATCACTTTGTTCATTTAATGTTCATGTTATGAGGTGTTTTTGTATTTGTCTTTTGTGCCAGCCTGTTGAAAATTAAAAATTACTGACAGAGTCATAAGAAAATATTACTTTATTTATCTAATCGTAATATATTTGTTAGGTTTTCAGTAGGTCAAATTTTGATTTCAATTTACATTCGGACAGTCCGGCCCTCGACTTGTAGCAAAATGTTTTATTTTTGGCCCTCCGTCCATTTGACTTTGACACCCCTGGTCTAGAATGTGGAGAGCTGAGTCTTCCGACCTGTTTAATAAAGCGTAGCATTTCACAAAGCCACAAATGTCAGGGATTTCTGGACCAATCAGATATCAGTATCGGGTCTCTTCAGACTGGAAATGCAGGCAAGTAAAAAGGGACAGAAAATGTAAAAGTGATAGCAGAGTTTAGTGTGACATGTAGCCAGTGTGTCTGTGATTAAAGGTGATGCAATGGAGGAAACCTTTCGGACCTTTCTTAAAATCACATTATGATATCTAAATCCTTTGGTCTGGTGCACACAAACTTTAAGAAGGTTAAACAGGGTACAAAAGCAGGCTACAATGATGATGAATCTCAAGAGACAAATAATAAAATATATAAAATGTTAAATGTTTGGAGATATATTGAAACAGTTATTTATTACTAATAAATATATTTCTATATAATGTGATATTTGGAAATTGTCTGTTGTACATTTTATTTTGAACACAAAATATCAACTTACACTAATGAAAATAGTTAGCAAAGCTATTTTTTATGTATGTGTGTGTGTGTGTGTGTGTGTATGTATGTATGTATGTATGTATGTATGTATGTATGTATGTATGTATGTATGTATATATGTATATATATATATATATATATATATATATATATATATATATATATATATATATATATATTATATATATATATATTTTTTTTTTTTTTTTTTTTTTAATTGAATAAATAGTCAGAAATCTTAGATACGGTTATATTTGTGCATTGAATTAAACCACTATTAAATTTTTGCCGAAATGACTAAATAACTTTTTTACTTTGTGTGTGTGTGTGTGTGTGTGTGTGTGTGTGTAGTTGAGGTAAATAATTCTCTACAAGAGAATAAGGAGTGGCTGAAACAGATAGCAGCATGTTGACCGTGAGATTAAAGCAACATTTTAATGGTTTTAAACATGCTGAACCAGTTCTATGGTTTGTAATCAGCAGTAGATTGAGCTTTTGGTGCAGGAATAATATGAATAAGATTCAGGCTGCAGTTGCAACTACACCTACTAAGGATTAAACGTAACGTGTCGGAATGATAATAATATAATAATAGCCTTTATTGGTCACATATACATTACAGCACAGTGAAATTCTTTTCTTCGTATATCCCAGCTTGATGTTGGTAGTTTGGGGTCAGAGCGCAGGGTCAGCCATGATACGGCACCCCCTGGAGCACAGAGGGTTAAGGGTCCATACCGGGGCTCGAACCCGGATCTTCCGATCAGCAGCCCAGCGTCTTAGACCACTGCGCCACCCCCTCCCTCATGAATCCTATTTGGTGTCATTTGCCTAGCAAGGATGGTCAACATGCAGATTATTTATATTAAAGCTCAGGAACCGGTGCAGTTGGGATTAATGCATCGAACCTGATCATTACAGTCGATCTCTGTGAATTCACGCTTCAGATTTCACGGCCTCAGTCACTCGCAGACTTTCCTTTAGAACCACAATCGTTCAAGAAAAACACACTATTATTCTCCGCACATTTTTTAATGGCTTTTTTTTCATCCAATTGTTTCATTTTTCATTTGTTAAATTCATTATTGTACACTTTGCAGTATTTTTATTAAATGATTTATAAAATAAATGATTGCACTATATTTTATAAACATATCACTTCGGGAGACACAGCAGGACATTAGTGTACAGTATACGCCTTTCCCTTTACATTCTTTTATTAAGGGAAATGTATTAACGCTGAGTTTGAAATGTTTTTAAAATGATTTGGGGGCAAATTTATGCTTTACACCAGGGGTCACCAACGTGGTGCCCGTGGGCACCAGGTAGCCCCCAAGGAGCACATGAGTAGCTCTCAGGCTTGCTATAAAAAGTGCACAACTCATCAGTGAGATGCGTCTATAATGTAAAATGTAGTTAATTCGTTGTTGATAGTCACTGTCAAGTGTATTTACATAGATAAATGAGTATCATTAATAACTAATAATAATAATAATAATATATAACTAAAGGTAAATTTGTTATTTCAGAGGAGTATTTCAAACTGGTAGCCCTTTATATGACTCGGTGTCCATGTAGTAGCTCTCAGTTACAAAAAGGTTGGTGATCCCTGCTTTACACAATTTAAAAAAATATATAAATCTATATGCATTTTTGACAATAACCTATTTTTTTTTACAATCCTATCGGAATGTTACCCCAGCCAACATTCTGACAAATTTGGGCCACGATGTGTGTATGTATGTATGTATGTGTATATATATATATATATATACATACACACACATGTTATGTTTCTTCCCGCAGCACCACACACACACACTCCTCCCAAATTCAAAGTGTTTGGAATAAATTAGTCGTGCTGCTTCTTTTAGTCGCGGCAAACTTTAGACAAATTTTACAGCGGGTCTTTATTTCCATACGACTGATGAAACCACACCCCTCTTCGGATTCGCCAGAGCGCCGCTGTGTTGAATTTGGTATTTCGCAAGTGTAATGCGCTCGAGAGGCGGAGAACTACGGAAACTCGCTGTGTCAAATCAAGGTGAAATCATAAAGTCAATTCCCGTTTTTTCAAAATCGGCATAAACTAATGACGATTAACCTCCCTAACTTGGAGCAATAAGTTTGGAAGTGATCCGACATGAGATTTGCCGCTCCCTCTGTGGAATTTTACGAGCAGTCGTCTTCGTTCTCATCATGATTAATCCCGAGCGATTAGTGCAGGTAATAAACAGTGTGTGGGAGTTCCAGGGTGGGTACGAGCGCGCGTTGACAGATGGCAGTTCACAGAGTTGAGGCGTTTGACGCCGAACAATCTTTTCCCTGTCAGGAAAAACGAGCTTCTCAAAGGGTGGGGTTTATGATGGGACTCGGAATCATGGGTAGGATTTTATCGTCGCAGGTCACCTGGAGTAAAGAACGGGAAAAAAAAAAACAAATTCCCACAGCGACACATCACGTGCAGGAAAAACCTGTTCTTTGTACGCTTCAGTCTACAGCGCCATGATGTTTCTGCTCACACTCACACACACACACACACACACACACGTTTAATCGACAAAAAGATATACAACTGTTTTTATAAATTAATATTCAATTTGGATTTCCCCCGAAACTGAATGTGTTTATTTAGTGCATGTTGAATTAGTAAAATGTTGTTAGTTGTCCTGGTTTTGGCTTTGGCACAATGTCAACCATTTCTTGTAAAATGAAACGCTGTTGGTTGATTTCGCAGAAAACGTTTGGAAACACCTCGTTTTATATTGTTTTTGAGTGACACACGCGTGTCGCATTTGGTTTTTGTCGACACACCGGGTCATTTAACGGTATTTATTTTTGTCACCCCGGGCGCTAACAGCGGCTTTGTAACATTCCACTTTGTATATTTCTGGCTATATTTGTATTTTGACTTAAAACTGAGCAGTTGCTCAAAGGCCCACTAGGGGGCAGTTTTGGTAATGCTAGGGGATATGAACCCACGACCTTCTGGTTCAGATCCTTAACCAGTGAGCAACCACCGTCCTACTGTAACGTCAAGGAAAGCAATCTGGACCTTTTTACAGATCAGACGTTGTTTTTACTTCTGCGTTGAGGCTACGGCGTGTCCTACACGCCTACCCTAGACTGTAGCCTTTCGATCTTTTTCTTTCCTCCCTCCTCTCTTTTCATTCATTCTTCCCTGCCTGCCTCCCTTCTTTCCTTCTTTATTTCTTTATTTCCTTTCCTTCCTTCTAACCAGTCTCGATCCATACACATATACGATCTCAATTCTAGCACGAAGTCTGTGATTGGTCGGCTAGGCGGTCGTGTTTCCGGTGTAGCGCCGTGTGCATTTCCGACGTGTTCCTCTATTTCATAGCGAAGAAACAAAGAATGGAGCTGAAAAGGATCATGGAAGAGAAAATATAAACACCTCTGACATTGCAGGGAGTCGCCATTGTCGCTACAGCAGAAACCCAAAACACCAAAACAGTGCACCAGCGCCAACTAGTGTTTGGTAATAGTCACTGCAGAGCGACGCAGAAGTATAAACGCTCACGACGGCGTCGGCTACGCGCGTAGGCTACAGCATTCACTCCACACAGTATAAGTATAAACCCGCCTCCCTGCGTTCACATCATGCTACGTTCCCACGCTATTGCTGTTGTTTTAAATAGTTATTGGTAAAGTATTTTTGTTACTTCAACACTTTAAGTGCTTTTTCTTTTTTTTTTTGAAACTGTTGAAAAAATGAGAATTGGACCACAATTGACCACAGTGACCTCAATTCCCATGGAGAAAAATCGTGATTCACACTTTAGCACGGGTCATGCAGCACTAGTCCAGGCTCCGCCCCTAAAATCATATTAAACTGATCTGGGATGAAACGTTTTCATTTTATAGCTTCTATAAGAAATTCGGCCACTTTGTTAAGGAAATGTGTGGCGAGCTGATGACGTAATGTGATGCTTTGTGCGAGTTTGAGAAATTATGACGGCTAGACGGACGGATTAGAGCGTCTCCGACACTGCAGCTCTTGCTGGGCGTGTCCCGCTGTGCAGTGCTCAGGATCTGTTAAAGGTTAAAGGTCATCTCTTTGGTGTAGGCGGGGAGCGAAGGCTGGCCGTGTGTGCGATCCAACAGGCGAGATCACAATGCGAGTATTAACACCTCTGTTTATGCTCGATGGCTCGGCAATGTTAAAGCTCCCAAACAAGACCAACACAATATTAGGGAGGTGTAATAATATTATATTATATATATAATTTATATATATATATATATATATATATATATATATATATATATATATATATATATTGCCATAAACAAACTAAATAAATAAACTAAAATAAATAAATAGTTACTTTCGTTTCTTTCTTCGCTCACTCCTTTCTTTGTGCGTTCTTTGTCCCTTTCTCTTCCCTTCATTCTTTCTTTCTTTCTTGCTTTCTTACTTCTCTTCCTGTCTACATCCCTCACTTCTTTCTTTCTTTCTTTGTATTCCTTTCTTCTTCCCTTCTTTTCCCTTTTCTTTCCCTTCTTTCTCCCCTTCCTGCCTACATCCCTCACTTCATTCTTTCCATTTATTTCTTCCTTCCTCCCTTGCTATCTCCCTCCCTGGCTTTTTTCTTTCTTTTTCTTTCTTTCTTTCCTTTATTTCTTTTTCCATTCTGCTTGCATCCCTCCCTCATTTCTTGCTTTCTTTCTTGCTTGCTTTCTTTCTTCCCTTCCTGTGTACATATATACATTTTTTCTTTCTTTCTTTATTGTATTTCTTCTTTCTGTCCTTCTTTCCCTTATTTCTTTCTTCCTCCCTCCCTCCCTTTCTTTCTTCCTTTCTTTGTTTCTTTCTTTCTCCCTTCCTTCCTCCCTTCTTTCTTTCTTCCTCCCTCCCTCCATTTCTTTCTTCCTTTCTTTCTTTTTCTTTCTTTCTTTCTTTCTTTCTTCCTTTCTTCTCTTCTCTCTTTCTTTCTTCCTTTTTTTTTTTTGAAAAGTTGTGAATTGGTTGAAATCGCATCCACCCTGCTGGTCCGTGTGCAAGTTGTTCCCAGAATCAGATGCCTGTTGCCTAATATTATGGCTTGTATGTACAATGGATTTGCTAAGGGAGTGTTGTTTCTATAAATATATAAAAAAGAAATAGAATAAAGCCATTAAACTGTTTACATGCGCTGCTGGGATGCACTACTGTAGTATTTGTTGTTTGTGTGTTATTCTCTCAGCATTTTGACATTTTTGACTGAGTTAATGTAGCATTTTGATTTGTGTGAACAGCAGGAAACACACATGGCTTGTAAGTGGTATCGTGTCATTTTGTCTTCTGTTGAAGCGAGTTGCGACACACACTGGAACTCTGGCTGTTTACTGTTTGTTCGTTCGCTAATATCTATTTATTTCTTTATTTTGACATTTATTTTTTATTTCTTTTATAAAACCTTTCTCCGTAGCTTGCGTCACAGTAATCATCTATGTGGAGTCACTTTCTGCTCCACCACTCCTTGTGAACTTTGGAGCCAGGACCTACACACACACACACACGCACACACCACCATGTGGTCAATAGGCTCGTTGTGTAGATAAGCCTGTGACAGTCCACACTAATATTATGTGTTTTATCTCAGCACAAAGAGGTGATTAGTCAACACGACCGTGTGTGGGTGTGAGGAAATGTGTGTTTTGAGAAATAGAGAAGAGTTCCTCGCCAGTTCCTTTTGCTTGAAGATGGCCGAGTGTAAAGATTCTCTGATTCCTTTGCTTCGCAGGACCGCTGAGGAATGGCTGTAGCTTCGAAGATGACTTGTCCTTGGGTGCTGAAGGTATGTGTCTATATAAATACGGACGACACACTCTTTGTTCCCAAAGGTGACATTAAGGACTGGGAGCGCTTTTTTTTTCATTTGCTTGAAGGAAATAATAATAATAATTTTAAAAAAGATTTTGTTTTCTTTTATAATACATTGTCATTCAGAGTAATACATTCACAATAACAATTGTAAGATTATCGCATGATAAGAATTAAGTTCTGCATAATAAATAAGTTGTACCTTGAAATTTACAATATAAGTTAATAAATGACGGATTTTATTTGAGGGAATATCAGGGATTTGAGTCGTAATGAAACTAAAGCCTTCTTTCATGCACCTCGTGTAGAGTTGTGGGTTTACATTTGTCCTGGCCTTACCTTCTCACTGCGTCTTCACTGCGTCTTATAGCGAAGGCTGAGAATGCAGAAGTGCGAGTAACAAGGAACAATGCAATCCTTTGCAGAAGTGAAACAGTGTTCATGTGCAACGACTGTTGAAAAATCAACACCGTAACAATATAACTAGCCCAAATATACCCTTTCGGGACGGCAGTGTCAATAGGACACTTGGTTAAACGAGGTATAGACACTATTTCAGGAAAGGAAATGGAATTCATAGATTTGTTTTTTTTTTGTATATCTGATGCAAAAAAAAAACAAAAAAAGATATCACCTTTTATTCAGGCTTCAGGAAGTCTGTCACATTGGCAAAGAGGCCACAATCTGCCGTGTTCCTTATAAAGATAAAGCTCTGCCTTCGTACCTCAAAGTCTGCAATCTGATTGGTCAAGTAGGCTGGTGTTAAGGAAAGGACTTATGTAGCCTAGCATAAGCATTACTTGCCTATGTGTGAAAGTTGGGTGTAGGCATATCTTTTCCTAGACTTGTCACCTTTTGCTCCCGGTCCTTATGTGATTTGTAATGTAAATCCCTGCTGACCTGCTTTTAACACCCTGCTTCTGTAAAGAGCTGCAAGGATGACGCGACTGGATGAAGACGTTAAGATCTGGAAGGAATATTTGTTGTGTACGACATTGTTTGTTAATGTGTGATTTCTTTTTTATTTGTTTGTTTGCGTGCTCACACTTTGTTTTTCTCTTTCACGGTAGCCCATGTACTCCATAGCAGCAGCGTCAAACCTGACCCCAGGTAAGGCCATTTTTTTTTTTGGGTCCTTATTATTTCTCGGATTGTACGAGTTTCAGTCAGATTGTAGCGAGGGGCAAAAACTTCTGAGCGAAGTCGTAAATCGTTAGCAATACAGTACCAAAGTCCTGCAGTATTATTCTGACTGATGTCGGACTGATATTATTCCTGATGATTATACCTCACTTTCAAGTATGTTTCATGTCATGCCACGTTGCTTTTCCCAAAGCTGCCGTCCTCCATGGCTGGAATAGTGGCAGTAAAGTCAGGTGCTGATGTTGAATGTGGACTCCTGGGGTGCAGTCGCCTTTCACATTCACATCCCGAAGGTGTTTAATAAGGTTGAGCTGAGATATCTAATGTATGGCACTCAAGAACTTCCATTCACTCCAACTTATTGTAAATCACGGGCCCCTGAGTTCAAGTGAGGGAATAAATCTAATGCATACATACATACATATAATAGTTTTAAATGTGCATAGAAGATACACATAATGTTCTAATATAAAAATTAGTGCTCTCAATAGATCAAAATATTTCATCGTTAACTCGATTAATCGCACATTTTTTTCTTTTCTCCATGTGTTCCATAAATGAGTACTTACACGTTTCTAATACTGTAACAGATGTGATATAAATTTCACTCAAATTTTCTCCCTTTAATAAAATTGTTACTTATTTTATATTTACGTCACTCTGGAGATTAATCTTTTAGTGGTTGTTTTAATGGTTAAATACGGGATAAGAATTATGTTCCGGTTTTGGTTGCTTTCCCTGTAAACCGGTGATATGTGTAGGTTACATACGGTAACATGAGGAGCTCATACCTGTTGTGAAGGCGCAATTCGAGGAAGCGTGAGTGGATGCACGTTGCCGTTTGAAAACATGTTTTATATTCCGTTAATAACGCGTTAACTTCGACAGCCCTAATATAAATACACAGTAATACCAATACAGTGTAGTTGGCTTATTATTTGACATTTGTTTTATGTATTCATTTACTTATTCATAATCTTTATTCGAAATGCACTTAAGTGTCTTCTTACTGTTTCGAACCCCTCTGTAGCTCGCTTCCGAATGTTATCAGAAGGAAACGTACAGCCTGTTTTATTCGGAAACGCGTCACGTGCTGGAAGAAATGTGTGCCATCGTGCCGTGTCATAGTTTCTTAATAAAGTACATAGAATGGCCACGCCCATTGTAACAACAGCACCGGTCAATCACTACCAAATAACAAGCCACTGAGCAGGCGATGCACCAGTGTATGTTCTCTTTTTCATCTCTCTCTCTCTCTCTTTCTCTTAGTAAATATGACATGCAAGCAATGGAGAAGAGGAGTCAGTTCAGACAGAAGGGTCGGAGTATGAACTCCACCGGCTCGGGAAAGAGCAGTGGCACGGTGTCCAGGTAGTGCCACGCAATCTCTTATTTATGTCGGAGGGTTTTTTTTTTTTGAGGATTGTCACGTTACATTTTTATATCTTATAAGCAGCAAGCAAATAGATATGCATACAATCACATGTGATCTCAAGAACCTTGTAATCTCTGTGATCCGCCAGTGTCTCCGAGCTGCTGGACCTGTACGAGGAGGACCCTGAAGAAATCCTCTACAACCTGGGCTTCGGGCGCGAGGAGCCTGACATTGCCTCGAAAATCCCATCGCGCTTCTTTAACGCGTCTTCCAACGCCAAGGGTATCGATATCAAGGTTTATCTGGGAGCGCAGATGCAGCGGATGGAGCTGGAAAATCCCAACTACGCCCTCACCAGTAAGAGACTTGTTTGTTGTTGAGGTTCCGAGTAACTGTAGGATCTGTGGTCGAACATGTTCCTGGTTGATGAGAAAGAGCGGGAATTTCCTTTTTAATTCCTGCGTCTTTGTCGCGCGGCTCACCTGTTCTTCATGCGACAAAAGTTTGGACAACACGGACGTTTCCTTCTACGTTATTTGGGTTTAATAAACAGCACGGCGCTGGTACATTTCCCAAATGATTGCATGTTGTATCATGTGTTTCTGGCATAACTCGTTAATCCAGACATGTCCTGCTGTTTATTTTATGACCTTATTGTCCTTGCAGGGAATTTCTTAGGAAAAGAAAGTGTAAGAGCAGGGGAATAATAGTGCCCTCTTTTTTTTCCTCTCCTCTAAGCTCTCTGTATTTTATTAACCTTAAGAGATAGCAAGGTATGCAAACAGGTCATGGTCATATGTATGGTATGGTGTGTGTGTGTGTGTGTGTGTGTGTGTGTGTGTGTGTGTGTGTGTGTGTGTGTGTGTGTGTGTGTATGGGTATTATATAGTATATATATATATATATATATATATATATATATATATATATATATATATATATATATATATATATATATATATATATACACATACATACATGCTGATAACAGTAATAAAACAGTCATAAGTGGTGTGTGTGTATATATATGTATTATATGTAATCCATATAATGGATTACATTTCAGCAAAGCACTTATCTCTGTACGTTTATCTCATTCATAAAACTGAGCAGTTATCGGGTTAAGGGCCCTTGCTCAGGGGCCCAGAAGTGGCAGCTTTCCTTGGTTAGGAATTAATGTCAGGACCTTTCTGCAAGTCCACTACTTTTTACAAGGAAAGGTCTGTAGAATCTTAAGGAAAATCTTAATGGCATTTTAATCAAAGCATTGAGATTTCGATGTTTGGTTCAAGATGGAGGGGAAAAAAACTGTAGGAGTCTAATGTACAGTTAAACATGCATTGTGCTCCGAGTCCCTGTATTACAACCGTATGTACTGTGGGGTGTCGAGATTGGGTTAAAGACTTTCTCAGTCTTGATTAGAGGTCATATATGTTTTGTTTTTGGCTATTTGCAACAGAGCGCTCCGACGAATTCCAAAGAGCTTGAGGGGCGCGGTTTCATCAGTCGTATGGAAACGGTTCGGGTTTGCAACTTCAGAAGTATGGGATGCACTCGAATGAAAATGTCTGGCCGAAACCGAAAAAGAGGAAACCAAGCCCGAAAATCGAAACACAGAAAGAAATGATGCCAGTTATTAGTACCATTGCATTTATGGCTATGACTGTGTACTAACCTTACTAAAATAAAAGGCACTGCAATTGAATACTTTAATATTAAAGAATTTTCAAAAACGTCTGCCACAGACGGAGTGGGCGTTCTCAGAGGGGTTTTCCTTTTCCGTGCCACGTTCCTCTCATATTCAGCATAGCGAGCGGGATGTTTGGAGTTCAGGTGATAAATTGATCCTGACGTGGAAGAAGTCCACACTGTAAACATGTTGCTTCAGACAAGCACGTGCATTCCGCAGTTTCTGTTTGGGTTGTTTTGGTGATAAAAGTCTCTCGGATGAATATTCTGTGCATCCCTAGTACTAAGTAAAGCCCTTAAATACCCAGTAACGCTGCAACATGGGCGCCGAATTGGAAGTGCACTCCATGAACCCCGAAACTGGAGGATTGTAACAGATTACCACAGAAGATTTCAGTGTAAAAAGAAAATGCACCCAGGAATCGATGAGGAATTGAAACTTTAATTATCCGCTTCCAGAATCGGAATCGATTCCCAAACCGTGGCACAAGTTGAATCTGGACAGAACCATGAGAGGGGAGTAGCTCAGTGGTTTAAGGCGCTGGCCTTCTGATTGGAAAGACAGGGGTTCGAACCCCAGTAGCGCCGAGCTGCATCCTTGGGTGCTTGAGCAAGGCCCTTAATCCTCTGTGTTGAGCCATGGCTGACCCTGCACTCTGACCCCAGCTTCCAAAACAAGCTGGAATATGTGAAGAAAAGATTTTCCCACATGGGATCCATGAAGCATGTAAAATAAAACAAGAACGAAAAACCGCTTAGCGCCTGGTTCGTTTAATATTTAGCGTTGACTTTGAAATGCTAGCTCGTTCAGAGAGACGAGTGTTTAAACACCAAAAAACTCCCGTTTGGACACGTCACATGACCCTGTGTTCGAGATTCTTGGTTTTGCAGATGTTTGACGTTTAACTCCATCTCACCTACGAGTGGATATGTCAAATGTGCATGTCGGGCGAACACGGAGCGTCAAATTTCCCCATTCATTCTGTATGGGGCTGGAATGTTGCGAATTTCCTGGAATTCCGAATGGGTGTGGGATTCGTGAGGTATATGATCCCGATCCACTCCGAACCCTCTCTGAGTGGATTTGCCATATATGCAAATGTCGGACGCTCACAGGCCGAACTGTGAGGCACGAAATTTCGGCCCCATTCATTTTCTATGGGGAAAAAATTCCCGCTTTTTTGCCCCGGGTGTTTTTTTTTTTCCGTGGGACGCACGATACGAGGTATGATTTGTGAGGGTCGGACAAAAACTGCAGGACGAGTTACGCGGCGAAAATTTGACCGCTAGAGAGAGATTATAATAGCGATGCTTTGTAAGAGTGTAAGAGACTGACCTAGTTCTTTGAAGAGGGATGCTTATATTTTCCTCTTCTATACTGTACGTCCCAAGTGTAATATCACAATCATTTTGTTAAAGTTGATCTGCAATAGTTTATTTCATGTTGGCCACAAAAAAGATGGACTTCCCTTATATTGAACAGGGTCCATTATTCGTCCAAAGGTTTGTGGACTTTGGCTCATGGCCCCCGTGTCTTGTCTTTTCCCAAAGGGTAAATTGTTGCATCGTGTTTGATGCACGTAATTCTCTGGTGCACCTTTGTATGCCATACCATTAAGAATTCTTCTTTTTGGGAACGTTGAGGACCAAACCTGTTCCAGGGATGACCCGAGGGAGGGATATATAATGAAGTGGGAGTCGTCAAGAATAATTTAAGGTAAAAACTAACGGTAATGTAAGAAGTGCGCTCCCCAGGGATTCCATCCCGGCCAACTTGTTGAGGAGCATCAATCATTTGATTAGTTTGTGGGAAGTGTTTGTCAGGACTCCAACTGTACTTTGGATGCAGTTCTTGCATGGTTTACAGAAAGATCCTATGACACTTTCTTTGGCAGATCTGATCACAGCTCTTGGACACGGGAGTTGTGGCTTTGTTCACAGCTCTACAGATGCTCATATCAAAGAGTCGCTCCGAAATAGATCCAGGGATCTATTTTGATGTCGAGGCTGCAGGTTTGGAAAGGCCGTATCTCCGGCCACAATTGACGACTTGTCCAGGTCTGCCTTCTTTCAGTCGAGCGTACCGCCATGAGTAACGCCATTGTGCGGCTTTTGCGCTCTGTATTTGCGTATGAAAACCCCAGTGTTGCCAAATCTAATGCAGAAAATGCTATCCTTCTCTTTTTTTGAGAGAGAGAGAAAGAACGTGTTGAAAGCGAAAACGTGGTTAGTAGACATATCAGCCCTTTGAGTCATTTCTGAGAGCGGTTCAGGTTCAGCGATTCGGCTTGCCCGTTTTGCCACCGCATTGCCAGGCTCGCACTCGCATACCTCTGGCTCGGAGCAGTCCGAAAGCAAGCAGATGGGATGGGGATGGATCTAGGCTTTTCATTTATCATCATTGAAGAGGTTTTGGACCCGGGTTTGATTCGGTCGATGGCATTTGCACAATGTGCTGTTGTTCACGTTTGAGCGCATGTGTTTTACCGAAAGCACCAAATCTCGACTAAATCTGTAGTTCTGTCGGGCGAATATTAAAATCTGGTACAGAAATTAGCTGCAGTTTTCCCATAAGATCTTGTTGTGTTTTATTGTGTAACAGCTGTCTCTCTGTCTCAGAGGCGGGGTCGGGGAAGGATTGACTGCTTGTGTCATTTGCGCTGATCAAGAGGCCAGTGGTTCTTTCAGTTCTGCGCTGTCTGCTTTTGGCTTGGCTTCCTTTGAGCCATGCCTGAACGCTTAGTCACCGAGTCTTTACACAGGAAGAGATAGCTGCCTGCTTGTTCATTTACAGACAGCCCGCTTAAATGATTCTGTATCTCATGGAAACATGTTGAAGTTTTTTTTTTTTGCTGAAATGCAAATACTTGCATTACTTCAAATTCTCTTGTACCTCATAAATCCCTGTTCCTGGCTTTGTAGGTCGCTTTCGTCAGACTGAGGTGTTGGCGACCGTGGCCAACGTCTTCTCGGAGATCTACTCGCAGGTCTCGGGCCGCCCTCTTCAAAAGTTCTGCCCCAAGGAGCCGGAGACTAAAGAGCCTGCCCCGCTCCGGAGGAACAGCTCCACCCTCAATGCAGTCAAGATCCTAAAGAAGAACATCACCCGGCCAAACCTTTTGGCCCTGGCGGAGATGATGTCGTCGCAGAACGGAAAACCCGCCAACTCCGACCCCGAGGGCTCGAAGAGCAGCGATCCCGAGGCTCACGCTGATGCCGAGCCCAAGCAGAAGGTTTTCAGGAGGAAGGATTCCTCTCTGGCGACAGTAGCCGAGGAGTCCAATCCGTCCGCAGTCGAAGTCGGCGACTCGGCGGCGGAAGACTTGCAAGGTGATAGCGGAGAGCGGTTGTCTGCGAGTGCGAAAGAAAGTCCTGAGGCGACTCCGGATGTTTCGGACACCCCCCCGGGCCTGGCGGAGGAGGAGCGGCGCGACGGTGAAAACGCCGCACTCGAATCAAGTCCTGTCCCAGAGACACAGAAGGCGGTCTCCTCCTCTTCCACTTCAGATAAAGAGCCCTCCTCCATCCTGCCTAATCCCCACGTCGCACATCTCCTCAACCAGCCTCGAGACTCCTTTGAGATGGAAGAAGTAATGTTTACTTGCTTTTGTTATTTTGCTCTCTCTCTCCAAGCTGTATTAAGTGTCCAGGACACTTCATCAGCCTGGACTAAGACTTGCTTTTGTTGACTTACTAATAATGATGATTCTTTTATGTGTATTTGTACTCAGTTTGCATGTGTCGGTCTATTTTCCTAACAAGGACATTGATTTCAGTTACAGAGTAACGAGGACGAGGCAGTGTCCGGCATCCACCACTCCAGAGAGGGCAGTGGTGAGTTATGCTGTCCATATTATATTTACATATTATTGCACAGTTTACCGATGGAAGGTAGTCAAGGCTCTGGACCGGAAGATCACAGGTCCAAAGTAGTGGGCCCTTGATAAAGGCCCTTAACCCTCAATTGCTCAGTTGTAAGTCGCTCTGGATAAGGGCGTTACTTTTGCAATCCAAAAATCTAATCGAAAACGTGTGATTCGGCTGCATGTTATTTCTTATTCACATTGCTGAATTAAACCTTTATGCACCACAGTAATGTCAGTTAAAGCCAAATGTAAATGCCCCCCTTATATTTTCTGTGTTCATTCCTTAAATGTAGCCCCCCCACACACACAAACTATGTGGTCATTTTGTCAAGATTTTATTTGCTCCCACTTTGTAATAAAGATTTTCGGCGTATTAAGAAAGAAATCCCAGGGAAAATAACTCGAGGAAAGACTCGCAAACAAGTCGGAGGTTGGAACATCTGGCTCCAGCTGACATTGCTGTGGTGCATGAAGGTTTAATTCAGCAATGTGAATAACAAATATTATGCAGCTGAATCACAAGTTTTCTATTAGATTTTTTTGCATTACAAACCACTCTTGTGTAAAGAGACAGTTCTGTTGCTGGCGCTGATTTGAACGAGTCCGACCTGCTCGAAAGGAACATTGCTCCTAAATACACAGCAGGCCTCGGTCAATTAGCGGACCTTTGTTTTTCTTCCTAAAATAGGCATTCTTTACAGAGAGAGGTATCATTGTAATAATTCCCACATAGTTTAGGACCAATCCCCGAAAGCAGATTCTTACGAGGGAACGTTTGTAAACCGTGGATCGAGAGCGCCTTCTTGTGGTGGAATCCATATTTTTCTCTACATCAAAACAAAAACAAAAAGCATATTACATTAAGTTTTGCCTCCAGAAACTAAAATATGTTTATCCTGTAAGTTTCCTGTCTAGTACTGCAAACAACAGCTTATTATGGTGTTATTTGTTGTCGATTTGGGATGATGGGTTTGTAATACGGCTGCACAATTTGGTGAATATGTGATATAATAAATGGTTTGATAATAAATAACTTCTTGATAATTATAATAAATGGTTAAATAAAACACTTTAAATAAAACACTCCAAAAATGGGCTGGACAAAATGTTTGCCACTCTTTCAAAATTGTGGATAAATAACATTGTAAATAAGACAGATTGGCTTTTTTTTCCCCTCCCTTTTTTTGTTTTGTTCCAACACACACAAAGGGAAAAAACATGTGTATAGCAAAACATGTGTTAATGGCATACGTCGTAAGCTTTCGCCATCATATAAGCGCTGACATGACGATAATCATGCAGCACTAGTTTGTAAACACTTATCGTATAATGTATGTATTTATTTATTTTTATCTACAAGAAGGTATTACGATGCACATGAACCATCTATAAACCCCTGATTAGTGAACAAAACTAACCTAAATAAAGAAATCAACAGTCTCACATCAGTGACGTATATTAATTTCATGATTTTTACTCTTTCTACACGTGTGGTGTTTGTACTAAATAAACTCTCGCTGCTTTATGTCATTTTACCTCATCATTTGCAGAGCCTTTACTGAGGACAGCGAGTCAACAGTCGGACAGCAGCGGCTTTGCGGAGGATCCATCAACTGAAGGCTCCGCGAATTGTCTGAAGGTGTGTTCTTTAGATAGCAGCAACACGTGGACCTTTCTCCGCTCTCTCCTCTCCGCTAACTCTCTCCCTTTATCAGTCATAGTAGCAACATTTAAAGTACTTACCCCAACCTTACTGTCCTTTACTTCTCCTTTCCCTGCCGCCTCTGCAAACATCTTCCCCCTCTCCGTCAGTAGCCCAATCCCCACCTGTACCCTGTTGGCGTAGGAAACCTGTGGCGGTCGTTGGCATCTCGGGCCTTGACTGATCCAGTGATCCGCATATTTGATTTGACTCTTGATTTACGCTGGATTCCCCTCCTTATCACAACCCTCCACATTTACCCGGACTGGCGCTGATATTTCACTGATGTGTGTAACCACATAATGGCTGGAAAAGAAGGCTGAAAAATTTTTGCTGTGGATTTTTAATGAAAGTTGATTGCTAGAACTATCGGCTATCCGCATTTTGATCTGCATTAATAACTAAGGAAAATTATAGTCCCATCCTGGCGTATGGGTTTGGAGGGGTGTAAGGTGCTGGGCTACTGATTGGAAGGTCGGGGGTTCGAGTCCCGGGAATCACAGAGCCGAAACCGTTGGGTCCTTGAGCAAGGCTCTTAACCCCTTGTGCTCCAGGGGGCGCTGTACAATGGCTGACCCTGCGCTCTGACCACAACTTCCAAACTGGGATATGCGAAGAAAGAAAGAATTTCACTGTGCAGTAATGTATATGTAACAAATAAAGGCAATTCTTAATTCTTTCTTTATTTTTATTTATTTCTTTATTTCATTGCATGGACTTTGCAACCCGAAATGTTGCTTAGCTAAAACGTTTATTTTTTGTCGAACAAGTCTTTGGTACTGTAAAATGTGCACATTGTAATAAATTATTAAGCATTCATTTTCTGCACCAGGTCCAGGAGAGCTCAGATAGCTGTGACAGCGAAACCACCGTGACCGCTCATACAGTCTCACCTGCAACACCTGAGTCTCTGGAACACCCAGCCTTTGCACGACTGTTAATGGATGATGAGCTGCTTGGGCCGAACAGTATGGGGCTCTTTGGCCCAATCGCAGCTGAGCAAGACCATGAACATGTGAGAAAACAGTTGCCAAGCCATTGCATCATAGACAAGACCCAGCCAGAGCCCCTGGAGACTGCTGGGCCTGAGAGAGGTAAAAGCTGTAGCAGAGAATCAGACTCGACTGTCCATTCAGCAGACTCACAGTCGACTACAGATGTGGCTCCGGTATCTATCGCTGAGACGAGCCCCGTGTGCGAACAAGATATGACCGTGGACTCTGACAGCTCGACAGAGATAAATTCATCATCACAATCGAGCTCTTCCAATTCAATAGAACCAGTGTTAGAAGATTCAAGTTCAATTGCTGATTCCACTGTGCATGAGAACAACCACCTGCCCGGTAGGGGTCGTGGTACCCTGCGTGAGACCCAGCAGAGGACGACCTCATGCGAGGAACCCAGGGGACAGATTTGGATTCGATCGAACGACCTACTGAGGACTCTGGACGAGCAGGTGAGGAACCCCCTTCAGAGGTCCAGCTCCCTCCCGAATCCACACCGGGTGGTGACGTCTGTGCACATCCAACTGGATCAGGGCTCAGTCCGACAGTGCACTCCGCCATGCTACAGCTACCGCTACGAGGAGGAACCAGACGAGGCCGCGTCAAACGCGCCTGACGACATCGGCGAATCCCATGCCAGATCGCAGTCTGAACTTGGGCACAGAGACTCCATCGATCAAGAAGTAGAGCTAGACAGCACGGGAATGCCTCCGTACCCCATGAATCAGCATTTAAACCGGTCAACAAGCTCACTCTACAGCATCCCTGCCGATTGGCCTTTGCGGCGTACGTCGGAGGGCCCTCTTTGGAGCGCTAACAGCGTCCCTGATCTCACCCACAACACAGGGATACCGTATCCCGCCATTCCGAGGCACATGCAGCAAGAGCTTCCTCAATTCCGCGGCACCTCCCAACAAAAGCCTATTGCACTCAGTCGCAGTTATACCCCTATCAACAGTCCCGGCCCTTACACACAGAGTGGCTTGTATTCACAGTATCCTCAGCCACAGAGCACGCCACTCCCTCACCCTTTATACACATCACCTCCTCTTGGTTCAGCTTTCCCCCAACAAAATATGGCTTATCCTCACCCCCAAAGCGTCCCTTGCAACCCCTTAACATCTTTCCAGTCTCCTCCTCCTCTTAGCAACTCCTATTTCAACCTGCACCAGCAGGCAAATCCTTTCAACCCTCAGCTTCCTCTTCCTCACTCCTGCAGCGCACACTGTAGTCTGGCCTACGGTAGCGCGGCTTATCAGCCCACTGTGCCGTACGGACACCAGTGCAATCCTCCATTCCACATTTCGCCTTCCCCGTTCTCCCCAATGTCGTCCTCATTCCGGTCCGACACCCCGACTCCTCCTCCGACCATGAGCAGCACGGAAATGCAGCTGCGCCGCGTCCTGCATGAAATTAGAGGAACTGTACAGAGTTTTGGCCAGGTGAGAATTTTTTGACAGAAAGAAAGATGAAGCACAGATCCATTAAGCAAACGTTCTTTACCAAACTAAACCAACATTCATACTTTGCATTTTCTGATTAAATCGTTTCTCAACTGCTAATAACATGTATATGAACCTTCCGGGTTAATACATAGAGCACTGTTGACATTAGATCCGCAGACTCTGATTAGTGGCGTTATTGCTCCAGGAAGTTATCTCGTTTCACTGATCGTTTCACCCTAAAAGCAAACAACAGTGCTGACTCAGCATATCTTTGTGAGGAGTCGATGCCTGTTTCATTCCTGCATGATACCTGCTGTAGCTAATCTCGTGTTCTTTTTAATAACTGTTTGGCAGAACGCTTCCGAGCAACGTGATGGCACACCCTCGAGGGTACACAGTCCGCACCAAGCTGTTCAACCACAATTTGAGGTATTGATGATCGTTAAGTACCGAAGTTTCGTTTCAGGTTTTGCTTTGGAGCAGGTCTTCTATGGCAGCGTAATCTGGAATTTGATCTGTGAAGTATTGC
Organism: Kryptopterus vitreolus; assembly: GCA_030449085.1. Taxonomy (NCBI): domain Eukaryota; kingdom Metazoa; phylum Chordata; class Actinopteri; order Siluriformes; family Siluridae; genus Kryptopterus; species Kryptopterus vitreolus. The sequence continues at coordinate 17,850,736 of JACRUU010000018.1, forward strand.
ACATTTTCAGGCTGCCAAATTCAAACACTGTTAATGATGTGGTATTGTTACAGTGCATTTTCTGTCGCATATCACTTTCTAGAAATTGTTCGAAAGCATTTTTAAATATTGTTATTATGTACAAATGCATTTTTATATGCCACATCATATTTATAGTATTAGTATACATTTTTAATTTGATGAATAAAGTCTTTTTATCACTCTAATTTCACATAACACTGTTTTTTTTATTTTTTGTTTTTGTTTTTTGGTAGTTTCTTAGTATTGATTTCATACACCTATATCTAGGGCTGTTGCTATCGATTATTTTAGTCATTGAGTATTCTAATGATTATTCCATCGATTTATTGAGTAATCCGTTTTATTTAATGAATAAATCAGGTCTCTTCGACAAATGAACAAGTCATTTGTTTTTCTTTTAAGAGGAAATCTGCATTTTATTGCTGAAATTGTATAGAAGTATTACCGTTATTACATCGAATTACAAATATAGAACGTTCAAGAAGTTCCTCCGCAGTGTCCGTGTCGAGGAAGTCATGGAGAAACTTCTAGTTTATTTAAACTGATTATTATGCCCACTCGTATTAATTTATGACGTCTTCCACAGTATAGTGATGAGGTATTCCTGTCTCCAGAAAAGCTACTGGAAATTTTCCACAAACTAAATCCATGTAGATTATTATTCTAAAATATATATATAATATTTTTAAGTTTATGTATATGTTTAAGTAATTTCATAACTACACAGAGCAGTCATGTGATCACGTGAACGTGTTGGTCAACAACTTTGGCTAGCGGAAGAGGACTTTAAAAATGCCCTTACTATAATTTTCCTCCTATAAATAAAAAGCAAATTATTTGTCTCCTCCCCCTTTTTTGTCGATCTGAAAAATGACCCGTAATGGGAGTTGATTTTTTTGTTCCGCTGATGAATAAAAACATATAAAATGAACCGAAACATTCACATTCATTTGTCTCGATGTATTTTTGTAATCAAATGACTTGAGGAATCGTTACAGCCCTAGAATTATATACTTTGCCTTTTGCATACTGTACGAATTGTACGAATGAGAATTAAAATCTTTAAGCTCAGGGTGGAGATGAATGACAGATTCAGGATCAGAACAATGTACGGTGCGTTTGGAAAGTGTTCGGACCCCCTTAATCTTGTAATAGAACAGCCATTCGAATTGATTTTTCATTTTTGACATTAATCCTCACTCACATATACATAAGAGTTCAGACCCTTTGACCATTGGCAGAAATTACAGCCTCAATTATTTTCATGTGTGATGCAAACAAGGTTTGCAAAACCTGAATTGGTGGATCCAGTGTCTTAGTAAACGATATTGAACCTCTTTTAAACATGTGTGTGTGTGTGTGTGTGTGTAACCGCTTTAATCCGGCTTGTTCCATCTCGCCATGCCGCAGGAGCTGCAGAGACGCCGTATGAACCTGAACGTGTTCCGGACTCAGATGATGGACCTTGAGCTGGCGCTGATGAGGCAGCAGTCTATGGTTTATCACTTCCTCAGTCCTGATGAGAGGTGTGGAAATCCCACTGAGAGAATCCTTTTGGGGATTCCAAAAGCACCACGTCACATTCCCTAGTTCCGAATAGTGCAGATCCTTGGACACGGGAGCAGTTGCTCAGTGTATCATTAGTTGAAGTAGTTGTTGAGCGAAATAAGCGGCACTAACGGCTGTTTACGGTGTGGAGACGCTGGACAAACAGATGATTAATGTCCATGTTGGGGCCGTTGCATTGCATTGCATCACATGAATCGGAGCAAAGCGAAATGTGAATTTTTAAATGTTTAGTGTATTTCCAGAATATTCTGTTTTTTTTTTACACCTTTGCAGTAAAGTGTAAAAGTGTCTTGTATATGATTTTTTTTTATTTTATAAAATTGTAGATTAAGAAAACTTTGCATAGCCGAAATCATGAAATCATCAACATTGTTATAAATCTGCACTTATATTACACATTATATTACGCATCTTTATCTCACATTTATCAAGACATTTGAATCTGAAGTCCATGCCACACCAAATAAGCCCCCCCCCCCACCTACCAATGGAAACAATTATGTCTAAATGACAATGTGGTGGGATTTGAACCCATAACCTTCCCATCCAAATTCCTGCAACTTAAACACTGTGCTACTACTTTCCCCTGGTTAAAAAGTGCCATGTATATGTTTAAGCCCACATGCTGTTTTGCATTTGTAGACACACATGCGGTAGTTAAACCTGTACATGCTTGTGTCAGTCATGGCTTTTATAGTTAAAATATTTTCTGTGTGATTTTACATTATAATGTATTTGCATTGCATTATAAGTCATGGAAATTCAGCTTTAAAGTCAGGCAATTTGACATTTGCCTTGAAGTGAGAATTCTATATTCTATTTGTTTTAATATTTCATAATATTTTTATTAGATTTGTATTGTAATTCGTGTGTGTGTGTGTGTGTGTGTGTGTGTGTGTGTGTGTGTGTGTGTGTGTGTGTGTGTGTGTGTGTGTGTGTGTGTGTGTGTGTTCGGCGAGAGGCGGCGCAGCTGCAGAGTCTCCGTGTCTCTGTCCGTCAGGAGCTGCAGGAGTTGGAGATGCAGCTGGAGGATCGTCTGCTCACCGTGGATGATCAGTTTCACTCAGCTCGCAGCAGTCGCCTCTACCGCCATCCGCTGGTCAGTACACTTTATCAACACTCGTACATTAGGGCTGTCAATTGATCATAATATCACGAGTTCCATGAGTTAACTTGTGATTAATCGCATGTTTTTAATGTACCATAAATTAATACTTTTAATATTTCAAATACTCTAACTGTAACCAATGTTATATTTAATACAATTATTGCTATTTATTTTACTCTGGAAATGATTCTTTTAATATTAATTTCTTGTTAATTTCAATGTTACTCTGTTTAGTGGTTGGTTTGAAGTGTAAAATATGGGACGTGGCTCCTTTAAGAATTCTGTTCCGGTTGCTTTTCCATATAAACTGGTGATACGTTTAGGTTATATGGAAGCGCATTGCGTTCACAAAAGATAAATGCGATTTATTGCGTAATGCGGATTTGGGAATGCGATGCGCTTGCGTAAGGTTCCTGTGGTGAATGTAGCCGTAATTCGGAGAAATTTAGGAAGCGTTTCGTTCATTCGTTTCATTCAGTATTTTATCATGAAAAATATATACATTTCATTAAGTTAAATTCATTTTTCGGCTTCATATAGAGATACAAAAAAATGTTGTGCTCATTCGTTATTGCATTCCAAGCGTCCAAAAGAGTTTGTGTGTTTATCTTTAGGACATGACTCGGGGTCAGAGCATGGACAGTCTCTCCAGTTCTTCTGCACTCAGAGCTACAGAGCCGGTGAGAGTGCATGTCTGTTTTCCCACCATGGACTTTTTAAACAATTAATTTATTTACATTATTATTAAATATAATACGCAGACAAAATAGTAAGTCATTAGTAAGAACGTAATTTTGACCCACATTTTTAATCACAGGTCAGCGAGCTGTTGCGGGAGCAGATGTATCTGCAGTCGGAGCTGAGCTACGACGGCTCCGGTGCGGTCGAGACGCCGATCTCGGCGCGCTCTTCGAGATCGGCGAGTCCCGTGCGATCGTGTGACCTTGGTGATCTCGGCTCACCTCAGTCAAGGAGAAGAGCAGGATTGTATCGCTCGACGGTCAGCTTAACCCCCTCCGTCCCTGCGAGATCGGGAGCAGAGAGCCAAGAGCAAACAGCGCCACCGAGTTCAAGTCTCCCTGAGGTCAGGGGTTAAAATATTTTTGTGTTCTTCAGTAATTATCCAGCCAAAGGGTTAACAGGGGTTCACTGAAAGGTCAAACATATTTGTGGTTATTAAGATGAATATTAAGTGGACGCACATAACGATGACAAGATGTGAAAAGGGTCGAGGCGTTTCGAGGGGTGAGGCTTAATTCTCATGAGGGTTTGCTAGAAGATGAGGTCAGCTGAGTGAAACCTAATGGTGTTCAAAAGGGGTTTAAGGTCAGAGCTCTATATGGCTTTTCCTATATGGAATATGCTTTTTTTTGCCGTACAATAGAACTATATAATATCACAGAGGCGCACTCATTGTCAGAGTATTTGCAGGGAGTATTACGGGGTGGGTAGTAGCAGGTGCAACTTCTTCCTTGGGGGGTTATGGAGGGCTACAGGAAAGAATTGAGAAGCACTGATATAATTCAATAATGATTATAACATGGGTCCGGATACTAAAATGAATAGGATTGTAAGCACTTATACATTGGTCATCATATTTTTTATTTATTTATTTCAGGCCGAGGCTCGTAGAACAACGCACGGAGTCTCAGACCAGCACCTTGACGCTGTAGAGCGTTCATTTCAGGAAGACAGGAGTGTCGGAGGAGGAGATGAAGCTCGTGGAAATGCTCAAATGCAACAACTCATCCAGCAAGTGAGTGTAGAAATGTGGTATATAGAATACCCTCAGACTCCTCCCACACACCCCAAAAACATTATGTCTATTCGGATACAGTTAAAAAAACAAACTCTGGCTTAGTCAGAAAATCGAGTTGCGGTTACTTTGTGTAAAAACTTCTGGGGGGAAAAAAAACTTTGTTTTTGGCACCATATCCAATGTTCTCCGGTGTTTTGAAGTGACACTGGAACATTCTGAGCGTTACGGCGGGTGAAATGTCACTCGAGCTGATTTATGACTCGTTCCGTGAGGTGGTTGAAGCTGGAATAAGGCGGTTTTGTAGCTGCAGGTTGCTGCCCGATAGCAGAGGAAAACTCACGTAATGGTGTTGTGAAATAATATATTTACCTGAGAAATTCTCCCACAGTGCATGGGATGAGGGAATCTGTTTGTCTGGATGAGGGACAAACGAATGCAAACCCAACGTACAGTAGGAAGGTGCCGGACCAACACGAGCATGTCAGAATGGGTTTGTTGCCTTACTTAAGTAGAAATTTTGGGTCCCTATACTTTACTGGAGTAATTATTTTTCAGCCGACTGATTACTTCTACTCCTTACATTTTCACACAAGTATCTGTACTCTATCCTTACATGTTAAAAATAGCCCTCGTTACGTCGTTACTCCTATTTCAGTTCGTCTCGTTTTCATTCCAGCTTGTCGTCATTCTAACAAACAACAACAAAAACAAAAGAAAAAACCTATCCAGATAAACGGCTCCATCCAAATAATGTGATTGTGGTTGGATGAGATATAAACATATACTATTCCGAGACCAGATTGGTTTGTAGGCAATCCATCGCACCTGCACACGACACAAATCACGTGTATATAGTATATATATATATATATATATATATATATATATATATATATATATATATATATATATATATATATATATCTCCATAGGAGAAACAAGTCATTTTCATTCATTCATTCATCTTCTACCGATATATCCGATCTTCCCTCGGGTCACGGGGAGTCTGTGTCTATCTTAGGCGTCTATGGGCATTAAGGCAGGATACACCCTGGATGGAATGCCAACCCATCGCAGGGCACACACACACACTCACACACACATTAATACACTAGTGACAATTTTCCAAGGTGCAAATCAACCTACCGTGCATGTTTTTGGACCGGGAGGAAACCGGAGAACCCGGAGACCAGTCATTTTACCTAATTTTATAAAAAAAAATATTTATTCCTATTTTAATTCCTTATTTCAAAAACGTTCTAATAGGCGACGTGATAAAGGTTCTATTATTTACTTTGTTCCACACCACAGTTTTTTTTTTCGAGCCTATATAGCATGGAGTATTTTTATCCGTTATATTAATAAAAGTTTGTTGTTTTATATCAGTGTCACGATATAAACATTGATGCCAAATTGGCATTCAAAAGTGAAAGTGAAATGCGCACAGGTTATATAAAAGTGAAGGAAAAGCATTCATTAGACTTATATCATTATTTTCAGAGGGTTGTTCATTTTACATTATTAAAAAATACTCAAAGCACCCACAAACAAAGTTTGTTATTGCCAGCAAATTAAATCATCACTTAGTTACTTATTTCTGCTCTTTTATTTTGACGTTTAATGCAGCGTCTGATTGACTGGTTTATTCTTTTTTCCCCTCCCACTTTGTTTTCAGATTAAACAGAGTCTCACAGATGAGATCAGAAAGGAGATCGTCAATGAGCTTCTTTCTGCCGTGCTGCCACAGAGATCTCCCGTAGCCACGCACAAGCCCGCACCGTGACGATGGAGAATAGGTGAGACCGCCGTCCACCATCGCCACCTGCGTGATACTGTGTGTGTGTGAAAATACTAAACACTACCGTTAGTCAAACGATAGACTTATAGACGATAGACTTAAACGATAGAATTATGTTTTATTTATTTGTTGTATTGAATTATACAAAAATTTTAATTATTACAGAATTACACAAATATTAGCATTTACCAAATATAAAAAACATTTGCACTATTGGTTATGACCAAAAAAAAAAAAAAAGAAAATAGATATTAACTAATGAACGCTGTTTCTAACTTTTGATTTCCTAGCATCCGAGGAGCGCCGTGTGAGAAAACGCTGCCCCCTTGAGTCTGTCCTACGCTACTGCAGCTCAAACACACACACGCCATCTATCTGACGGTCCGCCTGGTCGAGCTACTCTACTTCCAGCGTTCTGCACACCTCAGCGTGATACTACTGCTTCAGAGACGATCGTCCAAACCCTCAGCAAAAACAATCTTCAGGTCCCTCATGCATCCACCGTGTGAAGTATAACGCTAGACAAGAGAAAGCCTATTTGGATTTGCATCTACGGCATCCATTAGAATTAAACAAGACACCCTTCCTGATGTTTTATTTCCAGGTAAAAGGATTTTATACATTTGTTCAAGTATAGAATTTATTCATCTGCAAATGAAGCTGCGGCTTCTAAGATAAGACTCCTCCCACTACGTCGGCCCGAGTGGTGGTACTACAGTCATATAATCCGTCTCCAGGGCCACTGTTTTCACACGCAAAGAGGACAACTGGGAGTGTTCGGATGCCCAAACACAATCTGCAGTGGGATTCTCCTGCTTGTGTTTACTCGGTGGATTCTTTAAAATATTCCACGCGTTTCATCTGTCAAATCTAACAGCTGGAGGTGGTTGAATGTCCAAGCCCATAATGTTTCTAAGCCCAAATGTATTACATGTAAGAGAGTTCATTTTGAAAATTTTTTTTATTTTTTATCCCTAATAAGAACTCACTTTGCTCTCTGTCAATCGCCCAATATTCAGATTTTCATTTTATATATATATATATATATATATATATATATATATATATATATATATATATATATATATCTATATATATATATATTTTTTTTTTTTTTTTTATATATACCCCCACCCAAGCTCTCTCCATTTGAGGAAAGACTGTATTTATCAGAGTCTACATTTGGATTCAAGCGCCCCCATCTGGTGGATTACAGCAGGTGCATTCCTTTCCTTATCATATACACTGTACTGCCAAGTGAAAGACTCCATCCATTAATCAGTACATTTCTCTTTACTCACTGGATCCTCAGACACTACTCCATGGCAAACACTCAAATCCAAACCAGTCCAGATTTCCTAAAGACCTCAACCTGCACTGGATCTATTTTGCAAGATTTATCCAGGCGAGTGTAAACGTCATAGTATTCCGAAACTGTTTCTCTCTCTCTCTCTCTCTCTCTCTCTCTCTCTCTCTCTCTCTCTCTCTCTCTCTCTCTCTCTCTCTCTCTCTCTCTTCTTTCTCTCTTTCTTACAAAAACTCTCCGACTACAAATCATTTCATATGAGTTTTATATGGTACGCTGCAACTTAACTGGGAAAACTTTTTATTTTATTTTATTTTATTTTTTTCCAGTCGGGTGAAAGTTCGATAAATCGCACGATCACGTGGGTGATGGCGAAAGCATTTCAGTGTGTTTCTGTACATATCTACGAGTCTTCCAATGCGGCCTCTGTGAGGTACTAACCGTGCAATATGTTTCACTTGAACTGAACAGTCACAACTGCTGTTTATTGGCCTGCCACTTTAAAAATAAGTACATAAATAAATAAGAGATAATGGGGATGTGAGGCGAACGCCTGCGTTTCCACGTTTTCGATCGGAAGTCTATAAATACGCTTCACATGTAGAGATTAAGCTTTCTGAGCACAAGCACTAAACCTGCATGTGTTGCTCCAGTCTCTTCCGACTGATGTCTTTTCTGTTGTAATTAAAAAGACCACTATATTTGTTTGGGTGAAAATGATTATTTTTAAAGTTGTTGTGCTGAATGTCTCACGTGCCTTTTGCAAGTAAACGGTTTCAAGTGTTAGACGGACGACTTGCGGGCCTCGTGTGAGCCTCGTGTGAGCCTCGTGTGAGCCTCGTGCGAGCCTCGTGTGAGCGACGAGGCAGGTGATTTATTTTTTATTTTTTTCTCTCCACAGTTGATCTTTTGTTCTAATGATTTGTAATACTAACTGATTCACGTTACTACATTTTAAAGGGACATGTTAAATTGTCTTTTTTTTTTTTTGGGATGCATGAGGACTTTATTTCTAAAGCAAATCATTAATAAAGATTTATTTATTTTGAATATATAGATGACTTGTGGTTCATTGAATATGATTCAATGTTGTTAAAGTGATTACATGTGTGTCCTTATTTACTTAGTCAAAATACAGGGGCATGGGGTTTAGTGGTTAGCATATTCGCCAGACACCTCCAGGGTCCGGGTCTGATTCCTGTCTCCGCCATGTGTCTGTGTGTGGAGTTTGCATGTTCTCCCTGTGCCTCAGGGGGTTTTTCTCTGGGTTCTTCAGTTTCCCTCTGTTCCAAAAACATGCACGGCACGTTGAAAAAAGTCCCTATTGTGTGAGTGTGTGTGAGTGTGTGTGTGCCCTGCCATGGGTTGGCAATAGGGTACAGGGTGTATCCTGCCTTAATGCCCATAGACGCCTGAGATAGCCACATGCTCCCTGCGACCTGAGGGAAGATCAGATAAAGCGGTAGAAGATGAATGAAAGAAAAAAGTACTTTGGAATGAGTACCTACCCTAGTGTATGAGTGTGTGTGTGTGTGCCATGCGATGGGTTGGTATCCCATACAGGGCTCGCGATAGGCACAGTGACCCGAGGGAAGATCGGATAAAGCGGTAGAAAATGAATGAATGAATGAAATACAGATTTGTTCACGAATCTAAATTTGATTTTATTTATATTTTATTGTGGAAAAGTGTTCGGGTCCAATTAATTGATATCTCGGTACTCATTTCTGGGGGTGAAATTTTTTTGTGAAAAAATTCAAGTGATTATTACATTTTTCAATCCAGGACATGGATTTAGGTAAAAGTTCATCGAATGTACTCTTAACCCAGTGTTTCTTAAACCTTTAATGCATCACAAGCGTAGAGACGTCGAATATGCATGTAAAAGGTTTATAGTAATGCTTACCTGAGGAAATGTGAGCCACAAACACCTTGTTATGTTTTATTTCCCTAAACATGGGAAAGATTCTCAACTCCCAAGGGTCCGCTGAGGTCCAAACCAGGTCCTTAACCAACTGTTAGACCCATCCTATCAGTTATTCTAATTATGGATGATTAAACATCCGGCAAAGCATGAGGGCTCATCTTCACAAGTACCAAAACGCTCTCAAACAAGATGTTCATCTGGACAAGCCCGAGCTTCTGATCTCTTAAGGGTTAAAGATTCATTCCCAGTGGTCCCAACTAAAGGACTTCATCTGCTAACACATGGAGGAGGATCACATGCCCAAGTTCAAGTTTCTAAACTCCAACGTGTCTCATGCCCAAAGGGGCATGTATGATGCCGTACACAAAGGTGGGATCTCAAGGCAAGCAAAAGGAGTCTTCATCTGCCAAACTTTCTGAATATTCTCTGTCTACTAGAATTTACCCAAGAGGTGAATCATCCTCGACCTAAATGTAATCCTCTACCTATAAATGCAGAATATTTTCATTCTTTCATTCATCTTCTACCACTTTATCCCATCTTCCCTCAGGTCGCAGGGAGCATGTGGCTATCTCAGTCGTCGGGCATTAAGGTAGGACACACCCTGTATGGAATGCCAACCCATGGTAGGGCACACATACACACACACACACACACACACACACACACACACACACACACACGCGCGCGCACACACACACGAGATGTTTTTCCAAGGTGCCAATCAACCTGAAGAAAAACCCCATGAGGCACGGAGAGCATTGAGAACATGCAAACTCCCCACACACGCATGGCGGAGGTGGGAATCAAACCCCCGACCCTGGAGGTGTGAGGCGAATGTGCTAACCGGTAAGCCACCTTTGCCCCCCCCAGAATATTTTCAAAAGTGAAATTCCCCCACTGTGGGACGAATAAATTTAAGTTTACTGTATCGTATCTTAGAAGGGGGGAAAATATAAGTATATTTATTCTGCCTTTGCAGCTTGTTTTTGTTTTGTTTTTAACTGAGGAATAATTTTATACGTAGTCTATTTATCTGGATTATATAAGGCCCATTTGTTTCTGAGATACTGAGGTTCGGGTTCAAATTCCTAATAAGAAAAAGATCCTTTTCTTAAGGTAAAACTCAGAACAGTGAGAATATCGTGCAAAAGTTCATTTATTTCAGAAAGTAATGTATGAGAAAGACTTACGAGATGTATGCGATGTATGAGATGCATTACATGTAAAGCAAGATAGCTCAAGCCGTGATTTGTCATAATTGAGGTTATGATTATGGCTTGCAGCTACATGAAAACCCCAAACCCATTACATGTATTTAGCAGACGCCCTTATCCAGGGTGACGTACAAATAGTGCTTTAGGTCTCCGTCTAAGGATAAATTCGTTCGTGTAGATACAAACTTAAGTGCACAATAAGCATAAACAGTTGAGTTTTTATTAATATGGATTCCTGGGCAGTGAGAGGAAAGAGGTGTTAGGATAGGGTGTTGTTGTAAGAGATCGGGGTCTTCAATCGACGTTTGAAGGTAGACAGTGACTCTGTTGTTCGGACGTCCAGAGGAAGTTCATTCCACCACCTCGGTGCCAGAACAGAGAAGAGCCTTGAGCTGATCTTTACCTCTTCCCCTGAGAGACGGTGGAAGCAGGCGAGCAGTGCTAGACGCTTTCAGGCAGCGAGGTACGCTGCGGGAGGTGATGAGGAGCTTTCTGAGGTAAACCATCAATCTCAGAAAAATGTAATATTACATGCAATCACTAACACAAGGATTTTTACATCGAACAATATCATGCATCATACATATGTTACGCAGTTCTTGTTTTGGGCTCTTTTTGAAGTAATTACTGCTTCAGTGAGGCGTGGCGTGGACGTGATGAACCTGTGGCACTGCTGAGGTGTATATGGAAGACCAGGATGTTTGAATAGAGGCCTTCTTTTAGATCTCTTCTGCATTTTTCGCTCTCATCTTTCTCTTGGCAATGCCCCCCTGTATCTATTGTCTGTGATTGATGCTAATGATGATATTTTTGGATGGAAAAAAAAAAAAATCAGTCGTTCAATCCCAGACTAAACGTCACTTATATCATAAATGGATCCCGACAGCGAGATTTCTGAAATGATTCTCCAGATTATAGGCTTTATGTCTTATTGGTGACGGAATCAGCTTCGTTTCATGTTGTTAAACGCTTGGTGTAATTAAATCCTCACGATTGAATGCTTTGAACGTGTTTGTGATCTGATTGTGGCTCGGCAAAACGAGAGCTCCTATTTATCTGCTTATCTCAATCGCGGTGGAGAAAATAATACACGCATCCAAAAATAATTTCACACCACTGAAACCCGATGCAGCCAGACATTTCCATGGTAACGTTTCCCCCTCGAGCACGGGCAACCATTGTTAAACCGTTTGTGGGATTGTGGGTAAATTAATAAGTGCCTCTGGGATGTAATGCCGGGCTTTTGTGCGAGGCTTCCAAACAAACCCGCCAAAATAGGGGCCGTTTCAGTGGTTATAAACAACATGATTTTGTGTATCCGGCTGGATAACCCTGGATTAGCTTGTGCTTGCCGTAGCAGTAGTACATGTGAGCAGAGCAGCCGTATAATATAATATATAGTGTTTTTTCTTCCATTGGATAGTTCGAAGAGGAAAATTACCATGTTTACCAGGGAGAGAATGTGGTCACCCAGTCCCTTGACAGTGCATTAAGTTCACCTTCATCCCCACTCCACACACACACACACACACACAAACACACACACACACACTCTTACCTCATTTAACACATACAAGGGCATAATTGTCTGACTGTACTTTATTTCACATATTTATTAACGGACGATGACAGAGCTGCTATAGACTCCGAGATTGAGTCATGTGCCTCTAATTCATTATGGCTGATTTCTTGTGCGTGGCCAGATAGTAATCTGTGCTCCACGTGGATATGTTACTGCGCGTTTGCATTACACTTCAAAAACTCGTCAAATTCGCAAAAACATCACAAATAGGTTTTAACGCTCACATGCGGCGATTTTTTTAAGACGATGCAAAAAAGGAATAATTTGCAAAACTGTAATGGAAATTTCCAGGTCACATGATACACCTGAACAGGCTGTGATATAAGCAGTGTTGGGGAGTAACTAGTTACATGTAACGGCGTTACGCAATTTAAATACAAAATAAAAGTAACAGTAATCCGTTACAGTTACAGCGAAAAGAAACATGTAATTAAATTAGTTACATTAGAAGATTACAAATTCCAACGACCAACGCCTAACACCCCCCCCCCAACCCAACAAATATGATTATGAAGAAGTTTAGAAAATATATCCAACCTTTTCAGAGTGCCACCTAGTGGACAAATGAAAGTTATCAAATGTAATCAGTTACTTTACTTTTATAAAGTTACACTATTTATTACATTTTGAATATTACATCGATTACATTTCCAAAGTAACCTTCCCAAAACTGTCTCCATTTTTTTGAATGACTTATCGCGAGAGTTTTAGTCGCGTTGACATTGTTAATGAAAACATTAATGATAATGTGGTATGAGCTACTCTCTCTCTCTCTCTCTCTCTCTCTCTATCTCTCTCTCTATATATATATATATATATATATATATATATATATATATATATATAGATATATATATATATATATATATATATATATATATATATATATATATATATATATATATAACATACATACACACACAACAGTTCCAGCCATTTAAAACACCAATCCAAATTATGCAACCCATATTCTATAATCACTGTGTTATACTTGTCTAAAGTCAGCTCTAACTCTTGTCTAAAGTCGATAAATGCACTCGAAGAAAAAGAACTCGATAATTCCACTAAGCGAAAAAACAAGTGGTTTATTTGTATTTGTTACTTTTGAAGGAATTAACGCTAGATGCAATATTACCTTTTAACATCGTAAATGTAGCATGTGTGAATATAGAAGTTTTTTTATTTTTGTTATTTATTTATTAATTTTTTTTTTTTTTAGATTTTACTTGCTATGACCATATTTGCGTTTCCGCTTCTCTGGCAAATCTGGCCAATATGCAACCTTGGGAACTTTGCTCCCTTCACAATCTGCATGAGATTTATGCACCGCGCATTGAATAAATCCAATTAATGGACAAGATGGTAAAGATTTTGGTTGTCTGAGAGGCGGGGGGGTTCGAACAAAAGCAGCAGCTATATATATATATATATATATATATATATATATATATATATATATATATATATATATATATAAAAAACAAATCACTCAAGTTTACATATTTTTATTTCAATACGAATACAATGGTGAAATCTACTCATTGTACATCAATATGAGAATTTCATGTGTTTATTTCATGTTAGAACTTGGCTTTCTGTATTCAAGAAAAGTACATGTACATGTGCCGTTTGTACTATATGTGACCGGGGATTTCAATGTACCACCAAGACCACATTTAGGGAGTTCGGGTATTTTCCAGTTTGTTTATTTATGTACAAATGAATCGTTTTATCCGAAAAAAACGTTTCCCAACCAAAACGAAAGCATTACAATACGGCAGTGGGAATAATAACACTGAGCTCCAATCACATCTCATGTTCACAGATTTGTATTTACATATTGAACACGTCTCTCGCGGACTGCTCGTTCCGCAGCAAAAATTGTTTGAGGGCGCATGCGCATATCTGACTTTACTTTATTCCGCATGTTGATTGGTGGACGCACTGTCTACTGCATAGTTAAAACTATTATATGCTTGCAGTGTATTATGAGTAAAATTGACCGATATTTACACGAAATTTGATGCATTTTATGGAAATTTCCTGTCGAAATCCGTGATTCATTTCAGACAGTGATTACACTCTGCCCTTTACTAACACCACATCCACTTCTCAGCTATTATTAACAGTAGCATTATTTAATAAACATTGACTTTTGACAATATCAGTGTCTTGGCTTGCTGTTATCATCTTCTTCCGTTTGAGGTGTAGTGTCAGTGCACTTATTTTGTGTAAACTCTGCTCTTGATAAAGAAACCTGTTACTGGACACGTTTTGAATTGATTTAAATGGACATTTTAGTAAAACTGAAGCAGTGTTGTTGGGTTGTTTTTTGTTTTTTTGCCCGTGCCCAGCTGTGTTTTTGCACCGCAGGCTAATTAGCAGGCACTGCGATCGATGAAGTGGCAGATGGCCAGGAGCCAAAGTAAATGGTTCACTTGGAATAGGTCCGAGGTTAGGCTGAGGGTCTCTCGGTGAAACTAGATTGAGTTGAGGACCGGACGTGTGCCATATATCGGTTGGAAATAGTGTGTTTTATTCGTTTGGATTTCCTTCCGATTGGAGAAAATGCCTAAAGCCAATTCCCACCCGCTCCCAATGTCTATAATGTTCCCGGGACGGCTAATAATGCTAATATAGCAACCACCTCTGCAATTCCAAAGACAATACAACTGATTCCTGGGATTAGCTCGAGTTGGATAGAGGAGAAAGTAATGACGCCTTTTCCATCCCAGTAGCTGTTGTTACATACATTGGCTAAGTTCAAACCGCCCACGAACCCAGCCATGCACTGCAATTAGTGTTATAATGTCCTCCATTTTTGTCCGGTGTAAGTTAAAGGCAGCACACTAACTCATTAAAAGCTACTAAATAAATATGAATATGAATATGAATATATTTAGGCAAATTATGGATTTGCTCATGTATTGTCAGTTGTTTATGCAGGATTATAGCAGAAATACACAATAGATAGTCCTCACACCGTGCTCCATGCAGAGTGCACTTTTTTTTTTTACTACTACACAAATAAAACACCCCAGCTGAAGTACAGTACGCTAATGCGCTGAGCACCGCGTGAGGATTGGAGGACGATAATATAATCTATAATTCCTTAATTTGCCTTGATGTGTGCTTTTTGTACTTGGAATATACCATTCATTTGTAAATAGTTTTTGTCCACGTTCTATTTATTTATTTATTTCATCTCATTTTTATCCACTTATCACTTTCTACATACTGGCACAACTGTGTGAAAAACAAAAAGAAACCCAGCAGTGTTCGTTACGCCAAATTCCCCGTGATCTATCGGAACAGAAATTCGACCTAAATATAATCCCGCTCTCTCCTACGACGACACTGATTCATCTCCGCCATGGCTGGAAAGCTGAATAATTAAAAAACCTCGAAATGATAAGATTGAGTATGCATCTCCTGCGGCTGCCGCGAGCTTCTCGCTCCGTCCGAGCGGCGGATTCGGCTAAAAAGAACAGCTTCCTGAACTTGAATCATCAATAATGTAGAGCGCATCAGCATGTCCCGCCGGGAGGTTATATTGCCCTGCTCTCAGTCCTGCTAATGTTTGTGAGGGTGGAGGATAAACCTCGGCCATCTGAGGCCATACACACATATGCACACATACACACACTCCGACAGAGAGGCCAGAGGGCAGAAGATAACGAGGGCGTCTCGGATGCATGGCGTTGGGGGGAAATTCTAATGGTTTATGGAAAAGTGAGGGAAACATTCCCAATCCATCTTTCTATTACTCTCTATTTACTTATCAGTCTTTCTCTCTCTCTCTCTCTCTCTCTCCTCTCCCCCCCCCCTCTCTCTCTCTCTCTCTCTCTCTCTCTCTCGCTTGCTTGCTCTCTCTCTCTCTCTCTCTCTCTCTCTCTCTCTCTCTCTCTCGCTGCATGGTGGAACAGGAGAAGGCGGGCGGTCCAAGAGGGAGACTAATCACCGGCTCTCATAAGGAGGGGGCCAGTGAAGAGTGGAGCGGCTGTATGCCTGACCACACAGCTGCTCTTTGTCCCTTTTCTGCTCTTTTACTCTCGCACTCCGCTTGACGCTCTCTCCATCCCGCCGCCGAATCTCCGACGCCATGGAGCCCAACAGTCCTAAGAAGATCCAGTTTGCCGTCCCGCTGTTCCAGAGCCATTTGGACCCTCAGGCAGCAGAACATGTGAGTACAGGCCAAAAGTCATCGTACTAACACGTCTCACGTTGCTGCAATGTGAATTTAGATATTTATTGGTCACTGCTTTGTTTGAATAGAAAATCAATATGTAGTCAAATAAATCGTTAAGTGTAAAATAATGTATGGCTTTTTTGTGCGTAATGGTGTCTTCCTGAGAATCTCTTTCGGGAAAAATGAATCCAGAGAAGCTCTTTCGGGATGGTAACTCTGACACGATGAGCCGATTGTACAATAACGATGCGGCTCGGACCAATCAGCGGTCTCCTGGCTTGTGCTGAGCTGGAGATCCATTAGAAGAGGCAGCGTCAGATCTAATTCCGAGTATCCTGATGGCTCTGGAGAGGAAAAAAGAGACATGGCTACATGATTATAGGGCTATAAGTGTACAATAAAGACGGTGAAGGAAACCGACTGTAATGCAAAGGGGTCAGCTTTCAGGAAAGGCTTGCAGGGATTGGGCAGCTTGTGAAAGTACAACAATACCAAATACCAATCTCAAGTTGCACGGAAAAAAATAAACAACTCGCAGAGTTGATCAAAATACAAGTTCGGGATAAAATTAATGGAGTGTTGGTCTGGCAAATACACAGTGCTGGAATTGTGTAATATCCCCTTTGTGTTTATTGTGTAGCATTTCGTCCATTGCACAAAAAAATCCTCTCGGGATTTTTTCCCCCTCGTCTTTATCTTTATGGAACCGGTTTTGTTCACATGGGCATTGTCATGCTGTAACAGTGAGGTGAAAATTCAGTGTTTGCTGCATTAACATATACAATCCTGTGCCTCCAACTTTATAATCATGTGTACAGTATGGCATATGCATTCATTGCAATCTACCCTCAGTACTCAAAACCATACTTTTCCCCCATACTTGTATTTTTTTACCCCCCACCACCAGCACCACATGCTCCAACCTTTTATTTCCCCCTCTCTTTGCTTTTCAGATACGCAAAAGAAGGCCCACTCCAGCCACTCTCGTCATCTATAATGACCCCAATGCATCAGGTAATGCTACGTTCTCATTGCAAAACACACTCGTTACACACAGGAATACTTATCTGGAGTGTGTGCACAAAAAGGTCGGGTTCAGACTGGAGTCTTTCGGGTCAAGGCTGGAAAAAAAAGTGCGCACAACTCCTATTACCCAGTCATCTATAGCATCAAACTTATATTATATGCCATTTCAAGGCCATTTTATTTATTTATTTATTTATTTATTTATTTATTTTTGTAAAATGTTCCCAGGTTAAAAAAAAAATAATGGCACCTTGGATTTTTATTACTCTCTCTCTCGCATACTCGCATACGATGGCTCTCAGGGCCACTTCTTGGACTTTCATTCTCTTTGATAAGTACACGATGTGCTTATAAAGCTCTACATTATTTCTACGTGTGTATGTGGAAATGAAAAATATTAACCATTACTTCACTGTGCGTTCGGGTAGCGCTGTGCCGACAACCAGTTCAGGCTGGTATGACCTTGTTGGACTGGTATGTTATTGTTCAAACATATTGGTGAGATTGGAAATATGGTGTGTAAATTCAGATTACATGTATTACTGACCTTTTTGCTCATATGGTTAAAATTAGGCTTGATGTAATAGAAAATGTTTCTATAAACCTTAATTTTTTTCCTACATGTGTATCTGTAGGAAAAATGAGGTTTACGGACACACTCTTTAGGCCTTGAGAGATTTTGTGTAGTTTTTATCAGTCTCCTTGAGAATGAGATAGTGTGTTTGTTTTGCGAGTTGTTTTGTCTCGTGGAGGTTTCAAGGACAAGCTGCTGGTCAAGCTGTTTGAATTGTGTGCTGAGAATTCTGTATATAATACATATATATGAATTCTGAATTCTGCATATAATACATCTCATATTCACTTTTATTAAACTGGATAATTGATAAAATATAGCATTTATGAAATCCTCACTTAGACTGGGATATTTATTAATTCTATTTACAAATTCAGGGACTTTATTGCATCTGTATACATTTTTAAAACGTGTATTTTTTTTTCTGTCCTCAGTCATGATATTCGTAAACATTGTGTTCATGATGGTGGGCAAAAAGACTGAAGTTTATGAAGCGTTTTTTTTTTCTTTTACAGATGTATTTCCAAAATAGGAAAATAATCAACACTGACATGTTATAATGTGACCTCAGACTGAACTTAGCGATGGCTTCCAAAACAACTTCTTCCTATAAGAACACATTTTATTACTCATATACCAGGAGGACAACTCATTATACACGTATCTATGTATAGCTACAATATCTGTGTATCGCTGTGTCCTTGAAACATGCCAGTTCCTGTTATTATTAATGTCATAAAAGCTGTAAACGGTTAATATTTCCGACAAACCTCAGTCCTGAAGACTTTCCCATGTCCAATTTGTCACAGTCTTATCTCCATTTTCTATTACAAAACATTGGCACCGGAGACTCCTTCCAAAAAAATGCTCAGAATTTCACCATATTATTTTTTTATATGCATTTATAACTGTGACTGTGATGTGGGGTAATATAACTACATCATTAACTTATATAAGTCTGTATTCTAAGACACTGAAAAAAAGATTTGAGAGACTGAATCGTAGAACTGTTGATTGTGCTCCAGCTGTGTCCTTTCTGGCCTTTTCTTATACTCTGGTCCACCTGTTTACTGGGCATTGGTAAATATTTAACCACTTTTGTATAAAGTAAAGCAGTAGATTGTGGTCGGCTTGTGTATTGGGATGCTGGTGAAGGTTTCGGTACCAGTAGCACGTTGCCATGTGTGATTTCTGAAAGATCTTCTCTCTGACATGGTATCAAATATTTCAAGTGCATTAAGAAAGTAGTGCTGTATGCATTTTGAGAGCTGTCTAGGGCGCCATTTATGATATTTCATAGGAGTAATGGGATCATGTTCAAGCTGAGAATTGAGATGTGTGCGGGTGTGTGCGGGTGTGTGTGTGTGTGTGTGTGTGTGTGTGTGTGTGCATGCACGTGCAAGTGTAAGCAAGTGTAATTGAAGAGCACGTCAATATCTTCCAAACGTCCTCCCTGTTGTGTCACCATAAGGAACAAGTAGAACCATGCAGAGTGACCCAGCCGAAGCAAAACACAAAGATTCTCCACATCTCTTTCGCCTTGGAATACAGTAATGCAACATGTTCCCTTCCAAATCCAAACGTATTCATCACCCGATCTGAGAGGAACCAATTAACACTCACAATATCCATTAGTGTGCCTTCAGTAACACACTCCAAATCACAAGTTTTTATCATTCATATTTATATGCTTCTGGACTCTGAGTCATTGATAGGTGCTTCATGTGTTTGGTTTGTGTGTATGTGTTTGTGTGTGGACACAGGAATGTTTTATGCTTGAAGGACAAACCACTGTGAACAGACACACACATATACACACACACAAACACACATTAATGCTGACCACATGTCGAGTTCGAAGGTCACTAATTCACAGCTGTGTGGAAAAAGGTTGCATCTTCCCGGCATACAGACCCAGTAAAAGGTTTTTTTGTCCTACTTTAAGTGCAAACAAGTGCAAAAAGAAAACAAAAAGAACATGTTTGTAAATTGTGATCCTTTTTATTTCAGTTTCGAGCTGAAGGCATTTGGCAGAATGGCTTTCCCAGAAATCTTTCAGTAAATCCATAGAAGTTTGTTGTCCCTAGCCATTATATTCATAGGGTTTTTTTTAAAATGATCCCATTCCATATTCCGTTTGCTGTTATAGTAACCTCCACTCTTCTGGAAAGATGTTCCACTAGATGTTGGAGTGTGCTTGTGGTGCTCTGTCAGCCATAAGGGTTTTGCATTTATGGCATTTGACATGCGCCCTTATCCAGAGCAATTTAAAGGTCTTGCTCAATGGTTCACTAGTAGCAGCTTGGTGGTGGTGGGATTTGAACCTGTGAACTTCCGGTCCTGAGGAACCACTGAGCTACCACTTTACCAGCATTAGTAGAGTAATTAGTGCGCATTCAGGCGAGGTGAGGAGGCCTGGGGGTGTGGTCAACGGTCCTTCCATCAAAAAAGGTGTTCATTAGAGTTCATTAGAGCTCTATAGCAGGACACACTAATATTACCCATGTAAATTGTACCTTCCTGGAGCTTTCTTGTGAAAAGGGGAATTGTCATGTCTTGTCAAATGTCATACAGCTGCATCCAAATACAATTGTCTTCCTCCAACGTTGTGGTAACGTGACTGGAAGAGCCACATGTCACAGAATTTGGCTGTGACGGCCTTATCCAGAGTGACTTACAATTAAGGGTTAAGAGCCTTGCTCAAAGGCCCACTAGTGGCAGACTGGTGGTGGTGCATTTTGTACCTGCAATTTTCTGGTCCATAGGTCAATGCCTTAACCACTGAGCTACCTCCTCCTCGCTTTCGTTTACATGCTTTTGTTGTTTAATGCTTTTTTATGCTTTAAGAAAAAATGCTTTTGTTGTTTAATGCTTTATAAAAAAAATTTTTTTTTGTTTAATGCTTAATTTAATGCATTAATGTTGTTTAATGTTTTTTTGTTGCCATCAATGTTTATCATGTACTTGATATTAGTGACGTGTGCTAAAAGCATCACAATTATAATCTCTCTCTGGTTTCGCTCAAATTTTCAGTGAGTAACTCGTCCTATCATGTCGTGTGGCCCTATGGTGTGAGGTGTGCTATTACTTTTATAAGGAATCGTCCTGCGGAATTCCAAACTCGGGGCCAAAAATTGGGAATTTTTTCCCCATAGAAAAAGAATGGGGTTGAAATTTCGTGCCTCACAGTTCGGCCTGTGAGCATCCGACATACACATATGGCATATCCACTTGTAGGGGTCTGGAGTGGATCACGGTCATATACCTTCCTACCTCCCACACCCGTTCGGAATTTCGGGAAATACGTGACATTCCGACCCCATAGGGAATGAATGGAGAAATTTGACGCTCCGCTGTTCGGCCTGTGTTCGCCAGAAGACGAAACGCAGATTTGACATATCTACTCATAGGTGAGATGGAGTCGGTCATATCAGTAGTTCGATCGTATGACTCCTGAACCCGAGACCCACTCGGAATTTTGGGAATTATGCGTCTTTCCGGCCCATACTGATGAATGGGGAACATTTTGACCCTCCACAGTTTGGCCGTAATCCACCCGTCCGAGGCAAGGACATTGCACTGATATGACACTCGGTCTGTAAAACCACAGGGAATTATGGGTAATTGGGGTAAATGCATTTTTTTGGCCCGGTGATGAATTTTTACCATAGGACATGAATATCAACGCTAAATATTAAACGGTTTGCATCGGCAAGCATCGCTCACATTTTCTTCAGGAAATGTCCATTGTCTAGTTAATTATGCAATTCCTACATCATGTAGGGACATCAT
The DNA here is from genome assembly GCA_030449085.1 of Kryptopterus vitreolus. NCBI lineage: Eukaryota > Metazoa > Chordata > Actinopteri > Siluriformes > Siluridae > Kryptopterus > Kryptopterus vitreolus. Next base: position 17,872,604 of record JACRUU010000018.1, read on the forward strand.
GTGTCATCATTCATTCATTCATTCATCTTCTACCGCTATATCCGATTTTCCATCGGGTCACGGGTAGCCTGTGCCTATCTCAGGCGTCTATGGGCATTAAGGCAGGATACACCCTGGATGGAATGCCAACCCATCGCAGGGCAGGGCACACACACACACACACACACACACACACACACATTCATACACTAGGGACAATTTTTCCAAGGTGCCAATCAATCAACCTACCGTGCATGTTTTTGGACCGGGGGAGGAAACCGGAAGAACCCGGAGAAAAACCCCCTGAGGCACGGGGAGAACATGCAAACTCCACACAGACATGGCCGAGACAGGAATCGAACCCGGACCCTGGCGGTGTGAGGCGAACGTGCTAACCACTAAGCCCATGTGTCATCATGTGTCATCATAAAATTGTCATAAAAAAAATCATTTAAAAAAAAGTGCGTCTCCAAATGTGAACATTACTAATAGCACTGGTATCATTACTGGTCTCTTTCTTCGCCCCTTGTTGTGCAAACACAAATCAATAGTCAAATCAATGCTTTCCATCTTTTCATGTCTCTTATTACATTACCCTAGATTTATTTATTTCTTTAACTATGCATTATTATCATTCCATCTTTTCTATCCCTGATGTAAAAAAAAATAATAATAAATCAAATTTGAATATTGACAAATATTGATGATATTGATCTTTCTGACGTTTGTATCTCCCCACAATAATGCTGAATAATCAAGATACACTACACAGCAAAAACTGCAATCTTAGAAAGGAAATTAAAGCTTATTTCTAGAACATATATTTTTTTTCCCCCACGAAAGATAAAAAGTCAATGCACATTAGAATACAGCCTTTAGATTGCAGGTTCAAATCCTACCACCAGCATCAATCTGCCAATAGCGGTTACAAAAGGTTAAAAATAAATAAATAAATAAATAATAATTAAAAAAAGCTTGAAACTGTGCTTTTTATTTGTCTGGTTATATAATCGATTATAATTTATTACTGATTAGATATTAATGCTATTTTCGGGAAGTCAATTTTGCTTACTCCATTGACCCATTTTATGCTTGATTTTAGTACATTCTGACTAAATATAAGTGAATCTTGCAGTGTATTAAAATATTAAAACGGGACATTGATGTAGCTCTAACTAAGCATGTCCAGGGGAATGATTTTTGAGTTGAGGTTAATGCTGGACTTGTTTGTGTGTCAATTATAATGATTATAATTTGACTCTTTAATATAATTTGATATAATATAATAATATAATATTCATATATTTGACTCTCTATAGTTTAACTCTTGCCTTTGGTGGCACCTTTGTCCTGGAGGAATGTAATTTTGTATTATACGGAATTAATAGGACTCCATGTTTATATGTGCACAGTTAACATGATTATTCCCGCTGAATTTTCTCGTGATCTCGACATAACCGTTATTTGTCAGTGACACTGCCAGACACTTATTCGTAAATTGTCAATCATTGACAGCTACGGGGATTTTTCAGTTTGAGAGAGTCCCGGGTCAAGGGACCCAACACGAGTGCGATCACCCACGAGTCTAGAACGTTCTATTATGCCGGGGAATTTTCCAGGAAAATAATGATTCCTGATCAACAAGGAAACAGTGTTTGTTATGTTAAGAAAACAATAATCTATTACAATGCATGTCCTTTTAGGGCTTCCATAGTATTAACTGTATATGGGTGAAATGAAAAGAAAGCCTTTAACTTTAATTAAAATCTTCTGAATACAATGAATCCAAGCAGCAGCAATATCTACACCCTAATCGAGAGGCGCCAGTAGAAAATGGGGATTTATTGCTCTCTTCTTGTCTTCATTTTTCATTTCCTATTTTCTTCCTCAACCGAATCTCCAACTGGGATTTCTCAGCACAGACAAATCGACTGATTTGATAATCCTGGAAATCGGTGTATCAGACGCATCACCTCTTTATCCCCCCCCAAAAAAATGTCTGATTTCTTTATTTCTTATGTCCTGTGTAAAGTTGTGGTTTGTAATGAGTGTGTAGTAAGTGAGTTTTGTGGTATGTAATGATAAGGGCCGTAAGTGGGAGCGAGGATGCACAGTGCAGCATTCAGACTACAGGCGCTTCTTTGTGTAGCTGGCATTTCTGTGCGTCCATAAAAAAAAAAAAAACCTGCCGCTGGCGCCTTGTAAAGGAACCTTTCTGACGAGGCTGTACATTTGCGTCACGCTGTTCGTTGCCTCGCAGATCGTTTTGGCACGGCTTCCTTCGTTCGAGCAGGAACCTTGTCGTACGCTGCAGGTTGGAATACGCTCCCTGCCGACTATTACATAATAACGTCCTGTGTGTAATGATTTCCTCTTGTGTGCGGTTTGTGTGTACCGAGCAGTGATGTCATACAAACAGAAGGTTGTGTTATTGAGCTTTGCTTGTGCCGTTTCTTGTATTCATTACCTGTTTTTTTTTTTTTTTTTTTTTTTTTTGTAATTCAATTTATTTTCATGCACAATAAAGACCTTAAGGGTTTATCTATAATGAGGGCATTTTGACTACAGATTAGGAATGGAGTGTGTGTGGAAGTTAGGAAGCGAGGGAATCAAAAGTGTCTATAAAAAGCAGTTGTGCTATAATCGAGTCAGTAAGTGGTTGGGAGCTATAAGGAGTGTGTGTGTGTGTGTGTGTGTGTGTGTGTGTGTGTGTGTGTGTGTGTGTGTGTGTGTGTAGCGTATGTCTTTAGGGAACGGGAATGCTGAAGCCATTTTCCTGGCTAGGGCACCTCCTTACGACGCCAACCAGCCGTGCAGATACACTTCACATCCACGTAACAATAATCTTTTGTGCACAGGCAATCCGAGACATGAAGTGAACACAAGTGCAGAACACGGAGTGCCTTGTAAACACCCTCTAATAGTCATTAGTCTGTTAGGAATCATGTTTAATGGTTCTTTAATTCACTCGAAGGGAACGCCAAGAGTGGTTTCTAGTTAAATACGATACTTTGCGTGATGAATGCCCAAATAAAATTAAAAAAAAATAATAATCATGCTTATACAGCCTAAAGGAAAACTGGGAGAGGAAAAGAAAGTTTTTCAGATTTATAAGTGAATTATCAAAACACTAAACCCTGGTTTTCTAAATCCGAATGAGTGAAATTGTTCGGTTGCATTTGCTCACAGTACAACTACAGTGAAATAAAGTTAAATAAAACTGTCAATAAAATATACATATTCAATTATATATTAGATATAGATGCTGCACGTGTATTAACCAAATATGCCGTACAAAATGTGTAGCAGCTACAAAACATAACAGATTACTATGTTAATTATTGATCTGCATTATTGTACATAAAATGCGCAAGGTACTAAGATTTAAATAGTGTAGCATGAAAATCTATGATAATCTATTAGTATGTCTTTATTTCGATAGAGTGAATCTGCTAATAATTACCCAACCCTTAAAACAAAGCCAGTGTATTTCTGTCCCAGTTTTTCATTTGGTTTCATTTATGACTGTTCACAACAAAAGGCTGCAGATCAGTTACACTTCACAAACACGGAGCTTTATTTAGAAGCTGTATAAGTTATGTGCATGAAATGAGAGACGGATACCGAAAATAGTATTTCAAACAATTTTGTTTGATAGTTCAATTCAACTTCATTTATATAGCACTTTTTTTTTACAATGGATATTGTCTCACAACAACTTTATATAGATAAAGAGGCAACATAAAAGAATGTGTTTATGACCTGTAAGCAGTGTTGGGAAGGTTACTTTTGGAAATGTAATAGGTCCCAGATTACAAAGGACTTTATTCAATATGTAATAAGTAGTGTAACTTTTCAATTACGTTATAAAAGTAACTGATTAAATTTGTTTGCTTTCTGATTACTTTCAATTATCCACTAGGTGGCACGTGGAAAAAGTGGGTTAATTGATGCAATTGAGCTGCATCAGAATCAAATTGTTGGGGGGGGGGGGGGGGGGGTTTGGGCGAGCGTCTTTGGCATTTGTAATCTTCAACATTTTCCAAAAGTAAATGTAATTCAATTATACGCTTTTTCTCGGTAATTGTAACGGATTACTTTTATTTTCTAATTAAATTACGTAACTCCGGTACATGTAACTCGTTACTCCCCAACAATGCCTGTAAGGTAGTTCCTTGTAATTGTTTATAACTGATGAGAAAGCCAGTGGTGACTGTGATAGGAAGAATCCTGACTCCAAATGCATTGTGTGATAGTTTGGTTAGTTTGATAACTGCAGTAACACACTAACATGTACCGCATTTACAATAAATAAATTCATTATTTAAATGATTGTACTAATAATAGCCACAGTGACAGAGAAGACTTGTGGAGAGAGCTCCTTATATGGAGATAATTCTCTACAATAATTTCTATATGATTAAAATGATTTAAAAAATTATGAATAGAATGTGTTCAGTCAGACTGTTCCTTAAACTGCTAGAAATAAAACTTGAAATACACTGTTTGTATAGAGTCCGCATGATTGTTCAAATTGCCGAATATGCGCAAATCTTTCTCTTAGGGCTGTCAAACGGTTAAAATATTTAATCACCATTACTCGCACGATTGCCATGAGTTAACTCGACATTAATCGCACGTTTTCAATGTACCATAAATGAATACTTTTCATGTTTCTAATACTTCTAATACGAACTGTAACAGATGTTATAATTAAATCAATTTCTTTTAAAATATCTCCCTTTAATAAAATTATTTATTTTACTCTGGAAATTATTCCTTTAATATTAATTTCTTGTTCATTTCAATGTTACTTTGTTTAGTGGGGTTTTAAGTGTAAAATATGGGACGTGGCTCCTTTAAGAATTCTGTTCCGGTTGGTTTTCCATATAAACTGGTGATACGTTTAGGTTATACAGACGTGCATTGCGTTCACAAAATGCTTTATTGCGTAATATGAATTTGGGACTGCGATGCGCTTGCGCAAGGTTTCATACGGTAATATACAATAATATAGTGAGGAGAACATACCTGTTGTATAGCAGCTAGTAGATGTAATTCGGGGAAATTTAGGAAGCGTGAGTGGACGCACTGTTATTAACATGGTTATTTTGACCGTCCTACTTTCTATAATTTTTTATCACATTATACCTACAATAATCACTGTAGACATTCGCTTAACCAATATAGAAGCAAACTTATTTTTTTTACTCATATAACTGTTGCCTCATTAGATTTTCGACACTGCCAGTCTGTTACATCATACAATAAAGTTCTCTCTCTCTCTCTCTCTCTCTCTCTCTCTCTCTCTCTCTCTCTGTAAATCCAACCTATGATACACATTAAGGACATTCAGAAAATGCACAAAGACAAAGATTGGACAAAGAATGGATATAAAAAAAAAAAAAACTTATAATACTGACAGAATAACGGCAATATAAATAAATAAAAGGGAGGTGGGAGCTCAGTGGCCAATCTCACCACCAAGCTGCCACTAGTGGGCCCTTGAGAAAGGCCCTTAACCCTCAATTGCTCAGCTGTATGTTGCTCTGGATAAAAGACAATAAACAGTAGCGTGTGTGTGTATATAAGGTGTGCAGTGTGCATTGTAACATCATAGCAAGGCTCTGCAGAAGTAGATGGGATCCATGTTGGTATTCACATTGTAAAGGGATCTATGTGTGTGTGTGTGTGTGTGTGTGTGTGTGTGTGTGTGTGTGTTTGCAGAGTTGGTCTGAGGTAAATTGGGTGAAGTTATGCAGACTTAGTCAGTTTCTTTGTGGCAAATTGAGGGAAATTATGCGGGTGGTATTCTGAAGCAATTTCCTCAAATTAGTCAGAGGTAGTCTAAGGCATTTTGGCTCAGATAATGCAGAGGTATTCCACGGCATGTCGGGTCACATTCTCGTAGGTAGTCTGAGGTAGATTGGGTCAAGTTATGCACAGGTTGTCTGAGGCGAATTTGCAGAAGTGGACTATGAGCGATTGTGTGTGTATATTTTTACACACTGTACGGTTGCTAGCGAGCATGTTTTTCTGTTATGTCAGGGCGAAACTGAGCGAAATCCAACGAAGTAAAAACACACAGTTATAACTGCGACATTCGTAAATGTCAGCGTGACAGTTTCTTTCATGATGTTTATGTCAACAATGATATAATAATAATAATGTTTCCCAAATCCTGTAAGGAAATTATTTGTCCTTGTCCTGTCAGATATTCTGTTTGAAGGCTGAGATAAAGCACAAGGGTAGTAATGATATTATGTCCATAATAACAAAAGTGTGTGTCTCAAACAGAACATGGACTGTTGGATGCCATTCTGATAAATGAATGCCTGGGGCTTGATAAAATGCAGTACACTGTACTTTACTTGGGTGGTAAAAAAAAAGTACTGTATATTATAGTAATGTTGGGAAGTTTGTCAAACGGTAGTGTCTCTAGCGCTACACTAAATACTGAAAAGTTGAAAATAAAAATACTCTTGTGGATCATTTGCATAATGCTTCTTAAAGCTCAAATCTATAGACTTGTTTACTTGCCACACAGAATCCATGGCCTGCTACTGTTTCATGACCTGGTTCTTGTGGTCCTTTATTCGTACATCTACACACGTTGAAAAAAATGTGCTTGTCCTCTAGTCAGAAAATGATTGCATAGGTGAGAAAGTAATCTTTTGCTCGTCCTCATTACGTTCTGTTCATTTACCTTTCATCACTTTGCTTTTCTAGATTCTTGCCGGTGCTAGTGAACATTTGTTGAGAAAAATAGTAATTTAATGCTAAAACCATGGAAATGCTTTTAAACTGGACATCTGACACAACAACTGCCACGCAACATTCTCCACCGTCTTTTTGTTTTCAGTGGAATGGGTCACATGGGTTAAAAAATGCATCCTGGTTTTGAAAAAAAGTTCATTTCCTCGGTTTACATATAGATGCATATACATTATCGCACATTTTCAATGCACCATAAATTAATGCGTTTCCTGCTTCTAATACTCTCACTAACTGTAACAGATGTTATAAATATATACATTTTAGCACAATAATTCTTTTAATATTAATTTCTGTGTCATTTTATCAGTGGTTGCTGTAGTACGTGGCTCCTTTAAGAATTATGTTCCAATTTCGGTTGCTTTCCATATAACTGGTTCCATACGGTAATATACGCTAATATAGTCAGGAGATCATTCCTGTTGTGAATGTGCAGCTAGTAGGCATAATTCTGGGAAATTTAGGAAGCGTGAGTGGATGTACTGAAGTTCCTTTATTCATTTGTCATTTTTTTTTGTTCTTTGTTGTTCAAGTTTTCATTCATTCACCAACACAACACCACAGTGAAGGAGCAGATCGATCACATAGTAATGCTCTCTGCGTTAATGACGCGTTAATATGGCACAAACCATCATCATGTCATGTTTGTTGTTGATTCCATGGTCCTAATAGTATTACTGAACCAAATATCTGCATTCAAGGTGAGCTCAGGTACACCTATTCGAAGCAATTTGGAAGGAAAGTGCTTATTTTTGTGCACATTTTGCTTTTCTTTCCTTCCTAATGCCCTTACTTATGCATTTCCTTCCTTAAGCACTTTCTACTCTCCATTACCATTTAACTGCTTTCTTCATTCCTTGCTTCCTTTCACACTTCCTTCCATATTTCATTATGCACGTCATTCCTCCCTCTTTCCTTCCTTTTGCTGAATTGCTTCCTTCCTTTTCCTTCCATTCCTTAATCCTTTCTTTTTTAATTCATTCATTATCTCCTCCCTTCTGGACTTCCGACCAGAATCCTTTCCTTCCTTTGTTCCTTCACCCTTCCTTCTGCTCTTTCTTTCCTTCCTTCCGTTCTTCCACATTTCATTCCACACCATTATTTTGACTCTTCCATCTTTTCCCCTGCTCTTCCTTCTGCAGCCCCCCCCCCCCCCGCCATTCCAGCTGTGTCAGCATTCACACTGGATAATTACACTGAGATGAACTAAACACTGTAAGTTAGGAAAACTGAGTCAGCAAGAGACGTCACATCGTCCTGGCTGCACTCCACACTCCATCATCTATAGTTTCTATAAACCATTTCTTTTTACTTTTAGTTTTAACATGCTGACAGAATGTATTACGTCTAGAAATTCCTCTTTTCTTCTCTCTCTCTCTGTTTCTCAGTGTCTGTTTCACTAACTTTTCTCTCTCCCTTTCATTCCTCTTGTCTTTCTTATTTCCCTCTCTCCCCTTTGTGATTTCCCCCCTCTTTCTTTTTCCTGCTCTGTTTCCCTATACCCCTCTCTACCTCTCTCTCTTTCTTTTTCTCTTTTTAGATGATAAACAGTCTGCAAGTGGTCAGTCAGAGGTAAGGACCTTTTAAAGCCACAGTATGACACACACACACACACACACACACACACACACACACACAGTGATGACATGTTCAGTGGATGCCTCTTATTGCGTGTACCCAGAATTCTTTGCTGAAACATGAGCCCTGGATGGCCATTTTCACTTCGATCGCTCCTCCTGAAATAGAGTGCGAGTGTAAAGCGATCCTGCTTCTGTCTCACGCTGTGTTTTTTCCACTTTTCCTCTGAACGCGCCAGACTCAACTGTCTCCGGCCCAGAGGAAGACCAGTGTGTACACACCACCTACCATGAGAGGTGCGCACATGCACATGGACAAACTCACACACACACACACACACACACACACACACACACACACACACACACACACACATGCCAGCAGTACCATCTGGACATTTGAGATCCCTTCCCAATGCATATTATTTTTTTATTCTTCTTTTTTTTCTTTCTTTCTTTTTTCTTTCTTTTGCCCCTCTAATTAATACTTCATCAGTCAATATTGTAGATAATATTTTAATATCACATACTTTCTCATCCTCCTTTGTCACTTTCATTTGGGAAATAAACTTAGTATAGTTATAGTTAATAAACAAAATATTTTAATATATTCATATAAAGATTAATTAAGTTCAAGAGATTATTATTATTTTTTTAATCATTATTATTTTTAGCATTATTATTATAAGCACTCACTATTATTAGTATTATTACCATACCGTACCACTCATAAAAAATATACTACTACTACTACTACTACTACTACTACTACTACTACTACTACTACTACTACTAATAATAATAATAATAATAATAATAATAATAATAATAATAATAATAATTAGTGAGTGGTTCAGAATTGGTTATGTAAACCCCATTTTTGCCAAGCTGACACACTTGGGCCCTTGGGTTAAGGTTCTTGCTCAGGAGCACCGCAATAGGAGGCTGGTTGCGCTGGGATTTGAACTTGTGACCATCTGAGTCCAATGCCTGAACCACTACCGCTTCCACCTTCTGCTTCACCTTCCAAATCACAGGCTGTTATTTTAGGTCTCGATACCCAACTGATCACGTGACCGTCTAATCCATGCCCTTTATGCACCATCTATGCTGCTGCAAATCTCCACATGAATTATCCATTAGTGATAACTGTTACACGGCTGTAGTTAATGCTGCTTACAGTCCCGTCGTCGCATGACTACTCACTTTGTGTCGGTTAAATATAGACGTCTGTAGCTTCTTGCTCTTGTGCTGGCATTTGCGTCATCCTCGTCGATAAGGATTTAATTAGTTGCGTCTCGTAAACATGCCAACATGTACAGTGCTGTCGGAGGCCGCTGCGTTTGTTTCAGCTCCTCCCGGACCAGGATCAGATGTGTTCACGCAGACGAAACAAATCAGACACTGAAACGGAATGAACAAAAGAATGAATGAATAAATCATTTAGTTGAAGCTTATTTTGATAATGCCACATAAATAACTCGTCTATGGAAGGATGTTTCTCCATTTATGAAAAAAAAGAATTGCACCAATGTGGTGTTTTTCTGACTGGACACAAATAACACAAATCACACACACACACGCACACACGTCTGTACAGTATCAGTCAAAAGTTTGGACTTGCCTACTCCATCCATTCTTATCAGAACAAAGTACCAACGTTTTCCCAGTGATGTCAATTCCTAATGTTGATCTTGGCCCAGGCAAGTCTCTGTTCCTAAACTATTTGTTCTTCTGAAGTGATGGTGAAGACCTGAATCGTGTTCTCTCCTCCGAGCAGTGTATGCTGAAACTTGTCTGTCACTTGAACTCAGTGATACAATTATCGTAAATCATTATCGTGTCTGAGGCTGGTGATTCTAATAAACTTATCGCGAAGCAGAGGTAGCTCTTGGTATAATTTACCTGCGACAGTCCTCATAAGTCCTCACAACATTGTGAGGGGAAAAATTGGTTATATTTTTCGAAATTAGGCTGCATCACGTGTATATATATATATATATATATATATATATATATATATATATATATATATATATATATGATATATATATATATATGTATATATATATATATATGTTAAACCGTTCAATTTTGGTTAAAACATAAAATAATTTTTACGCAGTATTATTATTATTAACATTTGTGAACATCAACACAGATTTCATTTTTAAACAGTTTTTTAAATAAAAAATGCCTGATGGGTTAAACAATATAATCAATATTCAAATATTTTCTAAATATATATATATATATATATATATATATATATATATATATATATATATATATATATAGTTATATATTGATTCATTAAAATAAAATGTAATAATTGAGTATTAATAACAAGTTATATATGTGTGTGTGTGTGTGTGTGTGTGTGTGTGTGTGTTTTAGAAATAATTATGATATATTCTATGCATGTTTAATCTTTCGAGTTCACAGTTTCACCTTGCGAGCCTTTAATAAAATACTTTGCATTGATGTTATTAGTCATATGATGGGATTCACGAGAATTTACTTCGGACTATTTCATTGCTTTGTTGCATTATATAATGATTAAATGCTTTACATAAAACAACACATGTTTATACCCTGTACAGAAATGTTGTACAGCAAAAAAAAAATGTTAACATGAAAACAATTATGCATATTACTATATTATATATTACTACTACGACTATTAAATAAGCATTGCAAAAACGCAAACATGAATTAGTGAAACAATAGACAATTACACGTAGGGGAATTCAATTAGATTATATTAAGGTAAATTATATTTTCTTATGAATTAAAATGATTTCTATTTTTCATCAACGTATAAAAAAAAACAGTCGCCTAATTTTAACACTACAATATCAAATGCATTCTCATAATATTTGAAGTTCATAAATTGCAGGTTCATGAACACTGTCTTTTTAAATCCGCTTCATATCTTTCAGCCCATGTGACACCTCCTTGTTATGCATTCTTCTGCATACCTCTATTATCAACCCGATGTATTTAACAATGCATCCCTTATTTGTATCCGTTTAAAACATATTATCTGTTCATACCCAATGATGGATTGAAAAAAAGTGTGTGGAAAGTGTGTTTTGTTGCAAAGATGAGTTCAGAGCTCAAGGTCGGATTCATGATATCTGGGGGAAACTTAACTGTATATTGAGGATGAAAATGACACATTCAAACTCATCAAATCTCAGTTTAATTCAATATCACCAGAATCCATTGGCTGAGTTGAACGCTTAATGGAAGACATAAGAAAGATAAGCTTTGAACATAAGAAAGAGGCTTTAGAGAAAAATAAAACCAGAGATAAAAAAGGGGCAAAAAACCTTGAAAAGATCCAGACATCCTCATTTAATTGGCACAGAATGTCATTTAAAAAAAAAAAAAAAAAAGTTTCATCATTAGTGAGGTTATTAACTGTTCACCGATAGACACTGGTCGTATTCATTTTCAGTACATAGATACCTTCATGGTTCCTAAATAGTATAATTTAAAGTAACCTAATAAATCTTTATCCTGTCCATGTTGAAACAGCCGAGTGATGATAAACCTGAAGTAAGAGACGTGCAAAATCTTTACAAAATGTACATGGAAGCTGTTCTCATGTTAGTCCAATAAGAAACTAATCCCATTCTGGAATTATACTGAGCACAACCATACCAAACCATCTGGTGCACACACACTCACTCACACACACACACACTACACACACACCACACACAATGCCAAGCAGATAGCAGCTGCACACCATGTGCAATTCTTCTGCTCGTTTCCAAAATACGACGATGAAGCAGCACTTCCGTAATGTTTGTTGCACATCCGTTCACTATTTTGTCTTTCTGTTTTCCTCCATCAACTTGTTTTTTCCCCCTCATACATATTTCATTCCTGATGGAACACTCAAATTTTCCTCACTAAATGGATTCTGTTGAGGCTTGCTAAGAAGTTCAAGTTCAAGTTTATATCTATAGCGCTTTTCACACTGGACATTGTTTACAGAATGTCAGAGTTATGGAACGGAATGTTAATATAGAGTTTTAGAAAGCCCTGATGATGAGCGTGTCTGCTGCGACTGTGGCACGGAAAAACTCCCTTAGATGGTATGAGGAAGAAACCTTGAGAGTAAACCGGAGTCAAAAGGGGAAAAGCCGTCCTCATTTGGGTGATATCAATTATTTGTGTGATTATAAATTATAGGAAATACCAAAGTGAAAACATGACCATGGACATTACAGTTTGTGAATGTGAGTATTGTCCTAGTCAAGTCAAGTCACCTTTATTTATGAGCTGTACAGTAATAAATAGGACACAGAAAGAGTTTTGTTCATTTGCTTGGAATTATTGCTGGGGGGGGGGTCATTTGTATCCGTCAAGGTCGTCTATACACTGCCGTCGACATGATTATGCAAATGTAGATTTTCCCTAAATAATCTATAAAAATAGTATTTCTCATAATTTTCAAGTCATCAAGCATTAGACTATAACGAACCTCCAAATCATAAATTTTTTTTGGAATCATGGGGAGAGAGCTGGCCGGTCCCTGACTGACCACTTTCTTCCGTGGTACAAAAAAAAAAGAAGAAGCAAGTAGTAAGGTCATCTTTATACATGACAATGCACTATCCCATACCTGTGCATCATTGACTACTATGGGCATAAAACAAGAAAACCTCATGTTGTGGCCCCCATCCTCCCCTGATCTCAACCCTACTGAGAAGCATCACGAAGTGAAAGATATATAGGGGTTTGGGAGGCAATTCACATCAAAACAGCATCTTTGGGAGGCGATTCTGACGTCCTGCAAAGCAATTCCAGCAAAGACCATCCAAACACTGACAACGTCCATGCGTGCAAGAATTGTGAAGCGCCGATCCAATAAGGGGTCCGATGTCAAAATGTCATTTGGCGTGTTAAGATATTTTTGATTGAAATAGTTTTTGGTTTCAGAAAATATAACCTGCAAATGCTTGCAGTTTAACTAATGACCCTTTTGCATAATAAAGTGATGACCCATCATCTGGATAAGGACTGGATCAGAGAACTGCACTGACCATGTGATCAGGATACAGACTGGATCTGAGTAGTAATAATGACCTCGGAATAAACAGAAGACAGACTAATATAAGCGTAGATGCCATTCTGATCCATCACCAGTTCTCTCTGTCTTTTTTTTTTTGATGGTTTTGACATTATAACATTACGCCCACTTGTCTGGAGACATCCCTGCAATCAGGCTGAATATTTCATCCCAGCTTGAACTTGAAAACCAAAAGCCCATTACAATCTGTATCACCGCATCTTTATCCCCCCCTCCATCAGTTCAGACTCTTCTGTCCTGGTTTCCTGGTCACAAAATCCATTTTCAAGTTTTACTTCATTAATTATTTTCACTCCCACCTGCCAACAAGAGCCCCCTCACCCCCTCCCCTCCCCTCCCCTTTCCCCTCCCAAGCAGGAGAATAGCTTATCAAGCTCAATTTCTATCAAGAGTGGTTATATTAAAAACAACTACGAGGGCACAAAAACAAGTTGTGTAGCTAAAAATGCATTTTACAACCACATAAAATGCTGATTAAAGTCAATGGGACAGAATGCAGCGAACAGTAACGGTAGCAATGTCAGAGGAGGAAGTACCATGACAGAGCCATTTCCTGGAACGGACAGGCTAATCCACATTAGCGCTGCTTATCGATCAGCGGGTGCAGATGCATCATTTCAGAGTGCTGGACTTAAATGGGCAGGCGAGCTGAGAGTGGCAAAACTCTCCGTAATGAAGAAAGCGTCAGCACAGCTTTAGTGTTGGCCGGCGTTCAAGCTAATGCAGTGCTAGCGTGTATCGTGGCAATTGCATTGTTTGGCATTTTAGTTGGGAAACTTTGCTGTTCGCCTCATATCACAAATGATGCACTAGAGATTATGGACTTGGATTAGAAATCGCTGGACTTTTGCTTGCAGAGTTAACGTTTTAGACGAATTAAGTCAGCTGTCAGAAAAAAAAACCTTCAAGTATGCAAAGCACATCCTATATAACAAGTGACCATTGTGTTATCTGTACTATTAATACTATTAAGATGTTTGTGCTCCTGGAGATTTGGTGGTGACGTGAAGAATCCTGGCGTGCAGTCGGTGTTTACAGCCATCCCATAGTTGTTCATTAAGTTTCAGGACAGAGCTCCGTATCAGCCCCCAAAGATCTTCTGGTGGAGCTGGCTTTCTGTACATGGACATTGTCAGGAAAAATGTCATGCGACGTCATCCAAAGACATTTTACACAATCAGATCCATGTGGATTGGGGTAACAGATTGGGGAAGAATAGGAGACCCTTTTATTTGCCACATATACATTATAGCACAGTGAAATTCTTTCTTCATTTGTAGTATATCCCAGCTTGTTTTTGGAAGCTGGGGTCAGAGATGATACAGCGCCCCCTGGAGCACACGGGTTTAAAAGTTGATGATTTGAAAGAGCAGGTGGAGAGGCGTGAGAGCTGTAGGCTCTTTTTGAAGAACTAAAACACCACTGCAGCGCTTTTTACAGTATACAGTGGCAAGAAAAAGTATGTGAACCTTTTGGAATTTCATGGTTTTCTGAATAGATTTGTCATAAAATGTTATCTGATCTTCATCTAATTCATTGGTATTGACAAACACAATGTGTCTAAAAATAATAACACAATAAAATCCAATCTTTCTTGTCTTTATTGAACACAATCATTCAACATTCAAAATGGCAGTGGAAAAAGTAAGTGAAAGCTTAGAATGAATAACTGGTTGACCCCCCCTGGCAGCAATAACCTCAACCAGGCGCTTCCTGTAGCTGTGGATCAGACCTGCACATCGCTGAGGAGGAATTTTAGCCCATTCTTCCTGGCAGAACTGCTTTAGCTCTGTCATATTGTTTGGACGTCTCATGTTTATGGCCCTCTTCAAGTCAATCCATAGCATCTCTATTGGGTTGAGGTCTGGGCTCTGACTTGGCCACTCCAAAAGGCGGATTTTGTTTTTCTGAAGCCATTCTGTTGTGGACTTGCTCCGGTGTTTTGGGTCGTTGTCCTGTTGCATCACCCACTTTCTACACAGTTTCAGCTGATGTACAGACATTCTCACATTCTCCTGAAGAATTGTCTGATATACTTGGGAATTCATCTTCCCCTCAATGATTGCAAGCTGGCCAGGCCCTGATGCAGCAAAGCAGGCCCAAATCATGATGCTTCCTCCACCATACTTTACAGTTGGGATGATGTTTTCATGACGATATGCCGTGCCCTTTCTACGCCAGATGTAGTGCTGTGTGTTTTTTTTCCAAATAGTTCAATCTTAGTTTCATCAGTCCACAAAACATTTTGCCAATACCGCTGTGGAGTGTCAATGTGCTCTTTTGCAAACTTAAGGCGTGCAGCAATGTTGTTTTTAGTAAGCAGCGGCTTCCTTCGCGGTGTCCTGCCGTGGATACCCTGCTTGTTCAGTGTTTTACGTATTGTAGACTCATGAACAGATATGTTAGCAAGTTCCAATGATGCCTTCAAATCTTTGGCTGTCATTCGGGGTTGTTTCTTTACCTCATTGATGAGTGTTCGTTGTGCTCTTGGTGTCATTTTGACGGGGCGCCCACTTCTAGGTAGAGTAGCACCAGTCCCAAATTGTCTCCATTTGTAGATTGTTTGCGTAACTGTAGACTGGTGAATTTCTAAAGTCTTTGAAATAACTTTGTAACCCTCGCCAGCTTCATGTAAATCAACAATTCTTGATCGTAGGTCCTCTGAAAGCTCTTTTTGGCGAGGCATGGCTCACATAATCATGTCCTTCTTGTGCAGAGCAAACTCCAAAGGTTTGAGGGGTTTTTATCAGTGAAAGTATCTGTAGTCCACACCTCCAAACTTATTATCTTAACAAGACTCCAGGTATGCTAAAACCAATTAGCGCCAATTAGCTTTTTTGAGGTCATTAACTCAAGGTTTCACTTACTTTTTCCACTGCCATTTTGAATGTTGAATGATTGTGTTCAATAAAGACAAGAAAGATCAGATTTTTTTTGTGTTATTATTTTTAGACACATTGTGTTTGTCAATACCAATGAATTAGATGAAGGTTCTCATACTTTTTCTTGCCACTGTATATCGAGATGAATCCTACTGGAGCTCCTGCCAGAGGGTGTTGTTTATGAGGTAGTACTTTATCCAAAATTATCCAACACACCAACAAATGAAAAAAAAAACAACTTCTAATTGTACATTTCGATTTTTCCCTTTAGATCTTCTGATTTTATTAAAAAGAAACACGCAAGCAAGTAATTTGCAGAATGTGTTAACAATGCTTAATTGTATCTTTGTGCAAATGGACTCTATCTGATCAAGTCTCTCTATTATATATAAAAAATAGTTCCATACATTAGGATAAAATTTATCCATATGTATGAATGCAGCCAAGATATATTTTAAATGTTTAAATTTTGCCTATGAACATTATATAGATGTAAACATGTGACTTTTCAATACACTACTGGATTTCAAGGATTTCTAAGGCATGTATGCTAATGTACTTGATCCCTATAAGTAGCGTCTGGTGTAAATTTAATTTTAGCGATTTCGATGTTGGTCATGACACCTTGATTGCAACCTATTAGTTTATTACAATAATTACACTCTGCTTTGTCTTCGATATCAGATAAGGTCCTGGCAGATTTGACGCACAGAAGGTCCTGGAAGATTACCCGGTGGAAAAAAAAAGAGAAATTGATTTTTGATTCCCATCCTTACCTATAAGACATTGACATATTGGATGTCAATGAAAACATTTTTTAAAATATTTGCTTTGCTCTGGTCTGTCATGTTTATCTATATTAACCTTAATAATTAGTGTAAAAATGTAGTGTAAAAATTATGTACAGTATTATACATGCTAAGCTAAGATGTGGTCTCCATGGTGCCAATGTAAACATAATCTTGTTCCTAGTCCTGAATCTCCAAAAATCATTTTTGCCTATGGAGTAGATCGCCTGCAATGCCAGACAAAAGACAAACAGTTTTATCGTATTTTTCAAATTCAAAACACAGATAGAGGCCGAGCCATGAGCAAACCTTGTGTAAACAATATTAAAAACTGAGAACCAGGAAATAATCTTTTTAGTATATTTTTTTATAGAAATACTAAGGGAAATCTTTTTTCAGTATGGCTAAACGGGACATGGACACGTGTTAAAGATCAGACTTCACATTGTTCTTAGATTCTTATGGGGACTTCTATATTTGTTAGCTGCCTAAAAATTTTCTTTTTTCTCTACACAAAAAAACAACAACATATAAACAGTATTTGATTGCTGAAAAAAGGAAACATACTCCTCATCCATAAACATGCAACATGCTTCAAAGCTAGATTTGTTGCTCGTAAGTGTTAGCTAATAAACTAAACGCAGCACAACAGTCCCGGGAAGTCAGCAGGCGGCTTTTTAGATAGAAAACATTTTAGAAAGTGGGACAAAAAAGCAGTGGCTACAATCAAATAAAAGTACAAATCTATTTTTCATGGCCTAGTGGTAATTCTGTAAGAAGCACTTTGCTTCATTTTTTTGATAGCGCAACTTTTCTGTTTCTGTAAGAATGAAGATTCTATAAGCCTCTGGTGTGAGATTATTTCGGATGTATCACTAATAATGACGTCCATGAGGCGAACATTCATTACAATATCTAACAATCCCATAATTTTAAAATCATAAAATTCTTTATGATTTCTTTACGGTTTAAAAGTGTAGATGGTTAGACGTTACCTCATGAACTGCGTCAAAACAATCTAAAATACATCTCCTTGATAAATTGATAGAAAGAGGAAATCACTGTATCGCTTACGAAGAGGAACAAGACAAGCAAGAGCATTAACAGCACCATTATTACAGCTTTTTATAGAACTACCTAAAGAGCAAATGATATCATTACAGAGTTCATCTCTATGCTGATGATATATTACTGTACGTAAAGAATCCATCATCCTTACTCCCACAAGTCAGTAATCTGATTAACAACTATAGCAAAGTGTCTGGCTACTCCATTAACCTCTGGAAATCGGAGATTCGGCCTGTAACTAAACTGCAATATGGCGCTTATGTTGCACTTTTGGCAGTAAAACAACATATTGTGTGAGTAACTTACAGACACAACTTTAACAATGAGTTTGAACAAAATACTGTCAGGTAGAAAGACTGGCGTGCAAATCTGTACATTAAAAAGTGTACAATGTGTATTTAGAAGCATTGTTTATTGGGATACTATATAGTCAAGCTAGTGGGTTTTTTATTTATTTATTGGATATTCATTTTGGATAACATTGGACCTGGATTTTGGTAGCGTTGGCCATAATGTTCTTAGCAACTCTTCCTAAAATCAGTACAGGGTTCAGTGATTGGGGTTTGATCTAGAAGCATTGAATAACTTTTTATCGCCAGGTAATAACATGTTATTGTTGACATTTTTTTTTACTTGCACTACACTAATACACTAAAGTAATGAACTAATGGTTAAATCCTACCTAACGCTTCGTTTTACAACCAATGACGGCATTTCATTCTCACATCCATCGTGCATATTATGTTCATTTGCATTTTTTCTGTTCGTGTTACTATTATTATATCTACTAATTTCTATTCATTATGTTATCCCATATGTTATCCTGTTCAAGTCCCTTTATTTACTTACCTTTCCTTATATACCTTCCTTGCCTATATGAGTGTTTACCTCTTTGACATTTTACACATCTTATATATGTATATGTATATAAACACACATCTTATATATGTATATGTATAATACACACACATACATTCATATGTACATATATGTGCCTATTAAAGTGCCTGCAAGTGGATTTTTTTCTAATAAATAACACTCACCTCTTTTTGATCGAGCCCAGCTTTGTGTTGTGTCTGTGCTTAAATAGTCTTGTAAACAACTTCTGCCTTCTGCGCTGTTGATACTGTTTCTTCTGTACTTGCTCATTGATATTCTATCCCTTTTTGTAGTAACAATTCTTTATACTACAGATGCTTTAGGAAAATGTGGGATTTTAAAATAAAATAACAAAACAGTCCCTGTTTGACACTTTGATTAATTCCAGACTTTAACATTAACTCACACTTGAGTTCATAAACCCATGATGTTATTTATTAAATAACCATGTTCCAATGTTCCTCCATGAACATTTTAAGTATATTCACATGCTCTAAATAGATAGATTTTAAAGGCAATTAATAGTTATAGACAGTGCTAGAACTAATTTAGAGGAATACTTAGAAAAATGTTTTTATTGATTTAACATTTTATTCAATATATACAATCACAATGAAATCTTTTCCCGTTTCAGTACCAAAGGGTAGAAAAAATATGTATGTGTATACAGTGGTGTGAAAAACTATTTGCCCCCTTCCTGACTTTTTATTCTTTTGCATGTTTGTCACACAAAATGTTTCTGATCATCGAACACATTTTAATATTAGTCAAAGATAACTCAAGTAAACATAAAATGCAGTTTTTAAATGAATGTTTTTATTATTTAGTGAGAAAAAAAATCCAAACCCACATAGCCCTGTGTGAAAAAGTAATTGCCCCTGCACCTAATAACTGGTTGAGCCACCCTTAGCAGCAATAACTGCAATCAAACGTTTGCGATAACTTGCAACAAGTCTTTTACAGCGCTCTGGAGGAATTTTGGCCCACTCATTTTTGCAGAATTGTTGTAATTCAGCTTTATTTGAGGGCTTTCTAGCATGAACCGACTTCTTAAGGTCATGCCACAGCATCTCAATGGGATTCAGGTCAGGACTTTGACTAGGCCACTCCAAAGTCTTCATTTTGTTTTTTTCAGCCATTCAGAGGTGGATTTGCTGGTGTGTTTTGGGTCATTGTCCTGCTGCAGCACCCAAGATCGCTTTAGCTTGAGTTGACGAACAGATGGCCGGACATTCTCCTTCAGGATTTTTTGGTAGACATTAGAATTCATGCTTCCATCGATCACAGCAAGCCCAGCAAAACAACCCCAGACCATCACACTACCACCACCATATTTTACTGTTGGTATGATGTTCTTTTTATGAAATGCTGTGTTACTTTTACACCAGATGTAACGGGACACGCACCTTCCAAAAAGTTCAACTTTTGTCTCGTCAGTCCACAAGATATTTTCCCAAAAGTCTTGGCAGTCATTGAGATGTTTTTTAGCAAAATTAAGACGAGCCTTAATGTTCTTTTTGCTTAATAGTGGTTTGCGTCTTGGAACTCTGCCATGCAGGCCGTTTTTGCCCAGTCTCTTTCTTATGGTGGAGTCGTGAACACTGACCTTAATTGAGGTAAGTGAGGCCTGCAGTTCTTTGGATGTTGCCCTGGGATCTTTTGTGACCTCTCGGATGAGTTGTCTCTACGCTCTTGGGGTAATTTTGGGCGGCCGGCCACTCCTGGGAAGGTTCACCACTGTTCCATGTTTTTGCCATTTGTGGATAATGGCTCTCACTGTGGTTCGCTGGAGTCCCAAAGCTTTAGAAATGGCTTTATAACCTTTACCAGACTGATGGATCTCAATTACTTTTGTTCTCATTTCTTCCTGAATTTCTTTGGATCTTGGCATGATGTCTAGCTTTTGAGGTG
>JACRUU010000018.1:17896068-17951068 GCA_030449085.1 Kryptopterus vitreolus
CACGCGCACCTGTATGATTCCGAATATTCGCGCTGATTCGCAATAATCTAAGAGTCTTGGTTTTGGAAAGAGTGTGGAAAAGCTCACAATACAATAATAAACTTGCGCAACTGCGCAAACATGTTAACACGTTTTTCAGGGAATAACATTTCTGACATTATCTACTCTGATATAACGATTTCACAATGCATTCTGTCTGCCCATTGTAATAATGCAGAGGGAGCGACGTCTCGGATTCAGCAAAGCGCTTGAGGAATATTTGATCAGCCATTCACAAACAAGCTGAAAAATCAAGCTGAAAGCCTATTCCTTTTAATTATATAAATAATGAAATAAGTTTGGAGACATTTGTGTAGAGCTAACGACAACACTTGTGTGTGCTTTTTGCAACATCGTTTTCCCCGTTTATTCCAAATTTACTGTTATACCCTTGTGAAAGAAAAAGTGCACTTTTTCATACTTTTATAAAGTGTACTTATTGTGCAAATAATATACTTATAATTCTTTGTAATGTTTTTGCCGCTTACGTGCATTTTATTCGTAATTCATTTGAAATGTGTCACATATTACATTTATTTTCCGTGCAATAAGTAGATTTCTTTAAACCATTTAAGTGAGACTTTATTGCATTTTAATATGTACTTTCATTCATTAATTATAGTGTATTCAAAGTTAATGCAAAGTAACACACACTTGTCAGTTAAAAATACATTTAAGTGGGAATCAGATGTACCGTGGCTAAACACATTTACAGTATTATTATTAAATTAAATTATTATACATGTGCTTTCATTAATGCCAAGAAACAAGTGCACTTCTTTAAATCATTATTAAGAACATACTGATTTAAAATGGAAGTAAAAGGAGCAAAGAGGGCATTGTTAAAAGGTGCACTTCATCGTGCACTCTACATCACTTAAGTGGTCTTTAATTCTAATTCTAATATTTTCTCCGCAAGTGCACATCATGAAAAGTGTAACATTCTTATTTTAAATATGCAAAAAGTAGACTTTCAATACAATTAAGCACACTTCTTCTTTTTCACAAGGGTCGTAACCTTCTATCTTCTGGGATGTTTGATCCACTAGATTTTGCATCTGGAAATCCAAAACCATCCTGTACAGCTGTTTGTCTTTGTGGTAACAGTTTGCAGAAAATCCACATTGATTAGAAAAAGTCAGTTGTTTCAGTACTTTGGTGTATTTTCAGTAGTGTATTTCAACTGCTAAAACTGTAGCCAGTGATCTGATCAGTTCTTGTATCTGGCGAACTCTTCTAGGATTATTAATGTTGCTAAAGTCATGTCATTAGAACCAGTATCTGGAAAAATGAAAAGTAAAGACTGGTAATAACTTTACGTGACGTTTGTTGTTATGTTGTTATGGCTGAACAAATTGACCTAGTATTTCAGGCAGGAGATGTAAACATTACGGTCTAGATTCTCTTTTTTTCAGGATATGGATGGGATATTTTTTAGCACACAAATGTTTTTGTCCAGAGGTATGATTTTTTTTTATTTATTTATGTACCCGGGAGGGGGAATTATCTGGCGGGGAAAAGAAATAAAAGTGTTTTTTTTCCAAGCTTGAATTGGAGGATGATTGGTGTGTTATCTGTCTTTTAATTAGTTTTCTTCACGTTTTTGTATATTTAATTCATATTCAGCTCAGACACAAACACAATAATACACAAACAACACAGAGATAATGATCACACAGTTGGTTAAACCTCACTCAATTAACAGCTTGATACTTCTTGGCACTCCGCGCCCGCAAAAAGGTTAATGTAGGTTAATGATGGTTCTGCAAGGTTAATCCAGAGGTTCAAAATTGGCCTTGAGGGAGCCAGCTAGTGTGTGTTTTGGGTTTTACACAATTTGTATGCCTTCCTGCAGGTAAAGATCACTCACCCAAACAGAGATCCAGTCAGGAGGAGAGTCCCCATCTCCCTAAAATGACTCTTCCCCAGCTGGACACTCTGTCCGAGGAGCCGATAGACAGAGACGCAGTGGAGCAGCCAAGCACCACAGGTATGTGTACACCCACAAGTATGTGTATACCACAGGTCCACCCCTACAGTACATGATTTATAATGGTATATATTAGGGCTGTCAAAGGTGTGCATTACTAGAGATTTGCTCCTTCACTCTGCGTTGTATTGGTGAATGAACGAAACCCGAACAAAAAGGACAAAAAAAAAAACAAATGAATAAAGAAACTTCAGTCCGTGTCCTTCCCAGATAATTTCAGCATTGACCTTTCCTTAAGGAAGTCTATCATCTATCTATCTGTCTATTCCTATCTATCTATCTGTCTGTCTGTCTGTCTATCTCTATCTGTCTATCTATCTTCTATGTCGTTTCTACTATCTATCTCTCTATCTATCTATCTATCTATCTATCTATCTATCTATCTATCTATCTATCTATCTATCTATCTATCTATCTATCTGTCTGTCTGTCTGTTGTCTCTGTCTGTCTGTCTGTCTGTCTGTCTATCTATCTATCTCTCTTTCTTTCTGTGTCTATCTGTCTATCTATCTATCTATCTATCTATCTATCTATCTATCTATCTATCCATCTATCTATCTATCTATCTATCTATCATATCTATCTATCTATCTATCTATATATCTATCTATCTATCTGTCTGTCTGTCTGTCCCTTCTATCTGTCTATCTAATTCTTCTATCGGTCTTCTGTCCTATCTATCTATCTATCTATCTATCTATCTATCTATCTATCTATCTATCTATCTATCTATCTATCTATCTATCTATCTATCTATCTATCTATCTATCTATCTATCTATCTATCTATCTATCTATCTATCTATCTATCTATCTGTCTGTTCTATCTATCATCTATCTATCTATCTATCTATCTATCTATCTGTCTGTCTGTCTGTCTTTCTGTCAATCTACAGTCAGGTCCATAAATATTGGGACATCGAAACAACTCTGAAGTTTTTGGCCCTGTACACCACCACAATGTATTTAAAATAAAACAAACAAAATGTGCTTTAGTTGCAGACTGTCAGCTTTAATTTGTCAGGTGTTTAATTTGACCGTCAGGTGAACAGTGTAGGATTGACAACAGTTTGCATATGTGCCTCCCACTTGTTAAGGGACCAAAAGTAATGGGACAGAATAACAATCATAAATCTTAAACGTAACACATTTTTAATATTTGTTGCAAATCCTTTGCAGTCAATTACAGCCTGAAGTCAGGAACGCATGGACAACACCAGACGTTGGGTTTCATCCCTGCTGATGCTCTGCCAAGCCTCTACTGCAACGGTCTTCATTTCCTGCTTGTTTTTGGGGCATTTTCCCTTCAGTTTTGTCTTCAGCAAGTGAAATTCTTGCTCAATCGGATTCAGGTCAGGTGATTGACTTGGCCATTGCATAAGAGTCCACTTCTTTCCCTTCAAAAACTCTTTGGTTGCTTTTGCAATATGCTTTGGGTCAGTGTCCATCTGCACTGCAAAGCCCCGTCCAATAAGTTCAGAAGCATTTGGCTGAACATGAGCAGATAATACTGCCCGAAACACTTCATCCTGCTGCTTTTGTCAGTAGTCACATCATCAATAAATACAAGAGAACCAGTTCCATTGGCAGCCATACATGCCCACGACATGACACTGCAACCACCATGCTTCATAGATGAGGTGTTATGCTTAGGATCATGAACAGTTCCTTTCCTTCTCCATACTCCATTGTGAAGGTTTGTGTGTGTTTTCTTCACCAGGGAAACAATTCTTCGGTTATCCACCACAGTTGTTTTCCATTGTCTTCCGGGTCTTTTTGTGTTGCTGAGCTCACCGGTGCATTCCTTCTTTTTTTTAGAATGTTCCAAACAGTTGTTTTGTTTGTTGTTTTTTGCGGTCTCTCTGATGGGTTTGTTTTGTTTTTTCAACCTAATGATGGCTCGCTTCACTGATAGTGGCAGCTCTTTGGATCTCATCTTGAGAGTTGACAGCAACAGATTCCAAATGCAAATATCACGCTTGAAATGAACTCTGGACCTTCTATCTGCTCATTGTAATTGGGATAATGAGGGAATGACACACGCCTGGCCATGGAACAGCTCAGAAGCCAATTGGCCCATTACTTTTGGTCCCTTAACAAGTGGGAAGCACATATGCCAAACTGTTGTAATTCCTACAATTTCATTTGAGATACATTGTGGTGGTGTATAGAGACAAAAACATTCCCAATATGTATATATAAATATAAATATATTGAGAGAGAGAGAGAGAGAAGAGATAGATAGATAGACATATATTATAGACATATATATATTGACTAGTCCTGTGACGCAGCTTTATGCCTAACAACTCTTTTATCAGAAAGTGTCCTCCAAATCTCAATGAAATTCCTCTCGCAGGAACAAAGATGAAAGGTGATGCAGGGATTTCTTCGGCCTTAAAGGAGGAAGAGGAGACTCTCCCTGCGGATCAAGACCCACAGGAGGAGTAACACGCTGCTCACTTCTAATCATATCTTTATCAAACTGTTTATTAACCATCCACTTTGTTCTTCTCTTCACCGTCAAGCATTTTATACATCTGTAAACACGTCTCTATAGACAACAATCTCAGAATTATATTGTCTAGAGCAGAAGGGATTTTGTACTGAAAAAATGTCTTGCTTTTGTGTTTCCATAGTAAGTTTGTACGGATAAGCAGAAAAGAAAAACGCAGCGCCATACACAGCGTCAGTGTTCACTGAGAAAAAGAGAAAAGTGCTTCAGTATTCAAATGTGTTTATTGAATTAATAATTCATTTGAATGTTGCATGCTCAGATGATCAAGGGCTTTTTCCTCAAACACACAACTCCTTATTAAACTTTCTAAAGTTTCATCTGTACTTTTAAAGTTTTGCTCTATACAAACACATATCAGAATTTAAGATGAATTTTTTTCAGGGTTCAAGTCTCCAGAAAAGCAGACGCTTTTAGACATTTGTAATGTAGTCAAAATGTAGTGTTTATCAGTTTGCAGTGTGTTACTGTAGGTTGTTTTTTGAAATGGAATATTTGTTGCAAAATCTTAAACTTAAAGATGTAGTTTTAGAGTTTAATGACTGTAGATGTTTGGGGAGAAAAACATGAGGGTTTTTTTATATGAGAATTATTTTGAATAACAAATTAATCTTTCTTTGACGATCTTAAATACGTAGGTGACATTATTCATGATAGCTTGTATAATACTGCTTGTCCTTTACATTTATACAACAGTTTTCTATATACACACATTATATATATATATATATATATATATATATATATATATATATATATATATATATATATATATATAGTCATATAGTAGTAGTTAACTTTTCAATTACTTTATAAAAGTAAAGTCACTAATTACTTTTGATTACTTTCCTTTTGTCCACTAGGTGGCGCTTAATGAAGTGAACATTTTCATTCTCCATTCATCTTCTACCGCTCTATCCGATGAAATTAACATTCTAAGGAAAAAAAAATTCAAACCCTTGTAAAAAAAAAAAAAATAAATAGATTATATTTTTCAAAATTGAGCTGCATCGGAATAAAACTGTTTACTGGGCGACCAGCAGGGGGTAGTGTTAGGGGAGGGGGGGGGGGGCTTTGGGATTTGGATTATCTTTAACATTTTCATAAGTAACTGTTATTTAATTACACATTTTTTTTTTCTCAGTAACTGTAACGAATTACTGTTACGTTCATTTTGCAATTAAATTACGTAACCCCGCTTTTTCTGATTTTGTGATGAATCTGACTTTTCCGACCAATTGCAGTTCTTTCTCACAATGTTACCACAAGTGTACAGTACAGTTATGTAGAATGTCTTTGGATATGGTAGAATTACTTTTCCCCTTTACATGAAATAATAGACAGACACACAATGTTACTGTGAACAAAGCCAGCTCCATGAATGCCAGCACTTTTTGGATGAATTGGAACGCTCACTGCACCCCGACCCCCTCAACTGTTGCAGGATGAGGTTTTCCCATAGGCTTTTTATACAAATAAATGTAAATAAATATTTTTTTTTTATTATGCCGTCTCCTCCATAATATTAATGTTCAACAACACAATAATAAGAAGTTATAATAGTAATTATATATAAACTCAGACATTTTCAAATGCAAATCTGGAAAAAACATATATATATATATATATATATATATATTTTTTTTTAAATCTTTTTCACATTTTTATTTTATGTTTAACATAATTGTAATTAGTAAAAGTGAAGCCAGTGCAGTGATTTCTAGATTTTTAAACAAACATTGTGAGAACAAACCAGCCAGAAGTGTGGACACGCCTTCTCATTTAATGTTTTTCTTTCCATGACTATTTACATTATAGATTCCCACCAAAGGTATCAAAACTATCAATGAACGCATATGGATTTATATACATATGGAATTAAGTAAACAAAAATAAATAAATAAATAAATAAAAATAAAAAATAGCCACCCTTTGCTTTCCAACAGTCTTAAAGCACCATCTCCATTGGGTTTAGATCATGTGACTGTGTTGGCAGGTCATGCAGCGCGCAGTGTTTACTGTTTACTACATAATACCATAAGTGTTTATTCATAGTTTTGAATGCCATCCGTGAGAATGTAAATAGTGATGAAAATAATGAAAAAAAAAAAAAACATTAAATTGAAAAGTGTGTCCAAACTGGTAATATAAACAACTGCTGTTTTATCAATCAGATTTAAAAAATATATATATATATATTTTCCATTTTGGGACTTTTGGGACTATCTGATTATAATGTGTAATATTGTGTAATATACTTTACTAAATATAAAAAAAACACCATATATAATATATAATATTAGATTAATATTATAATAGAATATATAAGTAGTGCTATATGGAAAACCCCATAGATCTGGTGTGAGAGAGAGAGAGAGAGAGAGAGAGAGAGAGAGAGAGAGAGATCCCTGTGTGTGTGTGTGTGTGTGTGTGTGTGTGTGTGTGCGTGTGTGTGTGCGTGTGTGTGCGTGTGAAATGTGTGTGTGTGAAATGTGTGAAATAGAAATAGAACAAATGTGGAGTTCCTAGGAGACACCCCATAATTAAAAAAAAAAAAAAAAGCATATGGATATGTCCCTGTGTGTGTGTGTGTTTATGCATGTTAAAAGTAGTTTAGATATGCTTGAGCCATGTTTTGTATTTTTGATTAAGGGATGTTTTACGAGCTACACATTCAGCTTTGTAAAAATGGAAAAATGAGGTGGAAAACTTTTGTTCCCGAACCTTTTCTAGATTTTCCCGCGGAAACTTCAAACACAATATTGGATTTTTTTTACACCATACAAATGAATACAAACATTTTCCTGTTTTATAAATTCTAATGAACTTGTACGTGCGTAGCGAGAGAACAGATTAAATTTACTGTAATTTCACTGTTTTCTGTTACACACTAATTACAAACATAATGCTTTTAAATCTGAATCTCCATAAAATATAAATAATGAAAAAAAGAAAACATAGAAAATCAACTTTGTGAGTTTTTTTTGGGTTGGAAGCGCAGGACTGTTTGTGGTCATTCTTTATATTAACATTCATTCATTTATTTACCGACCAATAAACTTACTAGTGATGTTTATTCCGTATATAATTGAAATGAATTGAATTCCAAAATGCAAACAGATAAACATGAAAGTTGATCATAGTTGTTAAAGGGTTTGTTTCAAGGTGAAATTATTTGCAATACATAATTTGTTCAGCGGGGCACGGTGACGTAGTGGTTAGCACGTTCGCCTCACACCGCCAGGATCCGGGTTCGATTCCCGTCTCGGTCATGTGTGTGTGGAGTTTGCATGTTCTCCCCGTGCCTCAGGGGGTTTTTCTCCGGGTTCTCCGGTTTCCCCCCGGTCCAAAAACATGCACGGTAGGTTGATTGGCACCTTGGAAAATTGTCCCTAGAGTATGAATGTGTGTGTGAATGTGTGTGTGTGTGTCCTGCGATGGGTTGGCATTCCATCCAGGGTGTATCCTGCCTTAATGCCCATAGACGCCTGAGATAGGCACAGACTCCCCGTGACCCGAGGGAAGATCGGATAAAGCGGTAGAAAATGAATGAATGAATGAATGAATTTGTTCAGCATTAGAGCTGAATTACAGTAATAGTCATTAATCTATTGTTGTTGCTGATATTTTGGGCCTTAATTGTATTTACTCAATTTCATGTTGCTGTTGATCATTCCGTTTAAACATTGAATGAATATTTTATTGCTGCTTAGGGTGTATTTTCGGGCAGAAGTTTTTTGTTATATATCGTCGTTGTTAAAGCGTACAATGTTTGAATTTAGGAAACCTTGGCTGAAATTACACTGTTAGCGTTTTTGCTTCAGGAGGAAATCGCACGGAGGAGAAGAGTGTGAGAGAAAAACTCTAAAGATTAATGTCGCTCAGTGTAATTCTCAAACCACAGGTTTGTTCTGATATACAGTTTGTGTTCATAAATCTACTTTACAAATGACGTGTCCAGGCGAGTCTAGTTTAAAATATGTTGTTGTCGTTTGTTTTTTTGTCAGATAGCCAACAACTTGATTTGATAAAAAAAAATAAACAAACTTTGCAATGTTCTTTGATCAGGACATTGCACACATGTTTTGTGTGTGTGTGTGTGTGTGTGTGTGTGTGTGTGTGTGTGTGTGTGTGTGTGTGTGTGTGTGTGTGTGTGTGTGTGCAGGTAAAAAGTAAAAGCAACAAATGAAAACTAGTGTTTGAAAAATAAAAAAGAATAAATAATGTTTTATAATGTATTGTGATGGGTAGAATAGAGAAGTTGATATTACACAATCGCTCAGAGTTAGAAAACAACTATTCTACGAAAAATACACAATTGATTTGAAATCCAGTGATTGTTTTACTCGATAATCTGCCTGGAAATCAATAAGATGGATGATAACAGTATTATTCCTCCATGTAACAGAGCCTGTGTGAAGTCTGGATAAGCATTTTATAGTTCACAGACGTGTTCCTTTTATTTCTGTACAACAAACTAATTAAAAGGCAAAACCACACACAAATTGGACATTGAATGATGGGAAACAGTTCTTTGGAGTTCAAATTGGACTCCAATCTAACCTAGAGGTGAAATTTTAATGGTTTGGGATTACGAAAGTAAACTAAACCAACATGCCTGCTATTCTATACTTCAGCACCTGTCAATTCCGTCTAGACCAGGGGTGGGCGAACTACGACCCACATCCGGCCCATTTTAATCCGGACAGATCCATGTAATATGATCTCGCTCATTATTTAGAGAGAAAAGAGTTGTGTGGATTGTTATCTAGATCTGCCCAGTCACTGCACCTAAATCCTATTGAACTCCTCTGGGATGAACTGAATTACATGGTCAATAAAAAAAACTAATAATGTGATTTCTTCTTTTCCATCTCAGGGACTTTTTCCTTGCCACAGTCGCCACCGGCTCGCTCATTTACATTTACACTATTTAACCAGAGATAACTGCACAGTTAAGGGATAAGGGCCTTGCTCAAGGGCCCACTAAATTTGAACCAGCAATCTTCTGGTCCAGAGGTCAATACCGGCCAAACTACCACGCTCATAAGGGACAAACACCTTTTTCATTCTTGCATTATCTTTGCGATGCTGCTCTGAGACCTCTGATGTCCTCTTGTTAAAAACGCTATATATATATATATATATATATATATATATATAAATAAATTGAATTGAACTAATGAAAAACACATTTTATACAAGAGGCATGGCAAAGTTTGAAGAAACAAACTGTCCAAGTGCCAAGATTGTATAAATCTGTTATTCATGCAAAGTAATTATTTTTTAATGAAAATAAAGGGGAACATCTGGACCTTTATATATTTGTTTGGTCAAAGTAATTCTTCATACCAATAAATTATATATTTTATTACATATAAACCGAACGAACATATGTGTGTCTCTCAAAAACCTTACAAGACGTGTTGTCTTGTTTCCAAGGCACTGTGTACCAACAACCCCCCCCCCCCCCCCCCCGACCTGAGGATGGATTATGGACTGATGTCGAACACCATAAGAGTTTCCTTACTGTTTGTTTGCAACATAAATCATCCAGAGTGACTTACAGTTATCTTATTTATGCAATGAGTGGAGAACGATTAAAAGCATTGCTCAGCAGACTGGTAATGCAGGGATTTAAACTCACAACCTTCCTGCATCTCATTCACCCGTTTCTCACTTGCCTTTATTGTATAAGGCCTTATAAAACATCCAGGCCACCAAAGGAAGTCAAAGCAATCGTGTTTAATTTAATTACATGGAAACATTATAATAATTAAGAACTATTCTTTGTTACTCCACTAGGGGGCAAACTAGACCCTGGACAAAAGTGTATTTTTATTGTTTTTATTTTTTTTTTATCACTCGTTCAAAATTATATATATGTATTTTTCTTATGTGTCTCTATTAGCAGCCATATTTATCCTCTAAAGCCTTAAACCCTCACTAATGATTTTGGAAATTGTACCACTAGGGGGCGAACTAGGCACTGGCCTCTCCTACTGCCCTCTGAAATCCCAAAGCAGTTTTGTTTACTGTTACTGAATTGAAAAATAAAAGAAATAAAAAAATTAAGAGTTAGTTCTTTAATTTTCCACTAGGGGGCAAACTAGTGCACGGTCTCAGCCACTAAAAATGTGTCCAAAAGAATCAAGGGGGAAACGCTTATAAACTCCTACCAAGGTTTAAATCTGTTTGTAAATGATACTCGTCCCTGCGCTTCTCGTGATATGAAATCAGATTTCATGATTCTGGTCCGAGCTGGTTTGCAAAATGTGTAAAAATGTATGCATGAAAATTTCATCAGATAAATAAAGATATTTTAACATTAATGTGTGTTCACAATCTGTCTCTAATTGACGTTTTAAAATATTTATTTATTTATTCGCATTGGCCTTTTAAAAGTCATTCTTTTCTGTAATTTTACTTTTACTTTCATTGTTTTGCTTAAACTATTGTATTGAACTACATTTTAAATATCCCACACAGAGCAAAAATAAATAAACAAATAAATACATTTCAAAAATGCAAAGTAAGAAAAAAAAAAGAATGGCACGGAAACTACAGACCCAGATGAAAGCGAAAAGGTTTTTCAATTTCTCTCATTATCATAAATGATATTACAACATCAGGATGTTTTTTCACATCTGCATAACTCACAATCAACTCACGGACTGTAGTGTTATTTTAGTCTGTTCATGTCATTTTTTAGAGAATAAAATCCCTCACTCCACTCCAAGTGTTAAATAAAGTGACTCAATTTTGTAATGCGTTACTTTTTACAGTAATCTTTTACAGTTACTGCGAAAAAACATGTAATTAAATTACAACTACTTTTGAAATGTTGACGATTACGAAATCCCAAAGACCACTGTCAATACCCCCCCCCACCCCCCCCCCCCCCGGTCCGTCATGCACAAAGGGCAAAGCAAAGATTCAACCCCCTCCCCCGCCCTTACCCTGAAGACTTTTTTCGCACTTTTTCCGAGCGCCATCTAGTGGACAAATATAAACAGGTACTTTACTTTTATAAAGTAATTGAAAAGTTACACTGTTTATTACATTTTGAATAGGGTTATTTGTAATCTGTAACCTATTACATTTCCAAAGTAACACTGGTTATGAATCACAGAACTGCCTAAAGAAGGATACAGCCATGTCAGAAGTGAGAAGTAGAAACTAAAGTGGAATTTTTTTGTAGCTATACTTTATTAAAGTCATTATTTTTCAGCCGACTTATTACTTCTACTCCTTACATTTTCACCCCTTTACAGATTGAAGAATTTAAGCTTTAAGAATCGCCTTTAATCGATTTTTTTCCCTGCAACTTGCCGCATTCTTGCGGCAACCCTTTTTTCTCCACAAAATCCACTTTTTTTATTTTATTTTTATTTGAATATATGTGTGTTACCCATCTTCAGAATATCCACCAAATGGCGAATGGAACGATATACTATATCTACAGGTCAGAAATTGCCCCTAAACCCTTTTTCTATTACTCTGCTAAATTATTAACGGCAACGCTTGCACTGCATGCTATCCGAGGGATTATGTGTACAGTAGGCAACACAACTATACATTTATTATATTCAAACTATACACGCTTAACCCGATTACATTTTTGAAGGTGTTTTAAAAATGATGCGCCTACTATTTGTGTTTGTTTGTTGAATCATATTTAAAAAACGCCTGCCCATGCATGCAAAAAGAACAAGTGCAAAAGAGAATTAAGTGTATAATAAGTTTGCATAAATAATATCAGCATCCAGTGCTGAAGCAAACGTAATTCATGTATTGAAAAAAGAGAAAGTATCTGTATCCGTATTTTCTGCTCCTGTACACTTTAAAAATAGCTTATTTCAGTCTTTTCATAGTAAAAAAAAAAAAAAAAAAAACATTTTTCACAAGATTATTTCTTAAAAGTGATTATTTCTCCACTACTGGCTCATTTATCAAATACGTGTTTTCTCTTCGTCCTCCAGCAAATGACGCTACAGTAGAGAGTTCTGTAGAGAGACGTTTCAATAAATTAGCGATTGCGGTCGGCGCCGCCTAAACTTTTATCCTTAAAAAGCTTTTTTTAAATTTTATTCTTATGTTAATTTTACTTTTGTACTTTAAGTAGTTTTGAAACCAGCAATTTTACACTTGATTAAAAAGTTCGAGTTGAAACTTTCTCTCTCTCTCTCTCTCTCTCTCTCTCTCTCTCTCTCTCTCTCTCTCTCTCTCTCTCTCTCTCCCTCTCATCTCTCCTCTCTCGATCCTCTCTATCTCTCCTCTCTCTCTCTCTCTCTATATATATATATATATATATATATATAAAACTCCATACTGTATCTACACTCTACCTTAGCAATGAATGTGAGGAAACAAACCAATGGTGGCGAGGAAACCAAAAGTATGAAAAAATATTTGTTTGATATAAAACTTCTGGTGAATGTGAAGATCATAACACTAAATATTATGCAGGGCGCATTTTTCCGGGGAAGGGGGGGGGGTGAAGCCATGAGCAGAGAATCATTTCATAATAATTGTGTTCAGACGGAGGAACTTTATATTGACTTGCAGCGATGCTTCACTCTAAGTGGACAGTTGGAGCCAAGCCAGAATAGCGAAATAAATAAACGCGCCCCTTCTTAAAGTTTGCAGGTCCTGTCTGTATATATGATACATACAAAGTCGTCGTATAGTCTTTCTTCCTACATGATATGTTACACCACAGTGTCTATAGCATCGACAAGAAACAGTGTAGAAAAACCGGATTATGGCTTAAAGGGAAGCAGAACAATCTTTAATAAATTACCGATACAAATGACTAGAAAACGAAACTAAAACAAGAGCCAATTTACAAAAAAAAAAAGAATAGTAAAGAAACAGAAAACGCAGATGAAGAGGCAGTGTTGCATTTTTTTCCCCGGAAATCCAGAGCTTCCATCAGAACTCTGTTTCCTTGCAAAAGAAACAAAGCTGCCATGACAACGCAGCATCCCGGCATCTCCCGCGGCAATGCTCGGTATCATGGAAGCGTCAGTCAGCCCCCCCCCTCCCTCCCCTTCCCGAGGAGCAGAGGAAACAGTAGCGTTACGATATGATGGCCACAGTGCTATGTACAGCACCCATACAGGGTTATGAGGTTTAGACCACAGGACACACACACAGTGTAAGAGCTTTTTTGCGACGCCCCCCCCCCCCCCCCCCAATTCAAGCCGTTTTGCCATTCCACGGTCGATCGACGTCGGGGCTGGGGTCTGGACTGGGGTCCGGACTGGCATCGGTCGGGTCGGCCCTGTGTGACGCGCCACTTTGCTCTAAAGAGTCCTGGGACGAATGAAGGGAGTCGGCGTTGTTCACTTCATTGAGGGACTCGGAATCCCGACTGCTGCGAATCAGGGTGACATCGGATTTATGGGTCAGAGCTTCCCGCTCGGAACGCAGCTCCAGCTCCTTACTGGCCAGTTCTATTGCACAGACAGAAAGAGTGTGGTAAGGGTTAATAACCGGTGTTTGTTTAAATGAATGGTATTTAGACTTGTGGCGAGGATTTAATCGTCCCATATCGGTGTTTCAGCCTCACACTACAAACATGATCACATAATCTGCAAATGCAATGGGACACATTTTACATTTAAATTTTACGCCATTTGGCAGACGCCCTTATCCAGAGCGACTTACAACTGAGCAATTGAGGTTAAAGGGTTTTGCTCAAGCTTGCCCACTAGTGGCAGCTTAGTGGTGGTGGGGTTTGAACCCCTGATCTTCCGATACAGAGGCCAACCCCTTAACCACTGGGCTACCACGTCCCCACATTCTCGGCCATATATGGTTTCTTTTTATACACATTTGTTGAACATGTGAACTAGGTGATATGCTTTACATGGTGCTGGAATGGAAGATCTTGAGAGGTCTGCAACAAATGCTCTGACCTGAACTTAAACACAGACCGCACCTCAGGCCTCCTCACCCCCAAATATACTGCTTTAAAGCGTGCATTCAACTATGTTACCTGCGAAGTGACGGCATTCCACCACTAGATCACAGTGTATCGCACATCGCCGCTTACCGAGAGCGATTTTTGCAACGAGGTGATTTGAGAAATTTTTATCCCTGAATGTCCAGGAAGCGAAACATTGATGCAGATGGAAGGCACTTCCAAAGAAAGATGGGAAAACGAATACATGTTTGTGCTTCAAGGAGAAAAAGCGCTGCGTTCATGAGGAGTTTAATGCTCTAATATGTCATATACACTGTGAACACACACCTTGAACAGACAGCTCCTTCCAGCGGTCCTTGTTGCTCTGGATGATCTCCGAAAGTATGTGTCGGACACGTTTGAGGTCAATGCCGGCGAGCGAGTAATCGGTGGCCACGGAGTCGCGCTCGCTGTGTCTCTGGACCGACTCGACCACGGTGGCTGAACCTCGTCCTGTTAAACTATTAAACATCGAAACTATTATTTCCAACTCAAAAAAAAGTCAAGACCACATAATTTTTAGAAAATGAAAATTGTTTTTGTCGCTGATAGAAATGCTATTTTGTACTTGTCCATCTCATTATTCTGACCTGGGCCTAATACAGAAAGCTGTCAGTGTGGTCAGTGTGCTTTTACCTCGCCCTGCGCATGCCTCCTGACTTTAAAGCTTCCTCTATGAGAGGAGTGATGATCTTCTCTGTGGTGTCCACAAGCACAGAGAATGTGGGCTCCACGATGAAGTCGATGAAGCCTGCGGCGCACGAGGCGTGAAAAGACATTTACACGAAGAAAAACAAGAAGTGAAAAACATTTACACGTAGAAAAAAATGTAGTTTAGTATTAAACTACAGTTTAGTATTAAATTTAATCAATTAAATTACATTATGTCATTTTCAATGTTAACATAGTAATGTATATAACACCAAAAATAAACTATATAAATCAAAGGAAATAATTAGAACTCTATATAAAATGTTCCAAAATTATGCAATTCGTTATAGAATCAAATATCTAATCTAACATTTGTTGCTGATATTTATTTGATAATGATATTTATTATTACTATTAGATTTGTCAGATCTCTAAATACTATTATTATTGTTATTATTATTATTATTATTATTATTATTATTATTATTATTATTTTACAGAAAACCTCACATACTTTTCATCTATAAAGACTAATGGGATGCATTATAATTATAAAATAAATAAATGCAGACATCTTTTACTAAAGCTGATCAACAAAATTTGTGGACTCCCAAACATAAGATTTATTTGGGGGTTTTTTGTACTTTTTGTATATTTTTTATACATGTATTTGTTTTTTATATACAACTTTCCCCCCCCCCCCCCCCCCCCCACCCCCCCCCCCCCAAAAAAAAAATATCTTCATCTTGGAAGTAAACAACTGTGTACAGACAAATAGTTTAAATCTAATTTTGCTGTAGATGTTTGTAGTTTAGCTTTGTTTTCAAATGTATCAGGTTGAAATACTTATAATCCAATCTGGCAATTCTGTATTACTGTATAATTCCCTATTATCATTATTATATTATTATTATTATTATTATTATTATTATTATTATTATTATTATTATTATTATTATTATTATTATTACATCATCACATCACATCATTATTATTATTATTATTATTATTATTATTATTATTATTATTATCTCAACTCAAAATGATGTGTGAAGTGTGAGGAACAGAACAGCCTCATGGTGGCGACATTTAACTTTTAAAGAGAACAAGGGACACTGCAACAACCGTGGAAAGAGACCAAAAAACTGTTGGACAACAAGAGAGCGAGAGAGCGAGGGAGCGAGTGAGAGAGAGAGAGAGAGAGAGAGAGAGAGAGAGAGAGAGAGACG
Source organism: Kryptopterus vitreolus (assembly GCA_030449085.1). Taxonomy (NCBI): domain Eukaryota; kingdom Metazoa; phylum Chordata; class Actinopteri; order Siluriformes; family Siluridae; genus Kryptopterus; species Kryptopterus vitreolus. The sequence continues at coordinate 17,912,462 of JACRUU010000018.1, forward strand.
TACCTATCTGGGACTGGGCGATCATGGTGGCTTTGCGATCACACAGTGGAGAGAATGGCAAGCCCAACTCTACCTCTTTATCACCCTGGAATGGTGAACGGGCACAACACACACACACACACACACACACACACACACACACACACACACACACACACACACACACACATCAACACACAAGGTATAAGTATAAAACATTATTACAACTGGAGTTGGAACACAATGCACAACTGTACACTGTTAGTGTGTGTGTTTGTGTGTGTGTGTGTGTGTGTGTGTGTGTGTGTGTGTGTGTGTGTGTGTGTGTGTGTGTGTAGGTGGATTCCTAGGATTATAAAAAAGAAATGTCATGGATATGATCAGTGTGTGTGTGTGTGTGTGTGTGTGTGTGTGTGTGTGTGCGTACTTGTCTGAAGAACTCCTCCATCAGAGCCTGAGTCCAGCGGTAGTGCAGGTTCCAGCCTTTGGCCGGGTGGCTTATGTCTGCTGCATGGAGCATCAGAGACAGAGCTTTGGGCTTGTCTATCCTGTTTTGCACACACACACACACACACACACACACACACACACACACACACACACACACACACACACACACACACACACACACACACATATATTAATCCACATCTAAACAAATACAGGCAAAAAAAAAAACAACAACAACAAATGGTGGCATAATTTATCTCCTATTTTTCTCTCTACTTTTTCTATAATCAGTCTCTTTCTAATTAAACGTATTAATCCTATTTAGATTTTTGACCAAAAGTTCAGGCCTTTTTAAAAAAAGAAAAAAAAAGAAAGAAAAAAGTGTTATTATAAATGAACACAGGATCCATCAGGAACATCATTTTTACTCTGCACTGCCATCTGCTGGTCATGGTTATGAATCCTCCAGCTTTCCCATAATACACACAAAAAAGAATGGGAACGTAGTCTTTTTTTTCTTTCCTCTATTTTTTTCATAAATCATGTTCTTATTCAAGTCCCTTATTCAAGGTATTTATACCTTTCGTGTGCAATCAGAGTCCCTGAAAATAATTGGTTACTGTAGAAACAGAGAAATATTCGAACAACTGGCATAAATATTATCAGCCAGTGTGTTGAATTGCAGCCGCAGCTGCGGTTACATTATGCACATTATTACATTTCTGTTGTAATTGTAATACATTGTTTACCTCTTCACACACAAGGTTACGTGCTTGAGCTATATCATGTTTACACACATTCTGTAACCTTTTAATTCATATTACTGTTTTTATTACAATTATATTGTATTTTATCTCATATTTTTACTCATTTGTAATTGTACTTTTTTTTGTTTACTTTTTTTATGATATTTTAAATTGTATAATTAATTAATTAGTGTATTACTTAATTAATTAATTGAATTATTTGTTTATTTATTTGTTAAATGCTTTAATCAACTGCTTTAAAATTGAATTAAAAGACTTATAATAATAATAATAATAATAATAATAATAATAATAATAATACGTCATTTAATTCTATATTATAGCTGTTGATTAAAGCCTTTCACTGCACATCATACTACATGTGTGTGTGTGTGTGTGTGTGTGTGTGTGTGTGTGTGTGTGTGTGTGTGTGTGTGTGTGTGTGTGTGTGTGTGTGTGTGAAGGTGGTAAAAAGGTTTATGTTGTCACACGTACAATACAATAATACAATACCAGTGATGTTAGGAAGCTGGGCTCAGAGCGCAGAGTCCCAGCTTTATATGTTTATACGTGGGTCCAGGTGTGTGGGCTGTGTGTGTGTGTGTGTGTGTGTGTGTGTGTGTGTGTGTGTGTGTGTGTGTGTGTGTGTGTGTGTGTGTGTGTGTGTGTGTGTGTGTGTCTCACCCCTCTGGTTGTTGCAGTGAGTTCCTCATGGTTTTAATCTGCTGAAAATGGCAGGACATATCTGTACTCATGACCATCTCGATCACCAGTGTGCGCAACTCTCTGCACACACATCAACACAGGAGAGAGTAGTTACATAATCACATCAACACACACACACACACACACACCACACACACACACGCACAACACACACACACCCATTACCCCACGCACATACACAACCCGCTCAGCAGGAGATTTCTCCGAACAGACCTTTCATGTTGACAGGAACTTAGCGTTGAGTGCTAGCTGAGCAGACACACACACACACACACACACACACACACACACACACACACACACACACACGTGCTATTAGGGTTTTGGGCTCACCTCCAGTCGTCTTTCGACAGGTTGATGAGGATATTCATTTCATCCTCCTGCATGAGTCTGTATGCGGCACTCACATGATGATTCTCTAGGACCGAGCGGTCGTTATAGAGGATGGCCACCTCTGACCTAAATACACACACACACACACACACACACACACACACACACACACACACACACACACACAATCTGATACAGCTCTAATGAAATCATGATAGTGTGTACACGCTATGGAGTAGGTACTAATACTTGATGTGTGTGTATATGTATCTATATCTATATATATATATATGTATGTATATGTATATGTGTGTATATATATCTATATATATATATATATATATATATATATATATCCGATAGATAGATAGATAGATAGAGATAGATAGATAGATAGATAGATAGATAGATAGATAGATAGATAGATATTCAGATGCCATAGATATATTTCTATATTCATAGATATTGATCTGCATCCTGGGTCACCACAGCGGCTCATCCGTCTCCATATCGCTCTGTCCTCTACATCCACCTGCATATCTTCCCTCATCATCACATCCATAGACACTTCCTCTTTTCCTCCTGTCTGTCACCTCTATCCCCAGCCTTCTTCTCTTGACATAACCCATATTCCTCATCTGCACTCGTTCAAACTATTTCAGTATCCCACCATCCCACCTCGTCTCCAAAACATCCGACCTGCACAGACCCTCTAATGAACTCATTTCTAATCCTGTCCAATCACAGCAACTTCGACTCCGCCGCCTCCTGCCCCGCCTCCAGGTATATGAGTTCACTATATATATATATATATATATATATATATATATATATATATATATATATATATATATATATATATATATATATATATATATATATATATATCGTATAACTGGAAATAAATAATTGACTGGCAATTCTGATTCATACAGTCTCTGCACTGCACTGCAAAACCCGCCTTGAACCCTTGAAAAGAGCAAGAGTCACTTATATCTAGTTAAAATGTACTTAAATCAAGCAAAAACCACTAAACAACTTTTTAACCACTAGAGGCAGCTTAATTTTGGGATTCGAACAATCAGCTGGTCTAGCCTTAACCACAGAGCTCCAACTGAGTAACAACCTCCCGTCTAGGTTTTATAAACACAAATTGGACCTTTTCTTAAGACTCTTGATATAAGAATTATTCGGCAGAGTATTCGTCTTTAAATCAGAACAACATTCTATTTGAACATTCACTTTATTCTCGCACTTTAAAGCCGTCTCTTGTTTCTAGTGAAATTTTGCTCAGTTCACATTTACTCGCCCCGACGTGACAAGTACAATATTCTTACTTTAAGAATATATAGTCTAATGTGTCATTTAAGACGTTTTTATCTTTTATGGCAAAAAACAAGACCTATTTTCTAGAAATAAGCTTTTATTTCCTTCCTTAGATTTCAGTTTTTGCAGTGTAACAAAAAAAATCCTTCACACTTATAATCAAATAAAAAGAAAAGGCGCACTCCTCTTTTAAGCCTGCTGACTACGGCATATCCCGGCACCTCTTAAAAGCTTTTGCTGATAGATTTTGTTCCCTTAGGGAAAGGGCGAATCGGAGCGATACACAGCTGAGACGAGAAGCAGCGAGAGGTTAAAGAGAAATTACAATATCTGAAAGATAAACTTTACTGAAAAAGTACTGTCTCTGTCTGTCGGTGAACGCGAGGTTTATGAGTCGGCGCGAGACAAAGGTCGTCTGGTCGAAAAAAACGCAACAAATGGGCAAGAATATCAGAAACGGATGCGGATGCCAGCACACTTCTCTTTGGACATCGTTTTATGTTGGTTTCTTAGTGCTTTTAATACTGTAATACTCATTTCTGAAAGGTTTGGGGATTTCAGTAACGGATGATCAGGTCGGATTTTGACACAAACCAATTTACAAGGAACGCTGCAAAAAGAACATTTATGCTGATGGAAATGCTTCATTCACAATAAAGACCAGACAGATGTGATGGAGTTTATATAACTATAGTCAGAAATGACAAAATGCATAACACACATATGTTTTTCTGCTCAGCAAGATTGTGTAGAGTGCTTATTTGTCTTACTATAGACTTCCTGTCATTTAACATTTACAGCACATGGCACACGCCCGTATCCAGAGCATTATAACTGAGCATTTGAAGGTTAATGGCTTTGCTCAGAGGGGCACGGTGGTTTAGTGGTTAGCACGTTCGCCTCACACCTCCAGGATCCGGGTTCGATTCCGGCTCGGCCATGTGTGTGTGGAGTTTGTGCATGTTCTCCCCGTGCCTCAGGGGGTTGTTTTCCGGGTTCTCCGGTTTCCCCCCGGTCCAAAAACATGCACGGTAGGTTGATTGGCACCTTGGAAAAATTGTCCCTAGTGTATGAATGTGTGTGTGTGTGTGTACTGCAATGGGTTGGCATTCCATCCAGAGTGTATCCTGCCTTAATGCCCATAGACACCTGAGATAGGCACAGGCTCCCCGTGACCCGAGGGAATATCGGATAAAGCGGTAGAAGATGAATGAATGAATGGCTTCGCTCAAGTGCCTACTAGTGGCAAAACGATGGAGGTGGGATTTGATCTTGTGATCTTCTGGTCCAGAGGGCAATGCTGAGCTACCACCTCCTATTTCAAACCAGTCTGATGATTTTCATCTGATCTTTGTCATGTTTCAGCCTGTCCGAGGTTTTGTTGTTGTTGTTGTTGTTGTTCACACCTTTCTATAACTCTAGAGACTGTGGACAGTAACAAAAAAGTATCTGTACTTCACTGATTTTGGGAAGATGTTTACTTCACGCTTCAGTCATTTACTTTTTTAATCAACTCCTTTTACAATCCCTTTTTTATTTATGAGCGGATAAAAACAAGTACGCAATCAGGGTCGAGTGCGCTCTGATCGGAACTTGTTTTTATTGCCATATTATCTAAGCACAAACATACAGATCAGTGTCAGTTCAACAGCAGGAAGGACATTTCGAGAGGAAAAAACGATGGAAGAAACTCCTGACTCTAACGTGCCACAACACCCGTAACCTTAATAGCGCAATTTATTTTATTTTAATAGAGTTGCAATAGAGTAAACATTGTAATAATGTCTATTAATAGATTGGTATACTCATTAATATTACAATTTAAATGCAAATTTTATTTGTGTATCTTTATTTCACAAATAAAATTCGAATTTAATGGTAATTAGAGGTGTTTCATATAAACTATGCTGAAAAAGTCAAAGTCTTGTGACAAAAATGGTAATACGAACATTCCATTCATATTAAATCATAGTACTTATGTATAAAGATACGTAATTATATTAAATCATTGTACTGTGGATACTTTTATTTAAGTGAGAGTTTCAGGGGAGCACTTTTACAGTCAAATATTATCTCTAATTTAACTCAGAAAGACATGATTTGTCCACCATTTGTGACCTTTTCTCAAAGAGGTCCCTAGTTTCTGAAATTGTCAAACATCGTGACATCGTTAACCATGACAATAGTGCAATCCTCATTTTAAACCAATCACACCACCATTGGGAATCTTACACAAGGGTCCAGTTTGGCGATACTGGAATTTGAACTTAAAACCCCTAAGCAACGATTTCCCCACAGCACTACAACATAATTTATGTACAGTATAAAAATCACATTTAATCACAAATATGGAATAAAACTCATCAATTAGATAAGACAGAATGGCACACAAACCTGGTCTGGATGTGGAAGTTGTTGGTTGTCCCAGTGTGTTCAAAGTCATGAATGGCAGCAGCAAACACCATGGCTAATATTTCCAGTTCGGTGAGCCAGTGCTGTTATACATCGAAACACACACACACACAAAAAAGTCACTACGCAACGGTTATAAAGTTTGAAGAATGAGCGATTATGCTAATCTCTGGACATAAATCCGAAAGCAGAGTTTTCCAGACGCTTTACCATAATACCAGTGTTGAGCATCAGATAGTGTGCGGTCTGGGTGACATCAGCAGCGTGGATCAGGTTGTGGTAAGGATTTTTGTGCTTGCTGTAGCCGACCTCCAGAGCCTCCACAAATGCCACCAGAGAAGACACAGGTATCTGCACAAGGCAGAAGTACAACAGGATAAAAATCGCTATAAGGATTATATTAAAATTCTAACGTAATTCTAAGACTTGTTGTTCTTCCCCAAACCTTTAGCACAAAATGTGAATAGGATGTGGTTGGATGCAGTAGAATTACATTTTCCATTTACTTAAACTAGGAGACCAAAACCTGTTCCAGCATGACAATGTACAGAAGACAACTCCATCAAGGTAAGGTTTATATATTTAGTCGCAGGGATATTCAATTAGTTTTTCACGGGGGTCAGTTCATGAAAAACACCCCGTATGAGGGGTCGGAGAGATTTGGGTTCTCAACATGGGCTCTCAACGGCAATATGAGAGCCCATATTTTGTATTTTTGCCACTTAAGACACCCAAGTTTTATACATTTAAACATGTTTATACAGTATGTTGTATCTTGAAACTGCATAGTGTCAGTGCACTGTACAAACATTCAAATGTTGTATTTTGAGGCATAACAAAATCAGTGCATTGCTCAAGCAGGATTTTTTACATTGACAAGTTGACAGTTGTAACATGAAACTGCATCGTACATGTATTTTAGATGCACAAGTCTTCAACAAAGTACATATGCTATGTTTTAAACGTCTTTAGTTGAAAGAGACATGTTTTTACACTGATTTTTTTGTGGAAAAATACAAAGAAAAATAAACAGGAAAAATTAACAAAAGTTATTATCTATCATCGTTCTGTCAGTCATCGAGTCTCACCATAGAGGGCGCCACTTTATTATTCATTCATTCATACATTCATCTTCTACTGCTTTATCCGATCTTCCGTCAGGTCACAGGGAGCCTGTGCCTATCTCAGGCGTCTATGGGCATTAAGGCAGGATACACCCTGGATGGAATGCCAACCCATTTCAAGGTTCTCACACACACTCACACACTCACACATTTAAACACACACATACACTAGGGACAATTTTCCAAGGTGCCAATCAACCTACCGTGCATGTTTTTGGATCGGGGGGAAACCGGAGAGCCCGGAAAAAACCCTCTGAGGTACGGGGAGAACTTGCAAACTCCACACACAGCATGGCCGAGACGGGAATCGAACCCGGACCCTGGCGGTGTGAGGCGAACGTGCTAACCACTAAACCACTTCATTACTTACAACTAAAATACATTTTATTCCAGATATGTCTTTGTCACACTAGGCTATTTGGATGGCCAGAACAAACTTTGGGCCTGGGTTCGGTTCGCGAGCCGCCAATTGAATATCCCTGGGTTAGAGTGAAAGATTTTGTGTTTCCAGCTTTATCTCTCAAACATATTAAATACACCACAGCCCTTACTGGCTCAATGATCACAAATATCCCTTATTGCCTACATTTATTTACAGTCATATACAAAACATTATTATGTGTGTTTTTACTTTCAAGCAGCTTCTATAATTGCATAATTAGTGCCTCCAATATGAGCTATGTCAAACATGCATAAACTGGCATTGGAGGAATACATACATTAAATTGGCTGTTTTGGGGCTATGATGCAACAATAAACAGCATCATTAAGGGACTTACTAATTAGAGACACTTACAGAATAGTGTAAAACTTTTGCCCACATGGTGTATATTTTCAATATATCTAATCAATGGGACTCTTATTTTAGGTTCTTATAAGATATTTTTGCAGTACAAATGACTATTTTATACTTACTATTTAGTTTTATAGAAGGCTGAATATAGAATTCATAGCACTTTCACTTTCATGCATAAACTAACCCGGCCTTTACGCCAGTTTTAGTGAAGGCTTCCTTAAAGACCTTGTCATGACATTTAATGGCGTCCCTGGTTGGTTTCGCTTCATTGCTGATCTCCTGAAGCATTACAGCACATCATTAACACTTTGCTCAGCTGAGACCAGGCTAGAATTATTCCCAAGATATTATTCTTGCAGGACGTTTTTATGCAACAAGCTCTTGACCCACCATACTCTTGTTTGAATGAATGAGTGAATTGTCATGTGATCGAGTGAGAGGTGTGAAGTTTGTTCTTTAGGTGAACAAATTGGCGACCGAAATGGCTGGGAAATGTGCAACCAAACAAAATTGTAATGATAAAATGTATTATGAGACGGTATGTATTATCTTAAGAAACCATATATAAACTCATAGGCAGTAAATGCATACCTTCTTTTATAAAGTTTTATAACCTCTTTATGTCTGTAAAGCTGCCATGAGATAATACCCATTGGTAAAACTGATATAAAACGGAATTTGGAATGAGCCAGTTGGACTTTTGTATCTGTTTTACAATTTGAACTGAACATCTTATTTAGCTGCATACAAATGTCTTAGTATCTTTTACCTTCATGAAATATAACTACATAACTCTCCCGAGTTGATGTTTTGATGTTAAATTAAATGTGATACAGTGCACAAATTGGGAAAAGCTGATATTAACAGTTCTGTATTTGGTGGGAAACAGAAACTATGAAAATATTGTTATAGTGTCTTACAGCACATGATCCCTTGATTTCTCTCGGCGGTGTCTGTAGGCGGATGGTTTACTATCATACACAACACATAAGGACCTTGAACAGGTTCGCCTACACATTACTTACGTGACGACTGTGCATTTTATTTAATTAGAGGTCTACAGGGTAAAGGTGTTAACAGGTCTGAGTGATCATCTACCTCATCCTTTATGTCTTAACAAAGCCTGGAATTTGGCTTGTTAAGCTAATACATATCTCCTCATAAATTTATTATTACAATTTTGTTTGATTTCCCATTTCCCAATTTATTCCCCCTAAAGAATCTCTCACTCTCACTCGATCACATGACAATTCAATCATTCATTCGAACAACTGTATGCTGTTCAAGAGCTTGCTGCATAGAGTAAGAATAATATCTTGGGAATAATTCTAGCCTGGTCTCAGCTGAGCAAAGTGTTAATGATGTGCTATAATGCTTCAGGAGATCAGCAATGGAGCCAAACCAACCAGAGACGCCATTAAATGACATGATATCCCAGTATTTCAGTTAGTTGTTCACAAACGTTTCTGTATGTCATGTCTTATTAAGTATTATTATGCAGTGCAATAACGGAGCTGTGATTAATAAACATTAATCTGGTTCCTCTCAAGGTTTCTTCCCCTTGCAACCTGAGGGAGTTTTTCCTTGCATTGCCCCTTATTGCCTAAATTTATTTACACTCATCTACAAAAAAATATTATGTGTGTTTTTATTTTCAAGTAGCTTCTAGAATTGCATAATTAGTGCCTCGAATATGATCTATGTCAAACATGCATAAACCGGCATTGGAGGAATAGATACATTAAATTGGCTGAGACACCATTAAATGTCATGATGAGGAAGCCTTCACTAAAACGGGCGTAAAGGGAAAGTGAATTCTATATTCAGACTTTTAGGAAACTAAATGCTAAGTATTAAATATAAACAACAATATCTGTACTCCAAAAATATCCTAAAATAAGAGTCCTTTTGATTAGCTATGTGGAAAATATACACCATGTGGGCAAAAGTTTGTAGACATGTATAGAATTTGGCAGAGCAACTTACGACTGGGGGTTAAGGGCCCTCTAGTGGCACCTGGGTGGTGCTGGGATATGAACCTGCAACCTTCCAGTCCAGTGCTCAATGCCTCAACCACTGACTTACATCTACATCTGCTCAAAGCTTTTCAACTGAATTGAGGCTCTATTGCAGGTCCTACAAAGGTCTTCATCACGCAGGAACAGGTTTAGGTCGCCTCGTTCAAGTGAAGTGAATGTTCAAATCTAACACATCCAAAGACATCTTATACCATTATGGTAACCGTTTAAAGAAAAACAAAACATGGCAGGGTATGTCTTTCTACTGTATTTCTAAAAGGCGTACACAAACGGAGGGATTTGAGGACAGGAAACCAAAAATCGCGCAGTGAGACGGTGTGTAGGTGTCGTCTCTCTGCAGAGCCAAAAACCTAAACTTGGATTTCCCAGCATGAGTGTGTCCAAGTGCAAGAGCTATTTTTGTTTTCTGGTGATGAGCATGTGGGTATGTGTGTGTGTGTGTGTGTGTGTGTGTGTGCATATGATAAGCGTCACACAAACCCTGAAGCGGTTGATCAGGTCATATCTGGTAAGCAGTTCGTATACCAGGAACTTCAGCGCGTGCTCGCTGCTCGCCTCGTGAAGCGTGAAGACGTCAAATGACCATTTATCAACGTCCTGGAAACACAACAGCACAACATTTCTGTTACATTTTGGCGAGTATAACAATGCGGCATTTATACAGTATGATACCAATATTGTTTATTCGAATATTTAACATTCGGTGTCAGTGCTAGTTACCGTAGATCACAGTGTGCAGCAACTCACAGTGCAGCTACTATATGAGGATGGATTTGGGGTGCAACGTTTTAGAAATGCAGTTTCTGCATGTAAACACTAAACAGTGCATATAAAACAATGATGGGTCTGTAATGAAGATGGGTTTCCTCTTGAGTTTTCTTCTTCATACCATCTCTCTCATTAGAGACAATCTTAATTCTTTTTCTGATGAAGTTTAATATACAATATATATAATTTTACATATTTTAATTCCGACATTTGTGCAATGATTGTTTTTGAATGGAAGGTTGTGGGTGATTTGTATCATGTGGTATCATGTGGACCAGGAGTGGGTAAGCTTTTTGGCTCAGGGGCCACATTGACTTTTAAAATTGGACAGACGAACCCTGTTACGCGTTTACGCCTGGTATGAGGTTTGATCACAGCCCAAAATGGCTAGCTATAACGCTGGCTACATTTGCGTAGGACTGACAATTTGCATTTGTATTCACAGAACAGAACACCTCAACAATGATGGAGCTGTAATGAATAGACATTCAGAGCCACCCAGATGGTTCCTCTCAAGGCTTCTTCCTCATACCATCATTGTTACTGTCACCAATGGATTATTCATTAGGGATAAAAGGAATACACTTACAGTCTCTAAACCTATAGACACTAACATGCAATTTTTTTAAATATCTCTGTAAAGCTGTTTTGGGGCATTGTTAAATGAGCGATGTGAATTTAAATCATATTTACATTTCATTTCTGGCAAAAAAAAAACATTCTTATTACAAAATTAATTACTTTTAAATATAAGCCATCGGTGACATGTTTCAGATAAGACTAACAGCTAGAGAGAGAGAGATAAAGCATGCTGTGACATAACCATAGCAACCCATGTATAACCAGATGCCATTAATGAGTGTGTGTGTGCGAGTGTGTGGTAATTTAACAGGAAAAAAAAAAACGACAGCACATTTCCTTACTCAAAAAAAACTCAGAGAGACTCTATTTTACGAATGCTGAGATGTAGCCATGGCGTAAATGGGATAACAGCTGAAACGTCCTGATAACAGGACATAATGAACTCGCGTTGTGCTGCGTCCCCCCCCCCTTTTGCAGAAAACGCCGCTTTATTATCTCTTACATAACACGGCGCCATTTTCTTCTGTGTCCCTCAATTGATTCATTGCACTTTTAGCACACTTGTTCCTCTGCTGCCTTTAAAGGACTTTTTTTTTGTTTTTTTTCCCTCCATTTCCGATTCATCCAACACCTCATTATTCATCTCCAATAATAAAGTGTGTGTTTAAAAAACCAGAGCCAACTGTAAAGAGAAGTTTCACATCGCAAGCTATTCATTCCGATTCTTTCAATTAAATGTGCGGGATAGTTTAGGATTCGGACTGAATTAAAATCCCAAGACGTTTCAATCGGCAGATTTTATTAAAAACATTGCGGATATTTGTATCCGTAATAGGCGAATGAGCAACATCTATAGGACCGGCATTGGGTGCAGTTTAATAGCAGAGCACAATTCTGTTTGAAATGTTTCTGCATGTTTGAAATCTCCAAGGATTTATTCCCAGAGTGACCTACAGATGAGCATTTGAGGGGCCAGAACTCAAGGGCCCAGCATTAACAGGGTGATTTGTACTCAAGAGCTTTTGATCAGATGTGAAACATCTTAACTGGAGTGCGTCTGCTTCCCACCTTTTAAACCGAAAAGTAGAGTAAATACATGTGAAAGCAAAGCGCCACATTTTAACATATAACTTTGTAAAGAGTGTCAACATATCCAGTTTTATAGCCATTAAAATGTGCTTTGTGTATTACTTAGAACAGCGGGTCATACTTTTGGAAGGAAACATATAGCTCAGCGGTTTGAGGCTACTGATCAGAAGGTCAGGGGTTCGAAGCTCTGTTATCGCTAACCTTCCACCTTTGGGTCCTTGAGCAGGGCCCTTAACCCCCTGTGCTCCGGGGGGCGCCATATCATGCCAAATCATTTGTTTCATTCATTCATTATTGGTAAGGGACATTTTATAGTATTTCATTAAATTACAGTTTATGATAAAAAACTGTAATTTAATGAAATTACATATCAGGGGAACACGGGTATTTTACATTCTAGAAACAGCAGTACAGCAGTACCGTACACACCTTTACCTTTACATTCTTTTATTACAGGAAGCTGAATTTAAAATGAAATTATATTAAAGTGTTTTGGTAGTATATTTAGGGATCAAAATATACATATAGACATTTATAGGAATTTTTTGGACCACTGTTTTCCCCAATCGCAGGTGCTCTGGGAACATAACCGCCGTGGATTTCCGTATTATTACATGTCTTATACATGTATACAGTTTATTGACACCTGACCACAAAATTGTTACGGGTATTTTTTGAGCATCCCATTCCAGAATTAGTCCATATTTACTTTTATAATACAGCATCTTCTGGGAAGACGACGTTCCGATTTTGGAATGTGCTTGTGGATACGTTTTATGTATTCAACCATAAGGGCATTAGCACAGACAGCTCGTCATGTAAGTGAGGTGAGGAGGCCGGGAGAGGTTCAGTCAGCATTCACATTCATCTCAAAGGTGTTCAGTAAGGATGAGGTCAGAACTCTATACTCTAGCAGCTATCTTCTAGTCCAATCTATGTACTGTATAGAACAGAGGGTCACCAACCTTTTTGAAACTGGGAGCAACTTTATGGGTCATACAAAGGGCTACCAGCTTGATACACTCCTCTGAAATACCAAATTTGCCTTTAGTTATATATTATTATGAATTATTAATGACAAGTATTTATCTATGTGAAGACATTGATCATGTTAAGGCTTTCCTACGATAATTATCAACAATGATTTTTTAAACACATCTACGAACAGGCCTGTGGGCGACTCATGTGGTCCTTGGGGGCGACCTGGTGGTCACCGTGTAAGTGACCCCTGGTATAGAATATCCTTCACGTAGGTTGCTTTGTGAACAGTGGCGATGTCACCGGAAACTCAAATGTATTTCTACTGCATACATGTTGTGTTCTTTTTATTTTGTTTAAGTTTAAATAAAAATGTCATCCAAATGTATCCTCTTCAACTGTATCTTTTTAAAAAAAAAAACCCTGTTAAAAGTCTGGGATGAAAAATTAAATACCTTAAGAGCAAGGATGACAGCTGGAGGATATGTCAGCCCGGCCATGTTCGACGTCCTCCTGTACATCCTGTCCAACACACACACACACACACACACACACACACACACACACACACACACACACACACACACACAGCCTCTTAGTACTCTAAGGACAAGATCTGCTCAGAAAAGGTCACCTTTAACTCACATTGTGTGTAATTATAGTTTATTATAGCGACAACTACATATGCTCATTTTTATTACATTAAAAACATTTCTGAAAATACTGAAATATGGGTAGAAATACCAGTGAGCGATGCCAACTTGGAAGTAAAATCCTTGGTTTCTTACCAGCCATGGATGCACACTGACAGCACGTTTTTAGAAAATAAATAAATAAATAAATAATGTGAAATACATGTGGATATATATATTATGTATCTGTAGGTGTGTATGTATATTATATACTGTATACATAAATGTAAATGTAAACAATTGTAGTATCTGGCTGCAACATACTAAAATGTAAAAAGTAGTATGGGGTATAACAGGTTACATAATAACGTAAAGTCAATTTAATGGCACTACTTTTATTAACTCCTTATTAATGCATTGTGTTGGCAAATAAACAAAAGAACAAAAGAGTACAAATGAAAAAAGAAAATTCTTTCAAATGTGTCTTTCCAGGATAATTTCAGCATTGACCTTTCCTCAGTCTTCCTAAATTTCCATGAATTACACCTACTAGCTGCACATTCACAACAGGTATATATTATATATTATTATTATATATGTATTATATATAATATATTATTATTATTATTATATTACTGTATGAAACCTAAACATATCACCACCAATTTATATCGAAATCGAAAGCAACCAAAACCGGAACATAATTCTTAAAGGAGCCACGTACCATATTTAACAATTAAAACAACCACTAGAAAAATTAACACTGAAGTTAACAAGAAATCAAGAAATTTATGTTAAAAGAATAATTTCCTGAGGAAAATAAATACTTAATAATCAATCATTAAAGTGAGAGATTTGAGTGAAATGTATACAAGTAACATATTTTACTAGTTAAAATACTTGTTAGTTAGAGTGTTAGAAACATGAAAAGTATGTATTTATGGTACATTGAAAATTTTGCAATTAAATGCATTGATAGCCCTAATATATTAATATATGAATGTATATATATATATATATATATATATATATATATATATATATATATATATATATATATATATATATATATATATATATATATTACAAAAGAGGGAAGGAAAAGAAAGAGGAAGGAGAACGGAAGGTCTTGTTGTTAGGTTTTGACCTTGACTATAAATATGCCTTCATACATCACAAACTACATCACACATTTTCTTGATCTGTGCCATTAATGTCTTATCAATACTTGAGCTTCCTTCTTGAATATACACTGAATGTATTCTTATTTATTTTCTACTTGAATGGTCATTCTGTTTAATCCTGTACGTTTCAGTAAAAAAAAAAAAGAATGGCATTTCAAACCAGGACTAGGGAAGATAGGATCACGTACAGTATATTTCAATTTATATGCAAAATATTGAGGAGAAAAACCAGTGCTAAAGAGAAATCAGTATTTCACCAATGGTCCAAAGTCTTCTGCTCCAACCCATATAAAGAAGCATGATAGTGCTGGCTTATCTCCAAGGGAATGGGAAATGAATACTAATGCATTTAAAAATTTAAAGATATAATGATAAATATACAAAATAAATATATCATGGCTAGAAAAGTAAGTAGTCCTAATACCTCTGTCCATAGAGTGTATTTGCAACTCAAAAACCAATGTCCATAATTTATCCTCAGAATGTCCTTATATATAAGGAGATGGAGAGGAAGGGAGAGAGGGAGAGGGAGAATGAGAGAGTGAGAGAGTATGGAAATGATATATGGATTTGTATTAAAAAAAAAGGAAATGAAGCATGATGATTAGATCTTGTCCATCTCTGTGGCCTTGGATGAGTTGAAACTGTTTTTCACATCAGCTGCGATCATAAATTTAGAATCCGAGAATGAAGGACATGAACTAAAGACGGACGCTGCTTTCAGATTGTTTTGCATCAGAGATGTAGTCTGAATTAGGAGATTTCCCTACAGCTCAGGAAGCGACTTTGTCTAACAGAGAGCAGAACGAATAATACATATTTCTGCCAAGCACCTAATATTCATTACACTAAATCCAATGCTCTCCTTTTAAATGATGGCCATCTTTTAGAACTTTTTTTCATACAGATCCTTCTATCCTATGTTGATGAGCGCCACCACATCATAACACAAAACAGACTCTTTTTCTGTGTATTCACTCTTTCTTCATCCAGATATTTATCTCGTCATCCTAAACTGGGATAAAGCAGCCCATCTCATGTCTCTCTTTCCAATCCCAATTCATCCTAATCTCTTGGAACTCTTCCAGATCATATCTCTATTCCGAACCCCTTGATTTATCCCAATCCGAATCCACCCTAAGATCCTGCTTCATTCATAACCAATGAATTCCATAATGATTCTTTCAGATCATTATCTCCTCACCCTAAAGTCCTGCTTCATCCCAATCCTTCATCCTAAAATTCTTCATGATCTAGATCATAAAATTCTTATCCTAAACTCCTGCTCCATCAAAATCTATCGTTCTAAACTCCATCATCATCCAGACCATAATCTTCTCATCCTGAACTGTTGCTTCACCGCAATCCTTCTTCCTAAATTCCTTCTTCAGCCAAAACCCAATTCATCCTAATCCCAATTGCAATCCTTTATACGCAAACCCCTGCTTCATCAAGTCACCTTTATTTATATAGGGCTTTTAACAATAGAGAGTGTGTCAAAGCAGCTGTACAGTAATAAATGACACACAGAAACAAACTTAACAAAATTCTAAACAATTAAGTTTCCCCAACTGATAAATGACAGGCGACAGCGGCAAGGAACCAAAACGCCATCTGTGACACAAATGGAGAAAAAAACCTTGGGAGAAACCAGGCTCAGCCGGGGGGTCAGTTCTCCTCTGACCAACAAACTAGTAAACTGTATGCATGAAGGTGGTGTGTCGGTGCTGATCATCATATGGATCAAGGTACTGCAATGACCATGTGATCAGGATACAGACTGGATCTGAGTAGTGATGATGACCTCGGAATAAACAAAAGACAGACTAACATAAGCGAAGATGCAATTCATTTTGTGATTCCAGATTTTATGGGAAATGTTCCCGGTTTCAGTTAAACTAATTAATGCAGCCTAAGAATCCTTTAAGGGATTAGAATTTGGTAAAAGTTTAAATGTGTTATGTGTAAGCCAGGTTAAAGAGATGGGTCTTTAATTTAGATTTAAATTGGCAGCCTCCCGAACAGAGTTTGGTGTAAGAAAATGAGAAAATGTATTACTAAATTGCCAGAGTTTTGAGAAGGCGGCAGACGTGAGGGACTATAACGTAATAAGAGCTCTGTCAGGTACTGGGGTGCTAAGCCATTAAGGGCTTTATAAGTAATTAGCAGAATTTGAAAATCAATATGATGTTTAATAGGGAGCCAGTGCAGTAGTGACAGAACCGGGCTAATAGGACTTGACTTGAGGTGACTTATGAGACGGCGTCATTCATCAAACACTGTCTTATAGTTACAACTGGCCCTTCGAGGTCCACAATAATGCTCCTATTATCATGTACTGCTGTGTCAAGGTTCATTTATTTCCATAGAGCTTTTCCCAGCTGCCATTGTCTCAAAGCAGCTTTACACATTGAATATAGGTGATTTGTGTGTGTATTTGTCCCTAATGAGCGAGCCTGGGGTCACTGTGGCAAGGAAAAACTCCTTTAGTTGGAAAGAGGAAGATATCTTGAGAGGAACCGGACTCACAAGGGAAACCCATCCTCGTGTGTATGTGTGATAAAGAGTGTGAATGTGAATAATACAGTTTACCAGAGTGTGTGGGGAAATACCACGACTATTGGAGTGTGTGAGTAGTGTCCTTCTGCAAAATCCAATGATGTTGTTTCATCTAAAGATTACTGTTGCTATCATAAACTCATATTTTAACCACAATCCAACCTAACAAACCTAAACCCATGCGCTATCCATGATACGGAGGTGCTTTCATGGTCATCCAACATCTGAAGACTACTGTACTTTTCCCGTCCTGCTGACTCCTTTATGCAGGCTAATAACCCTTAATAATCCAATGTATCCTTGAAGAAGCATTACAAGTCATTTTAAAAAATAGTCTGCGATTATTATTGCCTTATTGTTAGCCATTTTAACAGGATTACGTAATGAAATTAACGTAATGATTGGAGAAGGAATGGGCTCTCTGAAAGTGCATCTTTTATTCTTATAGTATTGATCACTGTGGTCCTATTGCTAACCATTATCATAATCATTCTGGGATTATAATCCAGAATTATAAACGATGTACCTTCCCTGCTGAGTCGTAGCTCCCCTCAATTTATTACAAGAGGGTTCAATTCAAGTGTGGTTATAGTGCTGGTGTTTGTTTATTTATTTATTTATTTATTTTAATGGCAAGAAGAGTAGAATTGTATTCTAAAATATAAATAAAAACATTGCTTTTTTTCCTCAGTCACAAAATGCATCCAGCTTCATAATTAGAGTATAATTCTATTAATGGTGTTAATTAATAATTGTGTGTGTGTGTGTGTGTGTGTGCGTGTGTGTGTGTGTAAGAGGACTGGAGATTTTGCCACAGTTTCCATGGAAATGTAAAAGAGGGAGCATTCCTGACAATGAGAGCAAGAGAGTGAGGCAACAAGAGAACTGAAAGCCAAGGATAAAATAATTATCCATCAAGGTTAAAAAATAAGAGTATATGGATTAAAGGAAAGAGAATGAACATATATATTCAAAGCCCATATTGGATGAAGACAAAAAAAGGAAGAGAGATTTGATCAAATCGAGAGTTTAATATAAGATTTGGCAAAAAACAGGAAAAAAAAAGTATTAGAAAGAAAAGGGAGGAGTAGAAAAATAGAAAGAACAAGGAGGGGAAAAATGGATGGAAATGGCCCGAGAAACCAAAAAGATGGAGTGATAAGGAGAAATGGGGGAAAGAAAGAAGAAAGAGGGGAATTGATTTCAGTTAAGGGTTGGTGAACATGCCTTCACTGGGTTGCTTTTCTTTTTATTTTATAACACATGATTAATGCAGCATACAATTCTGTGTGACCATTAAAATGATAAAAACAAATGAATCAATAGAAAAGGAGGGAGATATAAAACTTGATTGTAACATGCGTTTAATCGCAGCGCCCTTTCTTTACTCAGATGTAAAAATAAATAAATAAATAAACTTTGCTGAAAAATACTTTGTTATTACTAAACACTTTTACATTTACAAACTAAACACATTTACTGACGCGCCAAGTTGGTGCAGTAAATAAGCAGAAAGAAAACTATTAAAAACTAATTAGACCCAGAAAGTGTGTGTGTGTGTGTGTGGTGTGTGTGTGTGTGTGTGTGTGTGTGTGTGTGTGTGTGTGTGGTGGTGTGTGTGTGTGTGTCAAGAAAGAGAGTGAGTGAAAGATATAGAGAGAGAGATACTTCACTCCCAAATATATATATATATATTATATATTATATATATATATATATATATATATATATATATATATATATATCTATGTGTGTGTGTGTGTGTGTGTTCCAGAGAAAGATAGAGAGTGATACAGAGAGAGAGAGAGAGAGAGAGAAGAGAGAGAGAGAGAGAGAGGGAGGGAGGGAGACTTCACTACTGTATGTGTGTGTGTGTGTGTGTGTGTGTGTGTGTGTTGTGTGTGTGTGTGTAAACTGCTACATTTATTATTAGCTACACTTTTAAAACCGCTGTGTACCTTTGATTCGTTTTCGACACACAGATAAAAAGTTTGAGGGAAAAAAGTAGTAGTGAGGAGAAAAGAGATCGAGGGAAGGTAGAAAAAGAGGTCAAGAATGAGGAAAGAAGAGTGGAGAGACCGGAATGGGTCTGACACTGATATTTCATCTGCAGTAAACAAACTAGACTGTACTTTTACCTTTCGACGAAGATTCCGGCCTGTACGGCGTGGACGATGCTGCGAAACCGCGGCTTCTCCTCCGGCCTCCGCCGCACGACGCCCATCTTTCGGGTGAATGTAGATGCCAGCCAGTCTCGCACCTCCATGGGTACGGAGTCCGCTTGGATATCGCTGAGCTCATCCTCGGTATCCAGCAGGCGTCTGAGCAGGGCATAAAAAAAGTGATATTTAACAGTGCTATTGTCACTAATGAAAATAAAAAGGAAGACAACACCCAGTAATTAGCATCGCCGAGACATACACGGTACCTTTCCCTGTTATATTCTGCCACTTATTCAAGATTTAAATCCCCAATTTTTGGGTTTGAAACAGGACTGTTTTATATGTTATATTTAAAAAAAAAAGTCTGGACACCCGACTATTACATTTATGTGTGTTTTTTTTTGTTTTGTTCCACTAGCATTTTCATTGCTAATGCTAGCTAGCCGGCTAGCAAGATTTGATACTTCTTCATTTCTTTATTATTACTAGCTACCTAGTAAACTTGTGCGAATTCCTGTGAGGATTAGGAAGTCATATTCGTCAAAAGGATCTCTGAGAGGATTTGCAAAAAAAAAAAAAAAATTGATTTTCATTCTCAGTGTTAATGCTTCTTATAATTAGCATCATTGTGTATTGTTAATGACATGTTTGGTCATGACATTTTTTTTGTGTGTTCGGTGACCGTTTCTGTTTTTTTTTCCTTCTGTTTACTGAACCCTGAAACATTACGTCAATAATAACACGATGATGCTCCGGGGACATCGTTCTCTGTACTGGAGTCTGAGTCAAACGGTAGAGTGAAAACGAGCATTTTGTAGATGACTGGGGGGCTGTGAGTCAAACCAAAATGAGATGGATATTTAGCGGAGAAACACAAGGGGTTGAGGCGTTGGTAGTAAATTGGCTAGAGAATGAGGAGAAAACGATGATTTTCCTACATAGCGAGTGAAGGTAAGCGAGCGACATAGTAATTCATGCGGCGAGAGTACAAAAGATGAGGAGGAAGAAAACAAAGTAATAAGAGGAAAAGAAGACTGAATAAAAATGAAGGCTAACTAAAAAGACATCAAGGAAAAGGGGAGAGCTGATGGAATTAGAGTAGAAAGCTTGTGGTAGATTTCAGGGCTTTCAGTGTGTGTGTGTGTGTGTGTGTGTGTGTCTGTGTTCCCATTGTGTGTTTGCTTCCACAATGATACACACACACACACACACACACACACACACACACACACACACACACACGTCTATTCTCTTGAACTAACTAGCATGACAGTGACCCTGTGCACGAAGCCAGCTCTATGATGATATGCTGTAGATGGGCTGCAGTTTCCTACATCAGAGCCTGGTCTCCTTATTGAACCCCTTTAGGATGAATGTGAATGTTCCGGACCTCCTCATCTCACCTACCAGACTTTATTGTGCCCGAATGAGCACAAATCTCTACAAGCCCACTCCAAAATACAGAAGAACATTTTCCCAAAAGAGTGGAGTTTATTATAACAGAATGGGGGGTTGAATGTCACATGGTCCAACTGTATTGTCATTAACTAACATTAATAAAGATGAATAAATACTGTAACAAATGTATATGTTAGTTGATACCTAAATGTAACATTGATGTTACAGGGAGGTGGTGGCTTAGTGGTTAAGGTGTTGGCCTCTGGACCAGACGATTGCAGGTTCAAACCCCACAGTCACCAAGCGGCCACTAGTGGGCCCTTGAGCAAGGCCCTTAACCCTCAATTGCTCAGTTGTAAGTCGCTCTGGGTAAGGGCGTCTGCCAAATGCCACAAATGTAAATGTGATGTCACTGGTTTCTCCGCTAATGTATTGCTTTAACAATAATCTATCTATCTCTCTGTCTGTCTTACAGTATTTAGAGAATAGAGAATTAGACATAGCTACTGTTTTATATATGTGGTCATCTTTTTATTCATGGGGTTATCACTGTATCACAATATGGATCTTATAGTCAGGTGTCTACACGCACTAACTAATTTAGTGTAGAGGGGAATGAATTATAAGCCCATCTGAATAACAGTTTTGTCCATGCAAAGTATATAAGTCCTGATTTCTACAAATAAATTCCAAATATATATTTATATATATATAAATATATATATATATATATATATATATATATATATATATATATATATATATATATATATATATATATATATAAAATTCATTCATTCATCTTCCATCGCTTAATCCTGTCTTCCCTGGGGTCACGGGGAGACTCAGGCGTCTCAGGCGTCTATGGGCATTAAGGCAGGATGGTGCCTTAATGCCCTGGATGGTGTGTCAACCCATCGCAGAACACACACTCATACACTAGGGACAATTTTCCAATGTATATACAAACCGGATTCCAAAAAAGTTGGGACACTATACAAATCGTGAATAAAAACTGAATGCAATGATGTGTAGGTGCCAACTTCTAATATTTTATTCAGAATAGAACATAACACACGAAACAAAAGTTTAAACTGAGAAAATGTACCATTTTAAGGGAAAAATATGTTGATTCAGAATTTATCAGTAATATCAGTAATACATATACATACGCTCCCCACCTTATGAAAGAATTACGTTGCAAGAGTTCGTTCATAGTGTGAAATTGTTCGTAAGTTGCGGATTACTAACACTATTGTTTACGTTACGTGATGTTCGTAATGATATAAAAATGATGGTAGTTTACTGTATACTGTCTTGTATCTTTTCCAGCACTTAACTTTTCCCCAACCATTTTTAATAATAATAATTGATGTCCACGTTTTAAAACAATTAGGAATGACTATGTTCACAATAATGTAGATGGACAAAGATTGAGGCAGAGGTATAGAAAAGGTATCTATGTTCATAAAGGTCTGTGATTAGCTAGCAGTGCGTTTTTTTTTGGAATCCGAACTAATTTTACTTTTAGTTTTGCAGGTTTGTTTGTATCAGCGGATGTTCATAGACGCTCCATAAGGCAGGGATATATATATATATATATATATATATATATATATATATATATATATATATATATATACATCTCACTCACCTTGTCTCATCAATGTAGACTGCTTCCCAGCACTGAGGCAGCATATTCAATGTTCTTCCTGAGATCCACAACATTCACCTCACCCTTATCCAACTGCTTTCACTAGACATCTCAACCTGCAGGAGACAGAGATCAGATCCACATCAGATTTATATACAGAAGCAGATCAGAGTGCAAATCAGGCTCATATAACTACATTTGAAAACATATGTTTATTAGAAATATATATATATATATATATATATATATATATATATATATATATATATATAGATATAGTATGTACAGTAAGAGTAGTATGTATATACTACTCTTCAAAATTATATCCAGATCGAACTCATATAACTAGATCAGACACACTGCATAAACATAACTAAAACTACTGTAAAATATATATATAATAATCAATCATTTTATTAAAGGACAACATTTTTTTAAAGATTTTAAGATTTAAAGATTTTTTTAAAGGATTAAAAGACAGCCGTAGTTAAAATGTGCATGAAATAGTACATATTTCCATGAAGAAATGCATTCAAAGATTGCGGACGATGTTTGTGGTATCGTATGCATACATAACAAAATGTATTTAATGCTATAGAAAGTTAGCAAAAAAAGCGAGTCTGCCGTCCAGTCTTGCCTAGACTGCTCCGCTCTTGCAACACAAATCTGCAAGAAAAGCCAGTGTTTCAATCAATCCCACGCTTCAGAGATTAGCCTCGGCTTATTGTTCGTGAGCTGCTGGGATTCGGAGACTGTCTGTCAGAAACTCTAATCTAAGCGCGGTATAAAAGACTCGACCCACTCCGTGTCTACGGCAAGCCGAGCACAAAACAGCACTTCTGAACTCGAAAAGAGGTTTTTTTTTTGGTGCATCTTATTCTTTCCTGTCATCATTACAAAAACAACAGGGACATGACGGCGCACCAAAGCGAGCTCCATGTGGCCACTCGCATCTGCGTTGGGTACATGAAGGGTTTTTGCTTTAAAATCTGCCACGGTTCAGCGAACAAATGCACCATTCTGTGTGTGTGTATGTATGTGTGTGTGTGTGTGTGTGTGCGCGCGTGTGTAGGTGTCTGATTAGCATTCGCCCGTGTTAAACCCAGCAGTCCTTAACGCAACACTGTCAGTCCTCATGGAAGTTTCGCAGCAGCAGAATCAGCGTGGGATCCTGACACCTGGCTTACAGATACCACTTAGCAAAATCTCTCTCTTTCTTTCTCTCTCTCTCTCTCTCTCTTTCTCTCTCTCTCTCTGTTTCTCCGGAGACATATCGTTCAATGAATTTCCAAAAAACACAATGGTTATGAACATTTTGATGGATTGTCAGTGCAATGCGCTTTAAATACACAAAAAAACAACAAAAAAAAGTATCACTGAATTACCATTATATAGCAATAGGTACATTGTAGAGAAGTGCATTCCATCTAGAGCTATGCACAACGAATGTATCAGTCCTCCTATGCCTCACCCAATCAATGGAAAAAGAACAGCATGTGACAGCAGGTATTTATTTGATTGGCTGGGATGTTTTAATGTAGGCAGAGAATATGGCGAGGCTATGAGTGTATCAGGTGCAGTCGTGTTCCTGGAGCTACTGACAAATATTCAAAACCAGACATGTAATGAGTACCTGTACTGTAAGATATGATTGAGAGAGAAAAAATTATAGAGAGCTTACAGCAAATGTTTGATTTCACATTAAGTTGTACATTGCATTAACCACATTGCAATCAACACAACAGACTCTACAATGTGAAATATAGATCAACTAAGCTGGTCAAAAAAATAAAGTAAAAATACAATAGTGTTTTACAGTAGATACGGTACAATACAGTAGCCCCTCCAGATCAAATTTTGCAGTCCTGGTTTATCCTGGTTAAGTTATTTTTTAATTGTTTTATGTTGTAGTACTTTAGTACAGAACAGTACTAAAAATGCAAATGCAATAACCATTAGGTTTCCACAAGTACTGTCGGTCCCAAGTCCGGATAAACGGGGAGGGTTGCATTAGGAATGGCATCCTGCGAAAACACAACTATGACGACCTAATGGGTCAGTCGAGGCCACTGTTTCCAACGACCACCACGGGTATGGTTAGCCAGCAGGGTACCCATGGAAATTGGGTTACTGTTGGACAAAGGAGGAGAAGGAGAGGAGAAGATGTTTTCAGATTCGGCAGAGAAATGAGAAGTGTGGGAGAGTGGAGGTTTGGGTGGGCATTTGAAATGTTGGTATAATGACTGGTAAAGAGAGCGAGTTAGCGAGTTTAGTGGTGTTGTGTTTCAGGAGTGGAAATGGAGCAAGGCCAGGGACATTGGAGGTGGTTGCAAACTGCTCTACCATAGTTTGGATGGAAAGAGAAATTGTGTAAGGGTAACCCTGAAGGAAGTGCATTGGTGGTGAAGAAAGTGTCTGATAGGGTGATGAACCCTACTTGGGGAGGAGTTAGCTCAGTGGTTTAAGGTTAGGGGGATCGAACCCTAGTATCCCCAAGCTGCCACCCTTGAGTCCTTGAGGAATGCCCTTAACCCTCTGTGGGACATGTATGATGACTGAAGTGAGGTGAGCATTAGGAACAACAGACTATTCAAGGAGGTGGAGGTGGGATTGCATCAAAGATCATCTCTGAGCCTGTTTCTGTTCGCTGTGGTGATGGACAGGTTTTATGGACGAGGTCAGGCAGGAGTCTCCATGGATTATGATGTTTGTGGATGATACTGTTATTTGTAGTGATTGTAGGGGGCAGGTGAAGAAGAGAGAGGTGGAGGTACGAGCTCGAGAGAAGGAGAATGAAAGTCAGTAGGAGTAAGATAGAGTACATGTGTATAAATGAGATGGAAGGCAGGGGAGTGGTGCAGTTGCAGGGAGAAGAGGTGATGAAGGTGGATGAGTTTAAGTACCGAAGTAATTGAAAGTGTGTTAGAGAAGGGAAGAAACATTCATTCATTCATTCATTCATCTTCTACCGCTATATCCGATCTTCCCTCGGGTCACGGGGAGCCTGTGCCCATCTCAGGCGTCTATGGGCACCAAGGCAGGATACACCCTGGATGGAATGCCAACCCATCGCAGGGCACACACATTCATACACTAGGGACAATTTTCCAAGGTGCCAATCAACCTACCGTGCATGTCTTTGGACCGGGGGAAACCGGAGAACCCGGAGAAAAAAAACCCCTGAGACACGGGGGGAGAACATGCAAACTCCACACACACACGGCCGAGACGGGAATCAAACCCGGATCCTGGTGGTGTGAGGCGAACGTGCTAACCACTAAACCACCGTGCCCCCAAGGGAAGAAACATGCAAGAGTTGGATAATAAAGAAATAAGAGGGTCTGGAGTGTAGTCAGTGCTATATATATTATTATATTATATTTACACCCAAAGCCCTTTACTTTATGAGAGGGGGATCTCCTTATCCACCACCGGATTATGCAACAGCAGCCATAGTGCGCCAGAACGCCCACCACACACCAGCTTACTGGTGGAGAGCAGAGAGAATGATGAAGGCAATCACTAACACTGGACCCACTAACACCTCTACCAACAGCAGCTTAGCATTCCCAGGGGTTCTCCTATCCAGGTACTAACCGGGCTAATCACTGCTTAGCTTCAGTGGACAACCAGTCTTGGGCTACAGGGTGATATGGCTGCTGTCCAATGGATGAGTGATTTGTGATAGAAGGGAATATTTGGGTGTGAAGGAGATGGACATTGCATGGCACACACACACACACACACACACACACACACACAAACATTCGGGACCATTTTTCCAAGGTGCCAATCAACTATTGTGCATGTCTTTGGACCAAGGGAACCTGGAGAACCCAGAGAAAGGCACAGGAAGAACATGCAAACTCCACATACACATGGGGGAGGCGGGAATCGAACCCCGGACCCTGGAGGTGTGAGGTGAACGTGCAAACCACTAAACCATCGTGCCCTATATACATATGCATATACATATATAATAGTAAAAAATGAACACTGTTGTCTTGATAAAACCTTAAAAGGTATGGGGCGACTTGTAAAATGGCAAAATATGGAGGAGTAAAAGGACAGACTAAATTCTGATGTCGCTGTCGAGAACCGTTCCGTACTGTCAGTTTGAAAGAATGTGTTTTTGTCGACGTACTCCCAAAACATCAGCTCCCAGAAGACAGACAGAGGCGACGGAATATAAAATGGCTCTTCAAAGTCAAGTGTGGCAATTTTGTCAAATTACAGCTCGACACAGTCAATCAAGGCCCTGCCGTTTTGATAATGCCACGTAATTGCAGAGTAGACAAAAGCCAGCGTCTGGGATTGGAAAGAGATGCTCGGAGGGAAATGTTCATGTCGGTCCTTTGTGCAAATCTGTCCATAGTATCCTACTGAGAAACGTCTATCTGGAATATAAAAAGATTCTAGTTCAAAGCGCAGAAGCTTAAATATGAAGAAATGAGAGGTACAACACCAAAAGCATGTTTTTTGCTTCATTTTGTTTTGAATGATATATATCAAACACTTTAAAAAGAACAGTGAAGCTCCAAAATGCTAAATGTACCATTTCCCTCTGCCACCCTGTGTATTATATATATATATATATATATATATAATACACAGGGTGGCAGAGGGAAATGGTACATTTAGCATTTTGGAGCTTCACTGTTCTTTTTAAAGTGTTTGATATAGCCATGTAGAGATGTATGGTAAAGATACACTAGGTGGTAAAAAGACAGGAATGAGGTAGCCTAGTGGTTAAGGTGCTGAGCTGCTGATCGTAAGGTCAGGTGGTTCAAGCCTCTGTATCTCCAAACTGCCACTCGTCGGCCCTTAACCAAGGCCCTTAAGTCTCTGTGCTGAATCATGGCTGACCTTTCACTTCCAAAAACAAGCTGGGATATGCAAAGAAACTGTTTTCCTGTGCTGTAATGTATATGTGACAAATAAAGGCTATTCTGTACTTAAGTATCCAAAGTACCGTAAATTTCGGACTATAAGCCGCTACTTTTTTCCTAGGTTTTGAACCATGCGGCTAATAATAAGGTGCGGCTATTCTGCAGATTTTTTCCCGACCGCTAGGGGCTCTAACCCGGAATTAGAATCAAAACTAACACAAAATAAATGCAAAGAAGAAGAATGCGCTGGTTCCTCTTTAGCAGATATAAGTGGGTAGAAGCGGATAGAAGGAGGACAAACTCTATCTTTACAAGGTTAAGGTGACGTGATTTCACACACAGGAGAAATGAAGATAAATACTGTAAATAGCGCTTATTTTCTCTTGGTTCTGTCCCGTTTTAATCAGCAAAATTTCTGCTCAGTGCTCTCTCTCTCTCTCTCCTCCCCTGCTCTTTTCCCGATTCACGGACTTCCAAGTCTCCGGTACTCCCGGTACCACGGCGCGCAGAGCGCAAGGCTCCCTAGCCTGTCTGGCCGCTCCGTATGAGCGGCATCTACTGAGTTCTTTATTCTAATAAATCCTGTTTTGTATGAATTCCGGATCTCCGCGTCTCTGTGCAGCGTCCACCGTTACACCGTGTTAAAATACAGGTTAGGAAAGGTTCTATTTAGGTACATACATGTACATTTACAATTCAAAAGCGGATGCGGCTTGTATGCAGGTGCGGCTTATTTATGAATTTTTTTGTTTTTTTTTTTAAATAGAGCAGATGCGGCTTATATGCAGGTGCGCTTTATAGTCCGGAATTTACGGTACTCTATTTTGGCTTTAATGTTTCCTTGTTATCCTTTTTCTCACTTAATCATTGCAATTCATGTGAGAAGAGCATCATTTATATTAGTATCAATGATAATAGCATAGAGGGATATTAATGAGTCAAACACTAATTGATATCTGTCAAAATTATCATGAGCCCAAATATTTCTTTTCCTCTCTTCACAAAGTCAGGGTGTGGCAAAATTCTAACAATGAAAAAAATGTCCCCTTACAGTAATGCACATAAAACATTGAACAATTAAATTGAAACAAAAATGTATGTTACATCTACTGGAACATAATTTGAATGAATTTTTAAATGACTCGAGGGTTCTTCATAAAGCGTATACAGTAGAAATACTCTTCCACAGATAGAGTGTAGATAGATCATTTCTTTTTGGAGAAAGATAAATCCCTACATTTATTTGGTGGAGAAAAATAAACATTAATCCGTGCATTATCAGCGAAATGTAACCAAACCGCAATCCACTACATATATTTTACAGCAGCATAATTTATACATCGAGTTCCTACAACAGTACAGAAGAAATTAACAACAGAAAATACGTAGCATTTGGACATTATGCATGCAGTGAGTCTGGCTTCTTAGTTTAGCGAGTTTACTCAGAATTTAATCAATGTTCGGCCATTTTGCTACCAATATTTGCGACGAATATTGCAAATGTTCGCTCCAAATTCTTTTTTTTACGCATTTTTTTAGACGATGTGACAAAGGAATAATTCGCAAAACGGTAATGGGATTTTTTTTTCCAGGTCACATGATCTACCTTGCCTTGCCTTGGGCGTGATGCTGCAGGTTCTACAAGAGGCGTTATTGCAGTGCCCAGCTCAAAAAAAGTGGACACGTTCATCCGGAAATTCTCAATCCACAGGTCCTCCGTGAAATCGCACACCTCCCAGAACAAGCGTATAGGTGGCCGCTCACATGTACAGGGGGATCGCCTCGCCATTAATGCTTGTATAACGCACCTACGTCTTCGATTACAAATAAAAACTCCGAATGAGTTGACTGCAATATAAGTAAACCTCCATTTTTTCGAATGACATCGCGAGAGGACGAGTTTAAGTCGCATGATATGGTAAATGGAAACACTGTTGTCATTTTGCAATAGTTTTTTTTAATCGACATTTAGAAAATATCGCTCAAACTTCAAATGGAAACGCATATAACTGTAGCTAAAGCAAGCATTTCTTCTCCTCTTTCATGCAGAATCCACATAAATGAGAGGTGAGAGGGGATAAGCTACGTCTAATTTAAAAATGCCATTTGTCGTATTAAAAAATAAATAAATAAACGCCCCGGTTTCAAAGGTTTTCCAAAAGTTGCTCATCCGTACTGGAACATCTGAAAACGCTTTTCCCTGCATCTTTTCTGCCTGGTGTTTATATCCTTTCAGTCTCTTCATTGACTTAACGTGGTGGTAGCTCAGTGGTTATGACATTGGTCTCTGGACCGGAAAGTCGCAAGCTCAAATCTTGCTACCACTAGCGGGCCCTTGAGTAAGGCCCTTAACCATCAGCTGTAAGTTATTCTGGATAAAGGTGTCTACCAAATGTTGTAAATGTAATGTGAAATGTCGTGGCAGGTTTGAGAGAAAGGCACCATTTTCGAAAGCCTCGAAAATTTTTACACACTGCAAGTCAAACTTTAAACACTATCAGTGCGGACGGAAGGCCAAAAGTGGAAACACATCTATGTGTGAGGTAACGAGCCCCTCAGAGAATGACATTTCTTTGCTGGATATTTACATTTACAGCCTTTGGCCTTATCCAAGTGACATACAACTGAGCGATCAAGGGTTAAGAGCCTTGCTCAAGGGCCCACTAGTGGCACCTTGGTGGTGGGATTGGAAGCTGCATCCTTCCAGTCCAGAGATCAATGCCTTAACCGCTGAGCTACCACGTCTCTCTTGAATTAAAGCTCTTTAAGCAGATGCACAAACCTGTTCTGGCATTATAATGCTCCTGCGCACTAAGCCACATACTTTGCCAAGGACAGAGCAAAAAGAACTCGATTGTCCAGCAAGAGACTTGACCTCAACCCCATTAAAACACTTTTGATATAAACTGGAGCACTGACTACACTCCAGACCCTCTCATTTCTTATCAATGAGTGACCTTTTAACTCCTTCTAGCAGTTATGCATGTTGTAGTAAAGAGCCTTCTCGGGAAGTGCTGACCAACGTATAATAAGATACAGTTTATTTACAAATGGGTGTGTCAGACTTTATCATAGTCCACTTTCAATAGAATAGAATAGCTGTGACATTCATTCTGCACATATCCCAGCTTGTTTTTGGAAGCTGGGGTCAGAGCACAGGGTTAGCCATGATACAGCACCTCTGGAGAACAGAGGGTTAAGAGTCTTGCTCAAGGATCCATGGGGGGCAGTTTGGAGATACCGGGGCTCGAACCCCAACCTTCTGATTAGTAGCCCAGCACCTTAACCACTGAGCTACACCTTCTCTATAAGCACAAAGGTCCTTGGCACCCCCCCCCAAATAAAGACAACGACTGGGATGTCAACCTGATCCCTACCAACAGTGCCAACATCTAATGCCTACACGTTCAGTGGACATTCCCAGCTGAACGGACATGAAGGACACTGCATGAGTGAGAACGATAACAGGATTAATCCCTAAAGCGCCGGCGGTTACCGCTCGCTATTTTTACTTACTTTACTTACGCGTACTGATAGATGCGGCCTATCAGGTCATACTAAGTAACAAAAGCAAAGGTCAGTAACTCGACAAGAGCGATTGAGGAGAATGCTTTTATCTGACGTTATGTTGGCTTAATTCGTACTATCCCTCGGGTCTCTTTAACAAGCTGGAGGTGGGGGGGGGGGCGGGCAGGAGGGGTCTGACAACACAGGGACAGGTGCCACAGGGTGTATTACTATGAAAGGAGACTCTTCAGAAAGGTTGATATGAATGAAAAATGAGAAAAACGAATGTAACTATTTTCCAACTTTTATCAGCTCTTGTTGCAACTTGTTTCAGCCACTATTGTTGTTACAGCAGAAACTCGACATCCCACCGCTGCCAACTGGCGTTTTGGAAGAGTTACTGCAGAGCGACGCGGTAGCATTGTGATGTTATTAGCGCCTTTGGTTAGCGCTTCTCTGTAGCAGCACTCGTATTGGCTTGCTTGGGTCCTTCGGCTTTCCGTGTTCATTGGAAATGTTCATTTCCATTTCCATGTTCATGTTCATGCTTCATATCCAAAATATTTCCAGATAGCACACCTGCTGTTTCAGTATCGATATTTATCAAAATATCGATATTTCTGACAACACTATACTATATAAACCTTGGGGAATATGTATGTAGCAACATGCACAAGAACCGGTTCGCAAGTGAGGGACACACTCAGTGTTTCAGTGTCTCACAAGACGGGGAATAAGTTAAAATGCTGCAATATATCAATATTTTTACAATGTCTCCGTATTACTGTCATGAGTAAAATTCTTCCGTATTACTTATGAAAAGTCATTGTAACTTGTAGTCAGCTAAATTTCATTTACCTATACGTTTCTTATCATTAAAAAGCTCCTTACTATAATCAAATCACTTTTTGTGTAGGGGTAACCCTGAAGGAAGTGTACAGTAAGAGTGCATTGGCGGTGAAGAAAGAGTCTGATAGGGTGATGAACCCTACTTGTGGAGGAGGTAGCTCAGTGGACCCCTTGAGTCCTTGAGCAATGCCCTTAACCCTCTGTGCCCTTAATCACAGTCATATTTTAAGGCACTTAAATGTTTGCAATGTTTGCAAAGTTTCATTTTACAAAAGTGTTTCTGGTTTATGGATGTGCGGTGATTAAAACATGCAGGTAGTTGGGGTAAAATAGTCAGAGGACAGGGTGGTATGGAGAATGATGACTTGCTGTAGCGCCCCCTATGGGGAGCAGACAAAAGTAGTTTGCTCAGTTTTTCAAAGACAACCTTGGCTCCTCATACCATTCATCCATTTATTCATCTTCTACCACTTTATCCGATCTTTCCCTCGGGTCACGGGGAGCCTGTGCCTTCCTCATACCATCTCAGGCAGTTTTCCCTTACCACAGTCACCACTAATTATAGACAAAAAAATCTTTAACCACTTTATCTCGGGAAAGCTAGTGAGGCAATGCACACCGCGTTATATCAATAAAAATGAAATGGATTAAATTATAGAGAAACCCAGATTTTTTTTTTCAATCCCGATTCTGAAATACTTGATATTATTGTCTCTATTGAATTATTGACCCGTCTCAATTCACTGTATACAGCTGAGCGTTAATGGCGTTGCACAAGGACCTTGCAGTGGTTGTGTAGTGGTGCTGGGATTTGAACCCAATCCCTTTCAAAGAGATGGCCAGAGATGTTTTAACCACTTAGCTACTGCTTTTACTTTCATTTCACTTTCATTCAACTGCTGCTTTAACTCAAATTATAATCAGTGGCCATTCAGCAAAATTTTATGTCCATGCGGAGCAATAACGGAATGAGTCATTTGGGAGTCGACTCGAATCGGTGAGCTGAAATGACCGGTTTGAATCACTGGAAAGAAATGGAATTCGCATCAGTCCTAACAACGTCAAAGTTTTAGACAACAGAAGGAGACGCTCCATGGTGATATGTCCTAGTGTAGAAACAAGCTCATCTACGTACATATATTTATGTGTTAAAACACCAGTCACTACTCTCTCTCTCTCTCTCTCTCTCTCTCTCTTTCTCACCACGGCAGCTGTGGTTCTTATCAGAGTTCATATGAAGGCCATTTGTGCTCGTGTGTGTGTGTATGTGTGTGTATGAGTGCATGCATGTGCTTGTTGTGTATCGTTTCTCACACAAGACAAAGCTGCATTCCTAATGTCTGTAACTCCTCCAGATGATGTATTAACCACTGAGTGTGTGTTTGTAAGCACGCCATGAAGACAATCTTGTCGAGCGCTGACAGAGCTGAACAATAGTGCATTCCTTTCCAGTCTGGCACCAAGAACCGGCTCTGCAATGCATTGTGGGATTGGGCACAGCCCCTGACACATGGCGGACTCTGGTGGAAACCAAAATAAGGTCAAAATAGATGTCTGGAATGGGATGTGAATGTCTTTTACACACACACACACACACTCACACACACACACACACACACACACACACACACACACACACACACACACACACATATGTAGTGCTTCATTTAGGACCTCACAGAAACAAAAACAAGAGCCGAGCACAAGGCTGTCCGATTTTAGCCACATCCGGAACCTTTCAAGCCACAGAGGAGTGATCAGCGCTATCCTCACGGCGGGGTGCGTCCTACGAGACCGGTCTTTATTCGCCCAAGCTTTCCATACTTCTTTTTGACAAATCTAGAATGGCAAAAGGCTTTTCATAGCTTTCCAGATGAGCACATAACACTTCTGTGAGTGTCGCTGTTTTCCTGAGGATGTTTTTTCAACTCAGTTAAATAAAAAACTGTACGTAAAAGCCAGCACGCACACCAGTTAAAAAAACAAAAAACACCAAATTCAATTTAATGCCTCTAGAATGTGTTCTTGTGTAACTTTCCTCCTAATGGTTCAAATCGTTATTTTAAGATTTGCAATTATTGTGTTGTTTACAGTGTCAGTGTAATTGCCTGGCGGAACTGCAGAGTTAATTTAACAATAAATACAACATATTGGTAAAAAACTAGGGCTGTCAATCGATTCAAATATTTAAATGCGCTTAATCGCACCATTGCCATGAGTTAATTCATGATTAATCACATTAAGAATAGCCGTTAAATCACATTAATCACATTAAACACATTAAAACGTTTCACATTTCGAATACTCTAACGGTAACAGATGTCATAATGATATACAATTCTCTGAAAATCTCTCCCTTTAATAAAATGATAGATTATTTAATATTTATTTTACTCTGGAAATTATCCTTTTAATATTCATTTCTTGTTCATTTCAATGTTACTTTGTTTAGTGGTGGTTTTAAGTGTAAAATATGGGACGTGGCTCCTTTAAGAATTGTGTTCCGGTTGATTTTCCATACAAACTGGTGATACGTTTAGGTTATACGGAAGCGCATTGCGTTCACAAAAGAAAAATGTATTTATTTATTGCGAATTTACCTTAAACGCATAATAATAGATGCCAAAAGATCTTCTATATTATATGTTAAAGCGTCTGTAAAATTTTCACTTTCACTTTGCTCAGAACGATATGTATATATTTGAGAAGCTGAGCTGTTGTGAGATTTAGTGGTTTTGTGCCGTTACATATTTACAATAAGGTTAGTCAGCAGTGGTGGGGATGGAGACCCGGAGGTTATCGCTGGCGAGATTTGATGCACTTAAACATCTGATAAAAGAATAATAACAACTGTAAATGTTTTTATAAGCGCTTATAATGCATAAAAACATGATACCTTCTGAAATACTGCCTTTCTAGCAAACAGTTTTTATGTTAAGCTTTTAGCACAAAGTTGGAGGCACACAATTGTATAGAATATATTTGTATGAGGTTGCATGAAATATTCCTTTACAAATGCCCCTGTGCACAAAGTGAGCTCTGTGAAGATTTGGCGTCGATCTTGAATGGTCTGCTATAGTGCTTCGACCTCAAGCCTATTGAACTGATTGGGTTCACTGCATGTATTTGTATTTATTTTTGCTTAAATATAATTTTTTCTTTTTACAGTTAGTGAAAACCAGACTACTACACATCTGCACAATGGTCACTTTTACTTTTACACTGGTCACTTTTGCACCGGTCATTATTTTGCTGGACACTTTACACGAACACACCATTTTTGCTTGTATTTCTTTATTTTATTCTATTTTTTTGTTAAAATGTCTGCACTATTTCTTTCTTTTTCCCCCCTCCCTTTTTTGTTGACATGTTGGACGGTCGTATGAGGCACTGCACTGCATGTCGTACTATATATGTATGTGCATGTGACAAATAAAATGTGAATTTCTCCTGTAGGGGTGTTTGGATACATTTGGAAACGGCCTCATCACGCGGGATCATCGCATCACTTTCTTGGTCGCACGAGCATGAAGAATACGCTTAACCTTGGGAATGTTCCCATGAGCCCGCACTGACGTTTTTCTTTATAAAAGTCCTCCGAAGAGGCTCGTTGCCGTCACTCAAAGCCCCTCGGGGACCCTGCGAGCACGGCCAGGCCTTCACACAGCTCTACATTACTTGAATTCACTCCGAGGAGTACACAGGAGCGTGTGATGTTTCCAGAGATGAATATCAGCTCCTTTTAGGCATAAAAAAAACAACAAGCAGTGGGAAATGGGCACTTGTATGTGATTTCGTGCCTCATTTATTTCTTAATCAAACGGATGTGTTCTTCTATGCATCTCGTACCTCTGTGCGGATTTGGCAAATTTTACACATGTATTAGATAAGAAAAGAATTTCCCCACTAGGAGATTTAACAGTGAAAATATTTCAATAGTTCCCTCTTGGGCAATTTTCTTGTCAGAGAGCATAGTTTAATTTCATTGAAGGGTATAAAGTTAGTAAGTTCAGAGAAAATCATTCTGGAGCAAAGAGGAACTTGTTAAGAAGGCATCAAGAAATCAAAATCAATATAAGTAAAGACGAGGGTTCAAGGCACAAGCCTGTTTGTTATTTATATTATATGGAGAAAAGCTTTTATGTGCTTTTTAAACATCCTATTACACATTATTCCCCATTTGCTGTTAGAGGAATATTCCTGGGAGGATGTTCCACTAGATTTTAGAGTGTGGAGTTTAGTATCTTTCAGCTCATCCAGAAACAAGAGCATGGTAAAGTCCGCTACTCAATAGGGTTGACATCACAGCACTACAGTAGGTAATTCCAGAACTTCCACCCTATCCCATGTGAAGCACACTGTATGCTCAGGTATGTATGCTTATTTGATGGGAAGGGAAAAGTTGACCACGTCCAATGACATTCTACACCACACGCCTCAAACAAAGAATGTAAAAGGTGTATGATTATCTGAAAATAATGCATGTGACTACGTTACCCGCGAAGTGCCGGCATCCCGCCACTAGGGTGCAGTGTATCTCACATCGACGTTTAACAAGTGTGATATTTCCAACAAGTGGAATTGAGAAATTTCTATCCCAGGAAGTCAAACATTGATGCAGACGGAAGACACTTACATGTTTATGCTTCATGGAGAAAAAGCGCGGTGTGTTTTGTGTTATGAGGTGGCGTCGCTCATCAAACACTATATACTGCCTTATAATTACACCTGACCCTTTTAGGGAAAGCATAATGCTGATGTGGCCCACGGTGACAATGAGTTTCACACCCCTGTCCCATACAAATCAAATGTAATTCTCCTACAAACTAGTGGACTAGGAGAGTAGTTGCATATAGTGACAAATACGTAACATAATTTCATTACAAAATAAATGTAACAGTAATTTGTTACAGTTACTGAGAAATGTGTATTTAAATTACAGTTACTTATGAAAATGTTAAAGATTATGAATAGGGTTACATCTGAATAATTACTTTAAAAACCTAGGACATGTTGAATAATTTCAATAATAATTATAATAATAATAATAATAATAATAATAATAATAATAATAATAATAATAATAAGTGGTTGCCATTGTGTTTTTTGTTGTCAAGTCTTGTTGTGGCAGTGCCTAAAAATTTACTGAATATCAACTTAATTCAAGTGATGAAAGATTTTGAAATTCTGACAGTGAATAAGATTTGTGTTACTACTGTAAGGTTAACTAAAAGCTAAAATTTGATTACAAGTAATCAAATGTAATCAGTTCCTTTACTTTTATAAAGTAATTGAAAAGTTTGTTTGAATAGGGTCATTTGTAATCTGTATATTCCCTGGGAAATTTATACATGCTCCCTGAAGTTTCCTCGTTTATTAACCTATTTGCCCGGTATCTAAATACTCTACCTGAGTCTCTCTCTATTGGTGTGTGGAGAAAATATTCAGTATGAGCAGATTGTGATTCATTATAGATATTTTACAAAAAATGAGAATGCACTGAAATGAGAATGCACTGAAATGGTCCTGTGAAGCCCAGAATTACATTAAGATCTCCTGTCTTAAATGTAAAAGTAAAAAAAAAAAAAAAAAAGTTATCAGATAAGAAAGGGTCCCAGGATGTTCATAGCACATGTAAAAGCTTAGTGATTAATTGGTCAGGTCTATACTGTATGTTTGTTTTAAGCTGAAGCAGTGAAAATCCCAGCACTTTGCAGCGTGAAAAAAATGCTTAAAAAAAAAACACCACTTTCATGTGCAGCTTTATACAGACAGTCTTTATAAAGTCACTGTTTATGGAACTGCAGGTCTTTAGGGCTTACATTTGGATCCATCAATTTCTGCTTCTCAGTTGAAGTGTCAAGTGGCTTTATTGCCATTATATAGTATAGTATTATTGGTATAGTAGAGTAGATTGTACTACACAAGACGGCAGAACTAAGCATACCTATACAGGAGGATATAAAAAGCACACTGTACAATAAGGACAATAACACAGTGAATTTCAGTGCAACACTGATGTAAAATAGAATTGTCTATATAATAATAAATAATGTATAAGTAATTTTTTTTTTTTCCCTACGACATTCAGGATATAATTCAATGAGTGAATGATTGCATGTCTGACTCCGCCCCCGGTTGATGATGTTTCAAATTCATGAATACACTCCACAATAAACATCCTCAACCACACACAACACTAACAACCCAAATGAGGATGGGGTTCTCTGTTGAGTCGGGTTCCTCTCAAGGTTCCTTCCTTCCACCGTCGCTTCGGCTCAACCAGAAACAATTAGGGCCAAACTGATTTTCACTGTTCACACATGAGTATTATGTAAAGCTGCTTTGAGACGATGACAAATTGTTAAAAGCGCTTTATAAATAAAATTGAATTGAATTGAATGTCTGTGCACTCATTCCAACAT
>JACRUU010000018.1:17956068-18048568 GCA_030449085.1 Kryptopterus vitreolus
ATGAGGAGACAGAAGACGACTTCAAAGAAAAAGAAAACTGCATTTAACGGACAATAGCAGGAGTTCTCCATGAAATATGGATTATTTACTCTGTATCACACCGACTCTCTAATGATGCAATGAAGCTTTCAAATCTGCTTCATCACTCAGAAACTCTGGAGTTTAAGGCCGATTGGAAGGTTGTTGGTTCGGGCCCCGGTATCGCCAAGCTGCCAGGCTTGGGTACCGTTAACCTTTTGTGCTCTAGGGGGCGCTGTATCATGGCTGACCCTGCGCTCTGACCCCAGCTTACATCAAGGGCGAGGCCATATACACACAAATACACTCTTAATGAATGAAGGTCAAGGTTATCACTTAAGGATGTGTTGCCTCAGTGGTTAAGGCATTTGTTTCAGGGCCAGAAGGTCACAGCTTCTAATCATGCTGCCACAAGTGGGCCCTTGAGCCAGGCCCTTAACCTACATTTACTCATTTGTAAGTTGCTCTGAAGGAGGCTCCCTGCCAAATGCTGTATATGTAAACGCTATACTTTTTGTATGTATATTTTTTTTTAAATGCTATCACAAGAGTGTTTCCAAAAAACAAGTAAACCAATGCAAACACATCCTAACGCTCTTGAAGCGAAACAAACATGTTTCATAATGGTCCTTTAGGTTTTCTTATGCTACGTAAAAAGGTTTTTAGGCCTGTCCCAAACCCCAGAAGGTACCGGTGTGAAATGTCACTCCAGGGGTTTCAAATCAAGATTGCTTATAGATCCAAGATTTTTTTATTTTTTTAACAGGAAAGGAACAAGAGAAAGGAGACGGACAATAAGTCGAATTATCCAAAACAACAACAGCGCACAGACGGGACTTTAGACATTTAAACTTCTGTAGGGCCGCTGCTCTTTAGTTCTACCACAGGGCAATATCTTCTTTCTTGAAGAAACCATGCAAAGCTTAAATGCTTGCTGTGGGTCTGTAACCTCTCAGGAGGAAAATCTTCTCCGGGCCGAACCTCTCGAGACGGCGCTCCAGCACAATCGCAAACTGTTTCCCAACAATCGCGGAGATCGGGTTTCTGTTAAATGAGAAGTGGTGTGCTGTGGATAAAAACACTGCGTTGTTTTCTTTGTTCGTTAAGGAGCCAAAAATCCGACCGAGACGCCGCTTTCGGCATGAGGATAATGATTTATGAGCGGACGCTCCGCAGCGAGGTGCGTTCCGGACCCTACTCTCTGTTGGAAAGATCACCCTTGGTTATGTCAGTGTCCAATCTTTTTTTTTTTTTTTGGCTGTAGTCTGATGGCCGAAAGGAGCATGAGGGAAGCAGCGAAGGGCCACGGGATTTTCCCTCTGACAGCTGTGTTGACTTGCTCCAAGGATCTGCTCATCATGGTGGTCAAGCTGGATTTTCTCAGGGATTAAAATGGCAGGAATAAAAGAAAACTAGGCCACGGAATAGTGGATTTACATGTTGTACATTTTCGTCAACTTTTTTTTTTGTGAAAAAGAAATATAAATATAGGGGGCACGGTGGTTTAGTGGTTAGCACGTTCGCCTCACACCGCCAGGGTCCGGGTTCGATTCCCGTCTCGGCCATGTGTGTGTGGAGTTTGCATGTGTGCTCCCCGTGCCTCAGGGGTTTTTTCTCCGGGTTCTCCGGTTTCCCCCGGTCCTAAAATATGCACGGTAGGTTGATTGGTGTGTATGTGTGTATGAATGTATGTGTGAATGTGTGTGTGTCCTGTGATGGGTTGGCATTCCATACAGGGTGTATCCTGCCTTAATGCCCATAGACGCCTGAGATAGACACAGACTCCCCGTGACCCGACGGAAGATCGGATAAAGCGGTAGAAGATGAATGAATGAATGAAAGTATAAATATTTGGATAGATTATATTTTGTTGTTACTGTGCAGAGTATAAAGAGCAGGGTAGTTTAGCGGGTTAGCACATTCGCCTCACACCTTCACGGTCGGGGGTTCGATTCCCGCCTCCGCCATGTGTGGGAGTTTGCATGTTCTCCCCGTGCTCTCCCCAGTTGATTGGCACCTTGGGAAATGTCCCTTGTGTGTGCCCTGTGATGGGTTGGCACCCCATACAGGGTGTGTCCTGCCTTGATGCCCCAAGACGCATGAGATAGGCAAAGGCTCCCTGTGACCCGAGGGAAGATCGGATAAAGCGGTAGAAAATGAATGAATGGATGTGCAGAGTACAATAGGAATTGAATGTTGAACGTAAGGGTAACGAGTTTGAATCTCGGCCCTGAGCAAGGGCTCCGCTGTATAAATAATATAAAGCTCAAATTGGACATGTGGATGGACATAGCCTTGCTAAACTGTTTTTCAAGATGACGCAACAGAGACCAATGGCATGTCCTGGGAGTCACAAAAAATAGTAGAGCTACATATTATTGTAACAGGAAAAGAACGCCTGTTGTTTTATATACTCAAAACAAAAATAAACACTTGTTTTTGCACTACAAATGCGTGTTTGTGAAAGCGCCATGTGTTAGAAATCAGAAGGCACATAAGTAATGTATTATTTGTTGTCTGTCTGACTAATAAGTAAAAGTGAATTTTTCTTCCCCCGAATATCGAATTAAATCTCATTATGTTGAATCAAATTCTGATTCAAATTCTTGAATCAAGTTCACTGAATCATATCCAGTGTTGGGTAGGAATAAGTTGTAACGGTGTTACGTGATTTAATAACAAAGTAAATGCAACAGTAATTCGTTACAGTTACTGAGAATAAATGGGGAAATAAATAATTAAATTACGTATTAAAATATTAAAGGTTCAATCGGAACAATTTCATGTAAAATCAGTGCTTTAGACGACACTTCGACACTTTTTTCCTCAGAATGTTAACTTAAAGTGCCACCTAGTGGTCAACTGAAAGTAATCAAAACATAAACAAATGGAATCAGTTACTTTACTTTTACTTTTTAGTACTTAAAGTTTCCAAAGTAACCTTCTCAACACTGCATCGTATCACAGTGCATAGCTAGCTGTTTATTTAAAGCATCATCGAGTTGTTTGTGCATCTGGATGCGAATCACCTTGTCCTCGGTTAGGGAGATGCACCATCTTTAAAAAATCGTAGCTGACCTTCTAATAACATAATCTAATACAGCAGCAAATAAACCCTCGCACACTGCAGCATTTCTTCAAGGAATATTGTCATACAATTTACCCATTATGTCGCTCCATGTAATGTTTGTGTTTATAAATGTATTATTTGTTGTCTTTCTGAGCCCAATAAGTAAAAGTGAACTATCTGTACCATAGTGAATTGCATAACATGTTTTCCCCCCATTGCATCATATCAAATTGAATCTCATTATGTTGAATCAAATCCCAAATCACTGAATCGTATCACAGTGCATCGCTAGCTGCTTGCTTAATGTCTCATATAGTTGGATGCGGATCGCGTTGGCCTTTGTTATGGAGATCTTTAAAACAAATCGTAGATGACCTTCTAATAACATAATCTAATAGCAGCAAATAAATCCAAACAATAGTGTCATACAATTTATCCAGCATGTCGCTACGTTTAATGTTCACGTTACATCCATGGAACAAGCAAGTTCTTGTTATCACTTGTGTTATTACAGCTGAAAGTTGTTCACAATACAAATAAACTCTGTATGCAGAGCTGGCAAATCCTTCTGTCTTGGATTTCCCATGATGAGAAACAGCTTTAAGATGCCGTCCATGAACGTTAACGAAGCATTTCTTGGCAAAAAAAAAAAGAGAAAAAAAAATGACATTGTTGTAAATCCATTTCCGCGGCACGGCGACGATACGCTCCCTCCGCTCGCTGTTTCTATAGAAACGATAAAGGTCCTCGAACGTGCCGTTATCCGTCTTGCGTCAGAGCCGTGGTTGAACTATAGACTGTTTAGTCTGTTAATCTTCTCTGGCAACTTTATTAACGGATGAATTCGGAACAGGTGAGGCT
This sequence comes from Kryptopterus vitreolus, assembly GCA_030449085.1. NCBI lineage: Eukaryota > Metazoa > Chordata > Actinopteri > Siluriformes > Siluridae > Kryptopterus > Kryptopterus vitreolus. The sequence goes on from JACRUU010000018.1 coordinate 17,960,018, forward strand.
TCACAAGCACATCTGGCGCATTTACAAGCCTGCAGCACGCCCAGAATCTGCGCTTTCGGATAATTTCAGCAACAACAAGCCCTCTGATTTCCAAGTTTCGCTGCAAGATGTCGGTTTTCACCGCTGGGCCGCGAGGAAACGCTGTGACGTGGGGAAGATCTCTCCTGAAGCTCTGCGCAGCTGTTTTTTGTTACCGATGCGCTTCACGCATGCGAGTCTCAAAACAGGAATCTGCAACTTCTACAGATCAATCTGTATTCATAACCATTCCTCAACAAAAGAACGCTCCTTTCAGCTGAAGCTCATCAAGCTCCTCTACAAATCTAAGAAAATGTCATTTCATAGTCATCGTCTGTGGCTTTCATAACCAGCGTGATCAAAATCTCAGCTCATAAAAATGTGCACTGGACCGCTGTTTTTCCTCGACATCAACGTTATTAGATATTTCTACAGAAATGGCCGCAATCGCTATATGGTTTTAGCTCTGTCGATTCAAGTACAGTAGGTAAATGCTGGCCTTGAGCAAATGTAAAAGCCCCTTGTGTATGAGATTACAAACAGCAATTATGTCAATGTACCTTAAATGTTTTAAAAAGTGCCACTCTCTTCCAAACAGATCCAAAGATGTGTTGAGTGCTCCATTAACGTGGTTATTCAATTTCCACTTTGGGAAAAGAGTTACAGAAAAATGAACACAAACAATAATAAAGAAAAAAAGAACCATTTTTCTTCATTCAGCACTTTTTCTTTGTTATGATTCTTTGACAGACTGAAAATTGGACAATTCTAACAAAAAATGCAATCACACTCAATTTTAATGATTGATGGAATTTCATGAAAGTCATGTAGTTCTAATTAACTAAAAATGTCATAATTGATGTTATGAATGATATAACTGTGTAAAACATGGTCGGTCATATTACATGTAGGCATGTACATATGGTAATTAAGGCTGGCAATCAATTAAAATATTTAATCGTGATTAATTGGAAATGTTTTCAATGTATCATAAATTAATACTTTTCATGTTTCTAATACTTTAATACAATTATTGATTGGTTTACTTTGGAAATTATTATTTTATTATTAATTCCTTATTAATGAATTAATTTCTTGTTCATTTCAATGTTATTTGTTTAGTGGTGGTTTGAAGTATTAAAATATGGGACGTGGCTCCTTTAAGAATTGTGTTCCGGTTGCTTTTCCATATAAACTGGTGATACGGTGTTTAGGTTATACGGAAGCGCATTGTGTTCAGAAAAATGCACTTTATTGCGTAATACGGATTTGGGAATACGATGTGCTTGCGTAAGGTTCCATACGGTAATATACGCTAATATAGTGAGGAGATCATACCTGTTGTGAATGCGCAGATAGTAGGAGTAATTCGGGGAAATTTATGAAGCGTGAGTGGATGCCCTGAAGTTTCTTTATTCATTTGTTTTTTGTTGTTCGGGTTTCTATTATTCGTGAGATCACTCACATAGTAACGCACACTGCGTTAATCATGCATTAATAACATTAGTGCCTTTAAAGTCATTTTGATTTAACGCATTAATAACGCTAATTTATTTATATAAGTTAGAATGCAGGTTGAAGTCAACAAACGTGTTAGCAGTGCTAATATATATACGACATGGGCCTCGAGACAGAGACTGATGTCCAGTCATGCGGACGCATTTCAATAGCATTATGGTTGCAGTGTCTAGTTCCCTCAGTAGAAAAGGGTTACAAAACGCTAACCTAGGGATGATGTCTGTGACTGGGAGTAGAAAAGCCTCGTAAATTTCTCCAATGAAACCACCAGGACAAGTGGTAGAAAAATGAAGGCCAGGAATCATCAACCAGCTTAAACTCCACAGGTAGTAAAGAGTAAAAGGCTAAAAGTCTGTGGAAATCTATTCAATAAGGATCCTTGGAGAAGAAGATTGTGCTGAGACAAGCAAAGATAAAAACTAGTTTTAAAGGAGGATATGGTATCATATTGGCCTTGGATTTTTAGTGTAAGTAGTGAGTTCAAATCCCAGTCACACCAAGCTACTACTTCTAGGCCCTTGACCAAGGCCCTTAGCCCAATAGCTGCTCAGTTGTATGAATGAAATAACTGGAATTGTCTTTGGATAAGGGCATCTGCCAAACGCCATAAACGTAAAGCACACTGTTGTGAAACTGTACTGAAATAGCGAGCCGATGTCTGCTGTCACACGCTGACGGGACTCCAAAGATTTCCCAGCATTACAATAACATTTAGGGAATATACTTTAGATCTACATGCCAACTGAGATCTTTTTCTTTTTGTCTTCCAATCGCTAAGTTTGTTGTAAATATATTACCAGTTCATTTGGAATCTGCAGTCAGAATAAGGACAGACACATTCATGAAAATAAACGCTGCCATTTAGGGGTCTTAAGAGCCTCCGTTTGTAAAGATTCATGAGGTCAAACACGGAGCATCGTGAGAGCGAGAGTGCGGTCTGAGAGAGTAAAAGTTGATTCATGACTCACTCAGTTCAACTGAGCTTCGTAGTAACCCATGGGCCACTTATCAAAGTCGAGGCCTGAGATAAATTGCAGATGTCATCAGGCACCACCCAATGGGATTTAAAGTGCAGCCTGGGGCGGGATGTCATTATTTATAAACAAAACATGAACAAGAGAGCTTTATTTCCTTTATAGTGTCCAGGGCTTGGCGTATAGTGAACCGGAGTGTATCCCGAACACTGATGAGTAAGAGCTCGACCTTTTAGCGAATTAAGAAAAAGAAAAGGCAAAGGAATCCAGAGGGTTCATGACTCACACACACACACACACACACACACACACCGCACCTTCATACACAACAATCGCACAGTTTCGCACAGTAATACTGACCAGATTTCTTTTCACTTCATTTTTCATTCTGTTAACTCTCGGTAGAGCAGGGACACTGTTTGTAACTCTGTTTGTACTGTACTTATAATAATTTTTTTTAAAGAGGCGTGGCCTTCAATGCAGGAGGTGTGGCATTTTTTTTTAGCTCTCCCAGGAGTGCCCCGGAGATGTAGCCTTTATTTTTATTTATCTCCAAGAAGAAGTTTTGCCCTTTATATTTAGTAATCTCAGTACAGATGGATTCCCCTTAGTGTTTATTAATCTTAGTGAAAGAGGTATGGCCTTTATGTTTTCAATCTTAGTGAATGACCTTAATTCCCTCAATACCTATTTTATTACCTGTACCTTTTATAGCTCACAGTCCCAGTGAAGGAAGTGTGGTCTCGATATTTACCAGTCCAAGAGTATTAGATGTGGCTTTTACACCATTTAACCCGGGGAAGGACAGTCTGGCTCTTTACTGGTCGGTTCTATTGAAGATCACATGACCTCAAGATCTATCCGAAGAAGAAGAAAAGCTTTTATTTGTCACATATGCATTGTGAATCTCACAACGGTGGACCACATCAGCATTATGGTTGCCCTCGAAGGGCAACTATAAGACAGTATATAGTGTTTGATGAGCGACGCCTCCTCATAGCACATAACACAGTGCTTTTTCTCCTTGAAGAACAAACTTGGAAGTGCCTTCCGTCTGCATCAATGGACATTTCCTGGACACTTTGGGGTAGAAATTTTTCACTTACGCCTGTTGGAAAAATCACTCTCGATCTAGTGGTAGGATGGAGTCACTTCATGGGTAACATAGTCGCATACATATGGGAAATGTAGTTTATTGTCAGTGCATGCTTTAAAGAAGCATAGCCATATTTTTCACCTTTTTACTCGCCTTGAATTTGACACATGCATTAAAGCACAGTGAAATTGTTTCTTGGCATATTTCAGCTGGATTGAAAGCTGGGGTCAGAGCGCAGGGTCGGGCATGATACGGCGCCCCCTGGAGCACAGAGATTTAAGGTCCTTACTCACTGACCCAAGCTTGGCGTTACCAGGACTTGAACCAAGCATGAAAGCCCAGCACTTTATTCCCGTGATCTACCCCTTCTCACCAGCCTTAGTGAGCCTTAGCCATAGCCTCTAATTTTGCCCGATCCAGTAAAGGAGGTGTGGCTTTTATATCTGTCACTCCCATTGAAAGAGCTAGCTTGGGTAGGGGTAGCTCAGTGTAAACCTCTAATAGACCTTTATTTGTCACATATACATTACAGCACCTTGAAATTGTTTCTTTGCATATCCTAGCTTATGGAGATGCTGGAGCCAGAGGTCAAGGTCAGGCATGATACTGCATCCCTGAAGAACAGAGGGTTAAGGTCCTCGCTCAATCAATAAGGGGGGGTTCGGACATCCGACTTTACAATCAGTAGCCGAGCGCATTAACCACAGAGTTACGCCCTCTCCCAGCTCAAAGGCCACGAGCCCTTTAGCAAGGCCCTTAAACTTCTCAAGGTGTATAAATGAGATAAAGTCATTCTGGATAAGGGCACCTGCACATGTAGTCTCAGAGAAGGGAATACACATGGCATCGATACTGCTCTTTCCCACAGAACGATATGTGGCCTCTATGTCTATCTGTGAAAGAGACATGATATCTAGTTGCAATAGTCCCAGTAAAGGAGATAAGAGTTCTACACCTGTCAGTTCCAGTGAAGAAGGTGTGGCATCTATAGCTATCACATTCCTCGAAACAAAAACCAAAAATCATATTATCATATCAAATGGCATTGCAATGAAGCAGCTTTAAATGCTGTACTGGAATATTAAACTGGAATACGGATCATAGGCCACATTTATAACACTAATAATTATTGTTATTTGAGTGAGAGACAACCAACAGATAGAGAAACATACACATACAAAAAAAATACAGTACCTGCTGCACAGCTGCTCCTCTTTACTTTTCCGTTTTACATGCGAAGAAGCCATTAGTGGCCTTTTCAAAATAATGAGGCTCTGAAAATGAACCGGAACCATGTAACCTGCCTCTAATGACCGTACAACCACAACACACTGGGTCATTTAGCGAACGCCACTCCGAGCTGACTCACAAACTTTAAAGTGCCCCTAAAGTGTGTGTGTGTGTGTGTCTGTATATGTGTGTGTCTGTATATGTGTGTGTGTGTGTGTGTGTGTGTGTGTGTGTGTGTGTGTGTGTGTGTGTGTGTGTGTGATGCACGGAATATCATTTTGTTTTCCCGCTAATGCTCTAAAAACACACAGAATATAACTTGTGCTAGTTGCGTTGCACAATATAACAAGAGTAGCAAGAAAAGTACCTTAATTTCCCATCTGGCGCACAAACGAGATCCATATATACTTACACACACACACACACACACACACACACACACACACTCACATGTCCACCTGTAACGTCTCAGATCCACACAGTTCAACGGTTTGGTCCCCTCTTACCTGAAGATGGGTCTGTGCAGAAGCTGCCTCTTAATGGTCACATATTGGTCCATTGACGTGTGTGTGTGTGTGTGTGTGTGTATGTGTGTGTGATTTCAAAAGTGAGCTCGCTGCTCTGGCTCTCTGAATCTCAGCTCACATTGCAGTGTATTCTCGCTCTGGCCCAGCCTCTTACTCCGTCTGACAGAGAGGCCATATCACAGAGAGAGTTCCTCAACACAGAGAGGGGGGTTTTTACACTCACTTACGCACACACACACACACACACACACACACACACACACACACACACACACACACACACACACACACACACACACACACACACACACACAGGGCTTGGACGGAGCTGGCCTCCAGCTGCGGCTTGGTGTAAAGTGTGAACTCTTCCTCTAGTTGTGGGAAAATTTAGTGCTGCTCCCATTCTGCCGCGTCCTTGTGGTTCAGGGGTTTGTTATAATTTCAGTCCCTAAACACCGACGCAAGTTACTTTTAGTCCTGAAACTTAGGTTTTGGCTTTGTTTTAGTCCTTCATTAGAGAGTTTGTCTGGCTGTATTGAACTCGCTGCTCAGAGAGCGCGCTTTGAACTTGTGTTTTGGGTTTAAACTGTATAATACTGAGTTTTTATTTTTAATGCTTGAGGTTATATTGTTTTTGAGTTGATGGCTTTAGGGAGTTAAACTTGTGTATTAGAACGTGTTACACTAGTTTTAAAGGTCACTGGATCGAAACGTTTTAACCAAATTTCATTTTAGTGTTGGAACTGAAGGTTATAATGTTTTAAAGTTGTTAAAAAGAAGAGTCCGGGTGTGTTTAGTGTTGAAACAGGCTTTCAGGTGTTCTAAGTGATTATACTGATAATTTAGTGATTAAACTTAATGTTTACTTTGTGGTAAAACTGATGGCAAAGAATATAATTTGATATAGTATTGGAATAGTATTGGAACTTGGGGTTTAGAATTTTTACAGTGATTAAACTGAGAGTTTATGGTGTTTGAAATTATTAAATTGAGGATTTAGGATGTTTTTAGTGTTGAAATTGAAAGTTTATGGTGTTTTTAGTTTTGGAACTTTGGGTTTAAGATGTTTTAAGTGTTGAAACTGAGGTTTTAGCTTGTTTTAGTCTCTGAACGACAGATGTTTCATTATTGATTCTATGGTATGGAAACTGAAGATTTAGGGCATTTTCGTATTTAATGTAGAATGAATATATATTATTTATTTAATAGTAGATAATATATTTTTATTATAAACTAAAATAGTTTATATTTTTTATTATAGAATAATATATTTCATTGTATTCGATTATTAAACTGAGGAATTAGGATGTTGTTGGTGTCAAACCTGAAGGTTTAGCATGTTTTTAGTTTTTAGATTTTGGAACTTTGGATTTGAGATGTTTTCAGGAAATAAACTAAAGCTTTTAGCTTTGGAAATGAAATGTTAAAATATATTAGTGATTTAACTTAAGGTATACGAGGGTTTTAGGATGATTTTATTAATTAATCTGAGGGATTAAGATGTTTTAGAAGATTTCAGTGTAGGAACTGATAGTTTAGGATGTTTTAAGTGAGTAACGTGAGGATTCAGAATGCTTTAAATGTTGTAACTGTGGTTTTAGGAGGTTTTAAATATTTAAACTACATATTTAGACAGTTTTAGTGTTGGATGGGTGGATTTAGGATGCTTTAAAGAGGTGGAGGATGTTTCATTGTTGAAACTGGTAGCATGGGATGTTGAGACTAAGGGTCTATAGTGTTTTAAATCAAGGGTTAAGGATGTTTTAAACTATGCATTTAAGTTGGTTTAACCAAGAGTCGCTTTTAGAGTATGAGTATTCTAACAACATGACAGACAAATAGACGGATATATATATATATATATATATATATATATATATATATATATATATATATATATATATATATATATATATATATATATATTCCACAGACACTGAAATACTACTAGAATTTTCAATTTATTTACTATATTATACAATGTTCAATAATTAGCAAACGTTTATAATTAAAATGTGAAACAAATATATAAATGTATGTAGAAATACAGCGTATAAGGAAGAAAGTGCTACAGAGTGGGTGTACGAAGTGGAAAGTACAGGAGAATGCATTTGCATAAATATATTGTACAGCAGAAGAGTGAATGGCATTAAAGTGCATGGGTGGAGAGGTGTGTGTGTGTGTGTGTGTGTGTGGGGGGGGGGGGGGGGGGGGGGGGGGGGGGGGGGGGGGGGGGGGTGGGGCGTGAATAGGGGGGGGGGCGGGGCGTGAATAATGTATGCTGAGTTAATCCTAAGCCTGGCTCAGAGTATTGTAATGTCTCAACAGAGCGATGAGCTGCTGCACTGTGTACAAACACTTTTATCGCTCCTTTCTACAGCCGATCTGCAAGAATCTTCTGCCAGTGACCTCCTGCTTCATGGATGCATTTCATGGTCATGGATTTCTGTTTATTGTTCAGAACAACAGACGGATACAGTAGATAGATTCATGAATGGCTGTGATGTTACAGTTTTAATGTATAATTATAAAGTTTGTGTTATTTCTAAGTGGGAGCGGTGGTTTAGTGGTTAGCACGTTCACCTCACATCGCCAGGGTCCGGGTTCGATTCCCGTCTCGGCCATGTGTGTGTGGAGTTTGTGCATGTTCTCCCCGTGTCTCAGGGGGTTTTTTCTCCGGGTTTTCCGGTTTCCTCCCGGTCCAAAAACATGCCCGGTAGGTTGATTGGCACCTTGGAAAATTGTGTGTGTGTGTGTGTGTGTGTGTGTGTGTGTGTGCCCTGCGATGGGTTGGCATTCCATCCAGGGTGAATCCTGCCTTAATGCCCATAGATGCCTGAGATAGGCACAGGCTCCCCGTGACCCGAGGGAAGATCAGATAAAGTGGTAGAAGATGAATGAATGAATGAATGTTATTTCTACTAATAAAAAGCAGTGCTTGGGAATGATTTTTAATGTCGATAGCGGCCTGAATTTTTGATTTACAATTCCGATATTTTGGTGGACACATTTATCCAGGGCATTTTATAATCATCTGCATTTTACAGAGAAATGACAATAATCTCATGAGGGCCTCGCAGCTATGTGGTGCTGGGATTTGAAGTTATTTTTGACCAGTCCACCACACTGAGCACCCCTTTTTTTCCTTTATAAACTGTAGTTTTTTAGGATTAAAAAAAAAAAAATCTTTTCTCTGGGTTCTCCGGTTTCCTCCCGGTCCAAAAACATGCACGGTAGGTTGATTAGCACCTTGGAAAATTGTCCCTAGTATATGAATGTGTGTGTGATTGTGAGTGTGTGTGTGTCCTGCGATGGGATAGATCGGATATAGCGGTAGAAGATGAATGAATGAAATAAGGTTCGACACTCATGCCCACATGTATAGACTAATTACGTCTCTTTTTTTGAGTGAGGTTGATGTGTGTACACAAATTAGTGAAGAAAGAAGAACCGGATGACAAGAGATGGCTGTGTGTCAGCCAAACAGCCACCATTTCCCAATCTGGCATTGATTTGAAGTTTGGATGAAGTTATGTGAGGAGAGGCGGCGTCTCGCATTTGGCAGAAGGAGAGAATTAGCATGACAAAGCTCGCTTCTTCGTGTCTCAATCAACAGACGATTTTGAGACAGTGAGACAGATGTTCGTAGTTCAATAGTGATCGCTGGTCAAACCAGCAATGATCTTGGATCATGAAAAAGAAATAAATAACACTTTGATGCTAAAATTATAAGGAACACAGTAATTTAAGGAACACAGGTCAAGGATCAGCTCAACTGGTAACAGATCTTTCATGAAAGTTAAGGACTTTTTAGAGCACTTGGGGGGGCGGAGGCTCCGTGACCCATAAGGGCCACGGCAGTACAGCAGGAGTTTATCTTATTCATTAATAATTATATTTAAGCTCTATTAATCTTAGAGCAAATGTTCAAATAAATGTATACTAACCTGTCTGATAGTAAAGGAAAAATAAAAACAACTTAATAAATTTGTATTTAAATGGTTTTGTTGCAAAATATAATTCTTGTACACACGTACACATGGGGCACGGTGGTTTAGTGGTTAGCACGTTTGCATCACACCCCCAGGGTCGGGGTTCAATTCCCATCTCGGCCATGTGTGTGGAGTTGCATGTGTGCTCCCCGTGCCTCAGGGGATTTTTTTCTCTGGGTTCTCCGGTTTCCTCCCACGGTCCAAAAACATGCACTGTAGGTTGATTGGCACCTTGGAAAATTGTCCCTAGTTTGTGTGTGTGTGTGTGTGTGTGTGTGTGTGTCCTGTGATGGGTTGGCATTCCATCCAGGGTGTATCCTGCCTTAATGCCCATAGACGCTTGAAATAGGCACAGACTCCCTGTGACCCGAGGAAAGATCGGATAAAGTGGTAGAAGATGAATGAATGAATGATGTGTACACCTTTTTAAATGCTAAGAAATATATGGAAATATACAGATGCATGTACATCATTCTAATTCTAAACATATCAATGTCTATGCTTGCGGGTTCCTGCCTCATGCCTTTATTGCCAAAGCGGTCCTCGACCCGACCCCTGCTTTACAGCAAACAAAGCTTGTGTAAAATTCATCTTCACAGCCATTAAAGCAAATAAACAGCCATTAAACAGCCTCACTTTATTCTATATAAAATAGATTTAATACAGACCATCGCCATTGGCTTGTATTAGTGAATTTATTTTATCTTAAAATTCAGACCAGCAGAAATCTGCCTCGTGAATTCGTTTTATTTTTGTTTTGTTGTTGCTGTTATGGAAAATCCACTGTCATTTCTAAGTTATTTAGAGTGATCCTCATGAGATGCCACCAAAACTCTACAGCTACCTGTCAGAATCAAGTTTATCCTGCCAAGAGCCGATTTTTTCCTGCCAAGGACTGTCTAAAAAAGCAATGCCAAAAAATGTAACATATTTTTTACTTTTTTATAGAAAGAAAATCGTGAATTAAAGAAAAAAAAAGTAATTAGGTTTTAGTTTCTCCATACACATTTATAAGATAGACACCTACCTACATGTGTTTGTTAAATATAGCATTTTACATTGAATCGCTTTATGCCGTTACATAAACCTACACTCGTACAGGAGAGGAAAAGATATAGAAGAAGGAGAGAAGGACATGAAAGGAAAGGATAAGAAAGAAGAAAAGGAGGAGATGAGAGGAAAAGGGAAAGAAAGAAAAAGTAAAGGAAGGAAGGAAGGAAGGGAAGTGGATTTGGTTTGGTACAAAACCAAGACATGATGACTTTAGGTGCTTGGGGATCCCCTCACGACCCATTAACACTTATGACCACCAATAAAGTCTTCAGTTTTACATTCGTTTTTAGTAACTTCATAATCTGGTCAATCATTTTACCGTCATAGTGTAATTGTTGGCGTGTCGGGATTAAGCATTTTTACTTTTATGGCATTTGGAACCCGTTTGCACAGCAAATACAGTTATTTATTTTATACAACTGAGAAGTGAAGGGTTTCGGATCTTGCTTACGGCCCCAAGCATGAACAACTTCATTCTTATTTCTTTAATACACACTATTCAAATTTTTTGTTTTAGTTTTCTATTATTTATTACAAATGTTTACGCTATTTTCCTTTTCATATTCAATATATAAGCATTTCGCTGCATGTCTTATGCCAGGGATATTCAATTAGTGGGGGTCAGTTCATAAAAATCATCCCAAATGAGGGGTCGGAGAGATATGCGTGACGACACAACTTCAATATAAGAGGCCATTTTTCTACGTTAAAAAATGTTTATATGCTGTTTGTTGAACCTACATAGCATCAGTGGATTGTGCAATGGGGTTTTTTCTTTATTTTTTTTCATTCATTCATTCATCTTCTACCGATATATCCGATCTTCTCTCGGGTCACGGGGAGCCTGTGTCTATCTCAGGCGTCTATGGGCAATAAGGCAGGATACACTCTGGATGGAACACCAACCCATCGCAAACCGGAGAACCCGGAGAAAAACCCCCTGAGGCACGGGGAGAACATGCAAACTCCACACACAAATGTCCGAGATGGGAATCGAACCCGGACCCTGGCGGTGTGAGGCAAATGTGCTAACCACTAAGCCACCGAGCCCCCTCCTTTCTTTTTTTTTTTTACAGACATATTAAAATTTTGAAGTAAACAAAATTAATGCATTCTTCAAGTAGACTTTTCTACTTTCAAACAAGTTCAATATGAAACTACATCACAACTACCTGTGTATTGTAGACGCAAAGCCTTCTACATTCAAACAAGTACATACCGTATTGTCATGTTTTAGACTTCACAGTTGAAAGAGACGTTTTGTATAACGAGGCTGTGAAAGACGTCATGTTTTTACACTGAATTTGCTGATTTTTTGGTGGAAAAACAGGAGGAAAGAATTAAACATCATTCTGTCAGTCATCGGGTCTCACCAGAGAGGGCGCCACTCGCTTAACGTCACATGACTCATGCTCTGCACAGCCACCAACTGCAGCACGTGCTCGTATTCCACACGTAACTTCATAACTGTAGCGGCCGTTTTCCAACTAATCGAAACTTTATTCTAGATATGTCTTTGTCACTGGGATATTTGGATGGTCAGAAATAAATGACAGGGGCACGGTGGTTTAGTGGTTAGTACGTTCGCCTCACACCGCCAGGGTCCGGATTCGATTCCCGTCTCGGCCATGTGTGTGTGGAGTTTGCATGTTCTCCCCGTGTCTCAGGGGGTTTTTCTACGGGTTCTCCGGTTTCCTCCCGGTACAAAAACATGCACGGTAGGTTGATTGGCACCTTGGAAAATTGTCCCGTGTGTTGTGTGTGTGTGTGTGTGTGTGTGTGTGTGTCCTGCGATGGGTTGGCATTCCATCCAGGGTGTATCCTGCCTTAATGCCCATAGACGCCTGAGATAGGCACAGGCTCCCCGTGACCCGAGGGAAGATCGGATATTGCAGTAGAAGATGAATGAATGAATGAATGAAATAAATGACCTCAGGGGCCGGGTTCGGCTCGTGGGCCGCCAATTGAATATCCCTGCCTTACACTGTATGTATGTTTATATGACAAATAAAATTTGAATTTAATCTTTTGTTCAAAAGGGAAATATTTTGAACACTGACCTACCGTGTCTGTTTTAAATATATAAGCACAAGCGGTGAAATGAATCAAGCTCGGGATGTAATTTGGAACTGAAACTGGAATTGACCAAGACTGCAGATGATAAAAGTGAAATTATATGTTAGAACAAGGTATATCAGGAGCACAATACATTTAAATAGCACTAAAAAGGAATGTTTCTTTGAATGTTAGCTAAAATCGCTTGTGGAAAATTGGGAAGCCAAAAACCATGTGGCCTGTTTACAAGCTTACTTTAAAGGCGAATGAAGTGTTGGAAGTGTGGCTTTGGCTTTCGAATCTGCCAGTTTCGAGCATCACAACAGTGTGTTTGCCTAGAAGCGACAGAATGACATTCACCGACAGACTGTTTTGGTCGCGGCGGATCGCACGCTGTAGGAACTTGTGGGCACCGAAGTGCAACGATTTGCATCAGATGCCCCACTTGAACCTTGCAGTGAAGGGTAGAACATGTTCCGAGCGAAACACCAGACCTGCTTTATTCAGAAATCAGTATGTGATGCCAAATGTTTTGGCACGCGCACACAGCTCTAGACTTTGCATGTCTGATACAATACAGTCCACAGATGGCCGTTTATTGACGTGTTTATTGATATGATATTCTCGTTTGCATCATTTTCAAGACATGAATTGTGTTTCTGGCTCCGGCCAAAGCTTGATGTCATTCTGAATAAATTCTCAGCCGCTGCCATGCACAGTTTGAAAAGCGAGGTTGTAAAAAAACAGTGACATTTACGTGTTCCTTAAAAGACGCCTTTAATGACACTGAACTTTTGCCCAAAGCACCGAAATGACTCTCAGGTTTTCTTTTGTTGGTTGTAGTTTGATTTAATTACTCTAAAATCCAACACCCAATGCATTACATTATGGTGCTTATGTTTCAACAATTTGCTTTCAAACCACAAATGGAAAATCTAAGAAAGGAATTGTATAAAGTTCACCTGCCTGTAAAAATAACATTTATTTGATTTCTAAGATGAATGGTGGACCAGTAATGACTCTTTAAATTGCAAAAACAAAAAAAGACTACATGCCTTACATGCATAATAAAAAAAAAATAATAATAATAATAATAATAATGATGATGACGATGATGATGATGATGATGACGAGATGTATCCAGAAGAAGTTCAAGTGTCCTGAACAAATCCCTGACATCAACACCACTGAACACCTTCAGGGCAAACCCGGACAAAGCCGCTTGAACCCCGGAGATCCTCATCTCAGTAACATCACTTATGCTCTAGCGGAGGAATCTCATATCCTTCATTCCATGCTCTAAAATCTAGTGGAAAAACTTTTAGACGAGTGTAGGTTTATGTAACGGCATAAAGGGATTAAATGTGGAATAGTATATTTAACAAACACATGTAGGCCGGTATCTTATAAATGTGTATGAAGAAATCTGAATCAATTCTAAACAGTGAATCAATAGATAAACAAAATAAAACAACATAAAGCATGATAAACCCTCTGCATGCACATCTGGTTCTGTGGTTGCTTCGTCATTTCAGTCCTGATCTTGGTTTATTGTCATTTAATGTTTTCACATGTAAGACAATATATGTTTTATTTCAATTCCAGCTGCGTTGTTTTTTTTTACTTCTTTCAAATATTCAAACCTGCTTTGGCTTGTTTCCCCGAGATCACGGATATAACATTTATTTCAACCACAGTGTTTAGTTTTTTGTTTCTCCTTCGCTGTAGCTTCTGGTCAATTCCGTCGCCTCTCCCACTCGGGCTGCGTCTCATTTGTAAATTGTTTCGGGGGGAGGGGGGGGGGGGGGGGGGGTGGGGGGGAAGGGGGGGGGGGGGGGGGGCTGAAATGAAAATGAACGGCTTCTTTCAAGCCGAGGGGGGGGTGAAATTTACAAGCCGAACAAATATAAATGATTCAAATAATGAATGAAATGTTTATGGGGGGGGGGGGGGGGGTGAGGTGATGTTTGGGGTGGGGTTGTGTAATGATAAGAATTTACTGAATATGGAGAAGAAATTTACTGAATGATGAGTTTATGGATTGTGAATTGAAGGGATTAAAGCGCCGGGTTCTTATCTTTTAGGAAGGAAATATAAATGATAAACTGTAGGTTCAGAAGGAAATTTACTGAATGATGAGTTTATGCTTATCTGGAAGGGCCAGGGATTAAAATTAAATTTTTTTTTTTTTTTTTTTTTTTTTTTTTATTTTTTATTTTTTTTTTTATTATTAAGTTTTTTTTTTTTTTTTTTTTTTTTTTTTTTTTTTTTTTTTTTTTTTTTTTTTTTTTTTTTTTTTTTTTTTTTTTTTTTTTTTTTTTTTTTATTTTTTTTTTTTTTTTTTTTTATTTTTTTTTTTTTTTTTTTTTTTTTTTTTTTAAATGTTTATTTTGATTGGCCGAGGTCTTATCCTGATGTATGAAAAGAGACAGACCTCAGTGGTCTGATACGGCAGCGTACATTGTTCTACACACAGCAGGAAGACGAGGTTCGTCTACGAGGCGCGTCAGAACGCAGTGCAGTACCGAACATTTATCAATAGGATCTCCATCTCAGGGAATTTTTCCTTACCACAATGAAAAGAATCTTATACAATCCTTTACTACAGCTTTCTCTGCAGGGGGCCTGTTCCAAGGGCCCAGTAGTGGCAGCTCGGATTTGAACTTACAACACCACCCACCGAGCCACATTTCCCCATAGTGTATATTGGGGAGTGTCTAGTTATATGTAACGGCATTACGTCATTTAATTACAAAATAAAAGTAACAGTAATTTGTTACAGTTGCAGTAACTGTAAAAAACAATGTAACCTACTTTTTCTGAGGGTGTTTTTTTTTTTTTATTTCCTTAGAATGTTAATTTCAGTAAGCGCCACCTACTGGACATTCATTGAAAAGTTACACAACTTATTACATTTTGAATCGGGTGTTTTGTAATCTGTAATCTATTACATTTCCAAGGTAACCTTCCTGATTGTATAAAACAGGAAATACAGGAATTATAATCTCATTGGATTGACAATGAAACGGCTCATTCTAAATAATCAAATTCTACAAAAACAAAGTGAGAAAAGTGAGTGCTTCTGGGGAATTTATTTATTTATTTATTTACTTACTTAATACATTAAAACATTGCGTTTTAATACAAATGTATGAGTTACATGCCGCGTATGTTAATAATACTGTTTACAGGGGGATAGGACGGGGTTTGTTGGCCATTTTATTTAAAGGATTCTTTTCATCCCCTTGACCTTTTAATGGTGTTAATTATTAACCGAGTACAAGGAGATTTTCAGCCTCTGTGCTGTGGGTTTTTTATCCATTACCTTCTATATTCCTGGATTTCATTAGAAAATAACGTCAGACATTCCTACATTAGACTGTTTGTTAGTTAAAAGGTCTTCAGGTGCCTGCGTCGATGCCGAGAGATATTAATCTGATTCCGAAGAACGGCATCGTGCCCGATCAGACCGGGCTGATTGTGACTACAAAGCAGAAGAAGAAGCCAGATCTGTAGTGTTTTGTTTGGTTCTCGGTCTAGGTTTGCTGCATGGGTCTGAATGATGGCCAGAGAAATAAAACTATTAAGCAACATTAGGAGAAAAAGGTCTCGGAGGCCAGATACTGTTAGTGGTTCAGAGGAAGGCCAGAGTGATGAATTTCCAAAACATTTTTTTTTTTATGTTCAGCTTTGAAAAATTTGCATCTATATTGGAAGTTTCTGTTGTATTTATAAAGTATTTCCACTGTAGGAAGATAAATGTAGGTTTTCTGTTGCAATGGTACCCCGGAGACAAACAATAAAAAAAAAAAAACATTTACTTGCTGGATTTCAATTTCTTTGCTTGTTTGTTTCCTTGTAGTCTGTATAAATGAATGGCTGACCAAATCGTTAGTTGGGCATTGTCCCCTAACATCTTTCATGAATAGATTATGAGTAGGAATTTAACCTTATAAATTATTCCCTATACATAGAGAAATCAAGTTACAGGAATGTACTGTACCTAGAAAAGTACAAATGCTTTTTTTGTACCTCTAAAAGAACATTAATGCATCTCTAGTGATTGTTCCTTAGTGTCCTGGTTCGGTTTAAAAATTACATCCAGATACTTTTCCATTATTCACTGATGTTCTAATTTGTCCTAAAAAGTTAGTGAAAAAAAGTATTCTTGCCTGGGCCAAGTTAACGCATACTTCTTCTAGAGGTGCAAACACTAAGGTATAAAGATGTATCAATGTTCTGTACGCTAGCAATGCATTTATAGCACCAAAGCATTTCAACTCTTTAAGGTAAATTCCTGAGCCTTCATTATACACAGATCTTCATATATATTCATTATTCATTCGTCTTCTATTGCTTTATCTCATCTTCCCTCAGGTTGCGGGGACCCTGTGTCTATCTCAGGTATCTTCAGGCATCAAGGCAGGATACACCCTGGACGGAAAGCCAACTCCTTGCAGTGCACACACACACTCACACACACACACATTCACAAACACATTCATACCCTATGGGCAATTTTCCAAGGTGCCAATCAACCTACCGTGCATGTTTTTGGACCGGGGGGGAAGGGGGAACCCGGAGAAAAAAATGACCCCCTGAGGGGCAGGGAAAACAGAACCCAGGAGAAAAAACCCCCTGAGGCACAGGGAGAACTCCACACACACACATGGCAGAGGCGGGACTCAAACCCCGACCTTGTAGGTGTGAGGCGAACGTGCTAACCACTAAGCCACCGTGTCCCCCACATGTAATTATATATCCCAAAAATTTAATATTTTTCTTTATACAAAAGATTATTATTATCTTCATTATTGCTGAAACTGTATCGAAGAATATCTGTGAAAACTAAAACCCTTTAATGCTTTATGTTCTAGTTTGAAATGATCCTTAATTTTTGGAAGATTTCTGTCCCTTTTTTTTTTAGCATGAGTTCTATGGAAGCCTCCATATTCCGCCAAAATTCCCTCGCAATACTGCCTTTATTTCAGCCATGTGAAACCCCTTGTTATGATTCTGATGAAAGCTTTGGCCCGTGAGAAATGCACTTGATGCACTTGATTCAGGGTTATAGAGATTACCTATAAACATCCAACATTCTCGGTGCATTCACTGGTAACCATGAAGTTTAAAGCTGGTGGTGTATGAATGAGGCCTCCTCTGCTTCATCTGCCTCATCTGTCATGTTCGCTCTTCATGTTCGCCGACTGTTGGAGTTCTCTCCAGGGATAATGATAGCATGGCGCTCGGAAGGCCAGGATTGTGAGGGCAAAAAAAGTCTCAATTAAACTCTTCTTTTATATGACGGAAATCTGAAATCTTAGATCTTCTCCTTGATGTGTTTTTTTTTAATCTAAAAATTACTCCAGGAATCATAAAAGCCCGAAACCATACTATAAATAATGGTATAAAAAGGTCTGCAACTTCTTTTATTTTGAAACCAAATTTCGATAACCCTGAATCAAGCGCGTTTCTCACGGGCCAAAGCTTTCATCAGAATCATAACAAGGGGTTTCACATGGCTGATCGAGCAGCACATGAAGCCGAATGGGTGTTCTGCTAGAGTATGTGCTAGCCGTCGCCTCACGACGCTCCTGGACAGTGTCAGGTGTAGCGTTTAATTAGCACATTAATGCAAACATGCTGCTAATTAGCCTGTCAGCTAATATTAAGATTAAGCATTTGAAAGCACCCCCCAAGAGGCTAGACGCTTTGTCAGTCTCTCTAATAGGTAAAAGAATAAAAGGCAATAAGTGAACCGCTGCGGTGCTCATGGCCATTTTGAAAATTTGTTGAATTAAAGCTTAATGGATGAAGAAAGTGCTAATGCAAGGAGAATGAAATCCACTGCGCATTGTTCTAAGCAGCAGCACCGACTTCACTGTCTGTGAGACTCTGAATGTGTTCGGCTATGGGGAGGAAAAGAAACGTATCGCCTATCAAGGAAACTGTCGGAATGTTATGCGAGTCAACATTCAACATCAGCTTTCCCGGTGACGCTCACAAACAAGAACATTTTTCAGGCCCGCGTTTCCTTTTGGCTAAATTTGACTTCGTAAATGGAGTAGATTTTAGTGCATGCGTACATTTAAACTCCTAGATGATGAAAAATCTTTATTAAGCTAGCAATAATGACATAACTCGATATAAAAGGTGCCCAAATGTTTGCTTTGAAGGTGTTTGAGGGCTGAAAGTAAATGTTGCATCATTTTCGTGTTATCATAAAAAAAGTTACCAGTTACTTTTTGAAAAGCAGGGGTGGGGCGGCGGATTCTAGTGTCGGTCAAAAAAGACAAGGGAATATAAATGTCAAACTAGTTGTTTTTAGTTGCAGGAATGCTTTCACAAATCAAAGTATTTGTGCTTTGTTGCTGTCCCTGTGCTTGGCACTGTAACCCTCTGTCTATGTCCCCGCAGTGTCTCTGCTCCTGCAGACTGGAGGAGTGCTGAGCAGTGAGCAGTGTCTTCTATAGGGAACACACTGACTAATGTTATATAGTAATGGGGAGAGGGGGGGAGTGCCGTTCAAACTCTACATGCGCTATGTTATATTTTTACATCGTTGCGGCCCACTATTTAAGAAACACTGACTTAAAGAATTTTGCCCCTACTGGGAAACTTTGCAGTATTTCCGTCTCATGCACATGCACATTTGATGAAAGTACCATATTAAACTCAAGCGAAGCGATCAGGCACATTAAAAAAACACAAACACAAACTTTGATATGAGCGTCGCATGAAACCGGGCAAAGAGTCGCGGGTTGGCCACTCTTTATCTCATGCAACATCAGCAGATCTACTCTAAAATATAATAGTTTCATTCATTTCATATGACACTTAAATCGCGACACTGGAAATAGAGCTAGCTCAATTGTGCGTTTTCCTGTGTTAATCAATTATCCTTTATCGCATGTGAAATCAGTGGTTGCTTAAATATGGCCTGGGGTTTTGCTTCATAAGCATGTGATGGCATTTCGCTTTCAACTGTTCCTGCATCACTACATCTATTTTGCCCGTCTCCATCGTTCCTGTGAGTTTAGCGCGTTTGATCCAAGGGTGCGATATTTATTTACTTTTACTCAGTAACGAAAATGATTTAAAATGTAGCGAAGTACAATATTAAAAAAAAAAACATACTCAAGTAAAAGTGAAATTACATATTTTAAAAATTACTTTAAAAAGTAGAAGTACACAAAAAAAAAAACTACTCAATTACAGTAACAGGAGTAAATGTCATTTGTAACTTTCCACCCCTGCCATTAGTGAAGTAAAAATGAAAAAGACAGTTCTGTTTAAGTGTAAGTTTGTCCCGACGAGCAAGCCGGTGGCGATTGTGGCAAGAGAAAGCTCCCTGAGATGGAAAGGAAGAAACCTTGAGAGGAAGCAGACTCGTCCCGGCATCCCTCTGGAGGGTGTTTTCTTCGATTGGAGGCCACTCGTGCCTGAGGATCCATGAAATTACCGAGGATGGATCGAGACTCACTCTGCCCTGCTGACCCAAGGCTAAAGTTTACATTGCATTTGTTCTCCTCAGCGTGGTTTTGCTGTAATAAACGGACATTCCGCGTCACCCAGATGAGGATGGCTTCCATCTTGAGTCTGGTTCCTTTCAAGGTTTCTTCCTTATTCCACCTCAGGGAGTTTTCCCCTTTCCATTAGGGACAAAGAGCAATATGGATTAACTATGCAAAGCTGCTTTGAGACAGTTTCCATTCTTAAACGCTCTATACAAATACAATTAAACACAGTGGCCTCTAATTAAACACAGTGGCCTCTAATTAAATACAGTGGCCTCTAATTAAATATAGTGGCCTACAGAGGCTGGAATTTTCCAACAGCTTTTTTTTGGGCTGCAGCTGAAGGATATTATACAGGTGAGAGTCAATTTGCTTCTCAATTTACACTTATTGAAGTTTACCAGACTGAAAGCCGGCTCGCAGAGGGAGGTCCTGCCAAAGTTTCTGCACCTCAAAATAAACCAGAAAAAACTTTATGTTAAAAGTTAATAAAGAATAGAAGAAATGTGTAAATGACTTTTTTTCATCTTCTATTTTCCTCTCTTCTCATTAATGGCATGGCAAAGGAAAGTTCATAGTTTGGCAAGCTCATAAATGGTCTATAGATAATAATATTATTTTTATTTTTCAATTCGTATATAATGTTTTCAACTCTTTCTCTCGACTCCCAAATGGTTTATTGGCATTCTCCAAAGATTTTATATTGATCTTTTCTTATAAATCCTTCATTCTGAAATTGATTTACTTGACAATTACAATTTTAAGCAATGCATTTTATGAAAGAGCATCTTCAAAAAGCAGCCTTGCAGCAAATTCTCCCAGCTATCCTGCTTCATATACACACCTGCAACCAACACACATCTCATCGTTCGGGCTAAAGAACAGCTGAATAGACGTTTCCATGGGAGCGTTTTCAATCAGTCGATTTACGTCCTTGCATACATGTAGGAATTAATGAGGAAAACGGTTCACAATGCGAGGCAGTCTCTTGGCACAAAAACTCAACAGAAAGACTGACACATTACTAGTATGTTGGACTTTCTCCTTTTTTGCCCTTGTGAAATTCAATCCTTCACTGGAAATCAAGATTCCAAGACCAGCTCTTAAAGTCCAAATTGGCAAATGACAGCTTTGGCTGCACTCTTTTTACTCGTCCATGTCCAAACGAATGTTCAAGATATAATAGACGACCACTTTAATACATCGATTAAATCGTGCAAGAATGAAATGCTCTTGAAGCAAAACTTTAAATGAAAGCAAAGACCAAAAAACACAAAAAGGATGGTCCTGTAGCTTTCCCTTAGACCTCCATCTGACGCACTGAAAGGATTTCTTGCCAAATGATTGCTTTTCAAACCCAAATTAGTACCTTTCCTTTAAAAAAAAAAGTGTCTTTGGCTCTGTAATGGACTTCCTGTGGCTGAGGACACTCCTACTAGCCATCAGGACAGGTTGGCTTTGTGACATTTACATTTTCTCTGAAGTATCTGTGGCCTGGCAGTCCTCTGCTTGACAGGACTGGCAGGGGGATGCTTCATTTAGCACCGCAATTTCTGAATGATGTCACGGAAAAAAAAAAAAGAGCCGGGTAGGAAAAATCAACTGCATCGCCTCTCAACCTCTACGCTCGTGTGAGGGGAAGCAGTGGGGAAAACGGTGGCGCATGGAAGAATGCTTTAATCTTTTAGATGTAGCCCGACATACGCGCTTGTCCAGACCAGACTGTGTGAAATATATCAGCTCCAAACATGAACATAGCTGATACTGCGGCCATCGAGAAATAACCCGTGCCAATTGCATCTAAGCCTTAATAAACATTGTTACTGGAGACCTAAAAAAATGGGATTATGGAAATTAGATTGCAGACTAGCTAGGACCATTTATTTTTCTCAAAATGATATATTCAGTTAATTGGAATCAAAGCGATGAATCGGAGTCATCATGGAAGGACGTCTTGTGAAAAAAAAAGTTTTCCCAAAAGGGTTTTTTGGGTCATTAATGGTTATGTGTTTCCTTATGGGATTTCACTCGGAACCATGTGTGGTAAGGAAACACTCAGTTGTTAGGCTGCACCTTTAGAAAGCTTTAGAACAACAAACTCAAAACACACATTCAGGTCGCCAGGTTTAAAAAGCCAGTGGTGTATAAATAGCAGCAGTTGATAAGCATTAAAAGCATTCTTTCCTCCAGACAACTTAAAAAAAAAAAAAAAAAAAAAAAAAAAGACGGGCTCATATTTTGTCATTATTGGAGAAAGTGTGTGTTTTCCGCCAGTAAAATTGTATCCAAAATATGAAGAAACACCAAGACAGACCAAGTAGTGATGGGAAGATCGGATCATTTTACTGACTACTGCAAATTTTTAATGTAGTCCCAATAATGACAATATACCACATTTTGAACGAAAAAAAAAAACCCTGGTATGAGTAGTTCACCTCTCATATCTTCTGGTCTCATTAATTAATAACTCCCATTAATGATTGCAACAATATTGTCAAGATTCAGAGCAGAAAAATCTGATCTATTGTATTTTGTCCAGTCAAACAAGTGGACAGGAAAGAAAACCTACTAATGCAACAGCAGCAGCAGCAGCACTGTCATTGTTTCAGGGCATGATGTATGATGATGGGACTGCAACCATAACATTTCAGTGGTGATGTGGGAGGACTCGAAAGCATTGAACAGTGCACCTCAATAATGATACTGTCATGACATACATTGCCAGCCAAAATAGGACGAGTTTCCTTGGAGAGCTCAATCAAGGTTTGTGCCTTATACAAGTACCAAGACGTTTTTCCTTTGCCATATTTTGCCATTTTTCCTTTGTAATCTCTGTAAAAGCTGCTTTGAGATGTGCATTGTTAAAAGGGACATACAAATGGAGTTATGGTCTGGAGGACGTTCTGTGTCATACAGCAGTTCTTTAAACAAACTTTACTTTGTTCATTATATCTATTGTTCAATCACAATGTTGGGATTTTCTTTTTTAAAGGCACATACTATTCAAACAGGATACAAGAGGGATAGCGGTAAAGTGGACTACATGACAAGTACAAGTATGTAAAGTCCTGGGTTTATCCTGAAAGACATTTCCCACAGAAATGTATTAAATGTTTGGGTGTTGTGGAATTACAATCTCCCATCACTATAACCAAGATCCTCCAAACTGCTCAAAAGAAGCGTTCGTGCATAAAGCAAAATCCATGAAGACGTGGAGTGGAAGCACACGAGTGTCCCACTGTTACATTAATACCTTTGGGGTGAACTTGAACTTCCTCCTCATGAAACCTCAGAAATGCTCTTGTGGCGTAAAACTCACAAATTCCCACAGATACACTCCAAAATGTTTGGAAAATCATGACAGCCCTCAAAGCATTTATGGGATGAACTGAAAAAATGATTGCATGCTAGACCTATCATTAGGGTAAAGGTGGGACCGGTCCCTGGGTCAGTTGATGCATTGTTCATAATGGAAAATCGGGTAATTCTCCAGAATAAAACATTGTTCATAATCAGATAAGAAATAAAACAGAAATAATGTAAGTTATGTATTCTTACATTATACAAATGTATTAAAGAATACATAACTTACATTATTTCTGTTTTATTTCTTATTTCTTATCTTATCTGATTATAAACAATGTTTTATTCTGGAAATTTACCGGATTTTCTCCGCCACGTCGCACTTAACGCATGTCAAGATGCTCGTCTAGGTCACATGACTTACCTACATCCGCTACCTTCTTAAAGGCACTGCTCCGGCCCCTAACACATACTACATTACCGCTAAATGGAAACCACCAGGCTAGCAACATGCACAAAAACGTCTTTGTGCAGGGTAAAAATGGCCAGAACAGACAAATAGACAAATACCAGGAAATATGGATTTATTGCGACAGGTCGTTTCCACGCACCAAACCGCGCTCTGCACAATATTGCGTCTCTCTCTCAATGAAGCTTTTAAAACCGCTTCTCCACTTGGAGACCAAGCATTTTGCATTAAAATATCAGTTTTATGCTGGCTGGATCATTTTATTTTGACATTAAATTCACAAATTCTTGGGGACCCACTGCATTACAGCTATGACACAGCATAGAGGGCACAGAGGGTTTGTGGCCTTGCCTAGAGGACTAAGAGCTGCTAAAATTTTACTTGCCAATACAGGGGCTTGAAGCTCTACTCTTCCGATCAGTAAACCCAGAGCCTTAATCACTGAGCTACCACTTCCCCTTAATCAGGACCCAAAACCACCAAATTCTTGTGGCTGATTTGAACACAAACGCTCCAAAAGCAACCGGGAAAGCCTTCTCGGAACAATAGAAGCTGCTGATGCAGCAAAAGGGTGGTGACAACTTGTTCAATAAGGTAAAAGATATGATGCAACAGCACCCAGACCAGATATATATCCGTAATCCGTAACAATATTTCCATTGTGCAGTTCGGTAGTTCAATTGTTGGGTACATTCTGGAAAATCTGGAGGACAAAAAAAATAAAAAACATTCTGGAAATACAGTTTTGCATCGACGGCCTGGAGGTCGGAAGCTCTAAGGATGGATGTGTACGGCAGTTTTTGTAACAGTCTATTAAAAGGGGTTGCATTTAATCACCTGCTGGATCACTGCAACACTGTAATCGATATGGGGAGGGGTGTAGCTCAGTGATGTAAGCTGCTGGGCTGCTGATTGGAAGATCCGGGTTCGAGCCCCGGTATGGCCAAGCTGCCGCCCTCGGGTCCTTGAGCAAGACCCTTAACCCTCTGTGCTCCAGGGGCGCCATATCGTGGCTGACCCTGCGCTCTGACCCCAGCTATCAACAACAAGCTGGAATATGAGAAGAAAAGAATTTCACTGTGCTGTAATGTATATGTGACAAATAAAGGCTATTCTATTCTATTCAATGGAGATTCATCCTTTCCTTTCGAGGTTTCCTTCATTCCTCTTCTCCACAGTCACCACTGGCGTACAAGGAAGAAACCTCTGCTTTATTATCTCTTTAACTGTGTAAATTGCTTTGAGACGATGTCGATTGTTAAAAATAAATGTAAAGAAAATCCATGACAGATATAGAAACAGAACCTCCGCGGCATTTTTTTTTTGGTTCTATTTTGACACTTTGGCTTAAGAAATGACAAAAACTCCACCACATCCCACCACATCCATGTGCATGTGTGACTAACTTTATGATTGCTAGTCAGAAATTGCTCATCCACGAAATGTTATTTTCGAACGAGATATGAACGACCAATTTCGCTATGATATATTAATTGTACTCAAACTGTATTGTAGGCACTTTTTTTTATCATGAGAGGATTAATAGTTCACATTACGTGATCAGTTGTCCACACATCATTAAAAAGCCAAAAACAAAAGCAGATCTCAGATCAGTGCTGGTATTCTGAGAAGTTTGCCACACAAAACAAGTCCCTAAGCCTCTGAGAGAGTCGCCCATGCTGCCATAGCAACCATCCCAAAGGAGACGGTCGGCGTGTAGTTGATAGCGTCGATACGCCGCACAAAAATAGACAGCTGTGTTTTTTCCGACATCGTACGTTCGCACAAATTCAAAGTGGTCGTCAAAGTTCGGTTATTAAGGTTATAAAGGTTATTAATGGAGTCAGCATTTCCATTATTTTTTTAAAACAAACAATCGTACTCTGCTTTCACGGTTACGGTAATTACGTTCTCGCGAGCCAAAAGGTTGAACGAAATGATAGTTTTCGGAGAGCGAATGGTCATTGCATAGTGACACTTCCATTTTCTCCGAGTGCTCCGAGGCTCTGATCTAATCAAAGCCAGAGGCAGGCAGATCTATTTAGCCGGTAAACAAGCAATAAATGGTTGCGGCACACGAAGCAGCAGAAGCACAATAAAAGGCCTGCCATTTGGATTTACACGCGCAAATGAGAGGTTGATGTTGTCTTGTATTTTTCTGCCTGTGGAATTAGTCATGGAGGCGACCGAACGAAAAGATTGCGTTGCGTCAAAGAAATAGGCGTCCGTTTAACATTGAAACCACAAACATCCGTCTCTGATGCAGCGTATGCCTTAAATCGATATTAGGATCGTTTTATTGTCTTCTGTGGTTTTTTTTTGTTTTTTTTTACATATTTTATGGATCCCAAGAGGGAAGTTGTTTTGCATATCCCAGCTTGTTTGGAAGCCGGGGTCAGAGTGCAGGGTCAGCCATGGTACGGTGCCCCTGGAGTACAGAGGGTTAAGGGCCTTGAACAAGGACCCAACGGGGCTCGAACCCTTCCCTTAATATTCACCACACAATATACAGTTTCATTATGAGTATTGTTTCTGCATGATTAATATTATTTCTTGTAATGTGTTGCTCTGTGATGTAAACGTATCACATTAGATACATTTTTTCTGTTAACTCCTTATAGACAATCGTCTATACACATCGAACTGCAGCCAGGGCACAGCCAATTTAATGTCCGCATTCCTCCAATGGCAGTTGATGCACATTTGACACGTACTATAGACCATGCTAATTACCAATTATAGTATCTGCTTGAAAGCAAAAACACACATGATTGTTTTTTTTTATATGCTTGTAAATAAATTCAGGGGTTAACACCATGACAAACTGAGATCAAATCCATATCCGATTGAACCTGTGTTGAAAAAGCGAACCCCTGTATTTTTTTTCTCATTGACCATCAGAGTCAAATTGAAATGGAAGCATCTAAATCTTCTCATTATGGACACGGATCAGACGTAATATTATCATCTCCTGGAGAATATCTTGTGTGCCGTCCTTTTTGCTGGGATAATATAAAAATCCTGTCCTGTCAAGCATAAAATTATTCAGCAGTTTGAGTTACAGACGGAGCCAACTTGCATGTCCGTGAGACTTGGCCAGCCATGACCCTGTCACCCCGTTCACCCTGTTCACCCCGTTCACCACTTTAGACCAACTCATTCAAATCCTTATGCTTGCCCATTTTTCCTGCTTCTAGCACATCAACTTTTAAGGTCAACGTGTTCAACTTGATGATGGTGGGATTTGACCCTGCAATCTTCCAGTCCAGAGACCAGAGACCTTAACCACTGAGCTCCCACCTCCCACTTGCTGCCTAATAATATCCCACCTACGAACAGGGGTGAGGGGCTACTCAGTGTCATTCCCTTCACTGCTCATAATGCGGTAATGTCATGATGTTATATCCGATTGTTCCAGCAAGATACAGGTACAGATACACCACAAACCTTAACATGTCAGGTTCTGATTTCTTTTTTTTTCAAGCTTGGTTGTATATCACATTTTATCACATTGTCTCGACGTTCCTCGCTGGGATTTCTGACAGGACTAAGAATGAATTCGATCCATCATGACTAGCTGCCATCGCATGCTAACTACTACCTTTCCATTAGCGAGTCATTGGCGCATTAGTCATTTTGGCTCGGGTTTCCTATTAATATATGCCAACGATTGGACCACCTCGAACAAACAGAAATCCACCGAGGAAGGCACATGCGGTTGCCAAGAGACAGCGAATCCCCGAGTGTCATCCGAATCTTCGAGTGCAACGCCGAGGGAGGTGTACTGGGACGCCGGCCAAAAAGAACCTAGTGAGAATACACTCATTGCAAAACATGCAGATGCAGAGAGAGAGAGAGAGTTAAACACACTTCTCACGTAGCCTTCGCTTGGGACATGCCCGTGTTCCAGGGCATCGCCTGGCTCCGCCCACTCCGTCTCTTTATTATTTAGTCCTTGTTATGAACTTGTGATCCGAGATTTACACCAAGCATCGTTATATTTCTGTTCTGTCTGCGTGTTCTTACATGTAAACTATAAACTACATTACTAAACTATTCTATGCTATTTATGATTATGGTATTATTATAAAATGAATTGATGTGAAAATTAGTTACATTATTTGGACTGTGTGTAAGGTATATTTTAATGTTTTAGTTGAAATCCTCGTTGTCAACTGGCGGATCATCAACAACGACATACTGCAAAAGAGCTGTTGTTTTCACTCGCCGCATTATAATTTCTTTTTCACACCTACCCTGCGCTTGTCGCTGCCATGTGGTGCGCGCAATGAACTCTTCATGATGAGCTTTTATGTCTAAAATGGGGTCGTGTGTAGCGTCTAGACGAGCGTGTGCTCAGTGGAAGTGCTCATTCTAAGGAAGCTTTGATCTTTTACATTAACGCCAATCGGCAGAAGCGCTTATCCAGAGCAACTTACATCTGGGTAACTGAGGGTTAAGGGCCTTGCTTAAGGGCCCACTAGTGGCCGTTGGTGATGCTGGAATTTGAACCTGCGATCTTCAGAAGTCAATGCCTTAACCAATGAGCTCCCACCTTCATCAGTGCACAGTTTGTTGCACATAGGTCACGGCATTTCATCTGATTTGATTAAAGCCATGTAATTTGGTCAATATGAAGTTTATTTTGGTCATTAAACGTATCTGTCATGTTGTATACTACATGCATTACCGTCTATGCAAGCGCTTCTCAAAAAATAAGGCACGCCCCTCTAGAGGGGAATAAAGACATGAAAGGTTTGGGATATATATACACTATTTATTAGGGCTGTGGATCGATTCAAATATGTAGCTTGTGTTCATTCGTTGTTAAAAGTATTCACATTTGATTCTGTTCTAAATGTACCTTAAATGAATACTTTTCAAGTTTTTGATACTTCAAAACAAATGAAAAAATAAAAAAATGTTTAATGGTTAAAAAATGAGCTACATTCAGTTTTAATTCTGAGTAAAACAAGGACCTCGTTAAAAATGTGTGTTGTGCAGGTTACAAGTTTGCCTCTCTCTTATTTATTTATTTATTCATTCATTCATTCATTCATTTCTTTGTTTGTTTGTTTGTTTAATTATTTATTATTTCATTTATATTTTTAATAAAAATGGTCTAATAGAAATGTATGTTGCAAATAGATAGATAGATAGATAGATAGATAGATAGATAGATAGATAGATAGATAGATAGATAGATAGATAGATAGATAGATAGATAGATAGATAGATATGCGACTAATATTAATGAATTAAAATTCAACGAACATTAGTTTGAGTAAATATCACAACAGCCCTATTTTTGAACTTCGTGTTTTTTGATGTTGTTGATTTCACACTTAATCATTGAAAAAATGAAATACATTTAGTTCTTGTTTAGGGTGATTACGAGTCCAGGACAGATAGAGAAGCAATGGTCATGGTTAAGGTGAGTTTGAAATCACAGTCTAGTGATCAGTATTATCACTATAACATAATTAACATATAACATCATTTTACGCTACGACTTTCCAAGTTGTGGATGTTTGCTATTTTCCAAGCTACCCGTTTTCAATCGCTTGTATTATTACAGTTACACTTAAATCCACTGATATCTGTTTGCTAAGCACTTTTTGTGCGGTGAAGAATATGACCCAAAGCCACGCTTCATTTTCGAAACCGCCGTTCTCTGAGCTAACCCTTCTAGTTCCGTTCCATACTGAATGACTGCAACGCATTTCTGGGAAATGAACATCGCAGGCGTGTCACCGAGAGTGAATGACTTTTTTCTCCGGCACAAAACCCAACTCGGAACAAACGGCGGAGACAGTAAAAGGGTGGATGGATGAACGAGCAATATATTGCCGTGGAGCGTAAATGCCATGTCAGTTTTTCTTCCGTCTTTTTAAGACCTTTATGGTATATTGTTATGGATTTTGTTTTTTTTAAGGAATGACCCGTTTTTGTCACGCTTTCTGTCGCACATGTCGTGGTGTTATCCCAGACAAATCCTATAAGAAATAGGAATTCGACCAAAGCTCTTGCCATAATCCGTTCATTTTCCGTGTATGATGCACAAAGGGTATTTTAGATTGCTTCGTGACCTCCGAGTTGCGTGCGGATCTGAGTGCGGCCATTAATTACACACTGATGTTTGGATGTTGGGACGATTTTACTTTAGAACTGGGTAAATCTGATAAGATGACATTTAACAGTAGGGAGGTCTTCTGTTACGTCTCCTCTCGAGTAAAGTTCAAATGGAGGAGAGAAGAAATGACGGGAAGTTAGTCTATCCATCACTGTTCATTGTGTTTAAAGTGTAGAACTGTTTTTAGAGTAAAAATATAAAGGAATAAAAGTCCTGGAAAAAGTCTCAGCATGGTCACTGCAGAACTTCATATCAGTAAAATAAAAGTAGACTTTGCATGCTCGAGATGAGTGCAAACCCTTTTTTTGCAACTTTAAAACGTATAAACGACATTTGGAATAGACGCCAGCTGGCTTCCTGCTTAACTTCAATTTTTGGCCGTTTATCACGTCGCGAGGAGACAAAAGAGAAATCCACAGATAAGGCAAAAGAAGTGTCAAGCTATTTTATCATTTGTTTTGTATCGTCCCTTGAGAGGCTTCTCCTCACACTTTTGAGTTTCATGACTGGATAAGGAATTATGCAACAGAGGTCACGGCCCTGCGCGGAGCACACTTCTGTGAAATGGGTTATGGGGACCTCTAGTGGACACATAAACATTAACCAAGCTAGAGGTCAGTTTTCCTTTTTTTCAGCTTTTACTGCTTTTATTTTATTTTAGGTGGTGGAACGTAACTGCATTGTTTCATTATTAATATTCAAATATTCAAGTTTCTTATTTTGGCGCATTCTACTATTATTCTTATTATTGTCATTGTGCACTGCAAAAAAATGCCTTATTTCTTGTTCAAATGTACTAAAATCTGCCAATGGAGTAAACAAAACAGACATGGTAAGAGTTCTTGAAACTAGCATTAATACCTAGTTGATAATAAATCCTATAAAAAAAAAAAACAAGAAAAACCTAGGTTCATGCTTTTTTTTTTTTACCTTTTTAACCACTAGGGCAGTTTGGTGGTGGGTTTGAACCTGCGATCTTATGGGCCAGAGGATTAACCGCCGAGTTACTTCCTCCCTTCTTGGTCTCATAAACACAAGTTGGTCCATTTCCTACGATTCTTGAATTCCTTAAGAATTTTTTCGGTGCAGTTTGAGTCTTAAAATGAGCACAACATTTTATTTGAACATTTTTTTTCTCGCACTTTAAATGTCACTTGTTCCTAGTGCTCAAAAGGAGTTCATATTTACTCGCTGGCGACTGATCTTCTTAATTCAAGATTTATCGTCTAATATGCAATGTGATTTTTACGACTTTTATCTTTCAAGGCAAAAAAAAGACATATTTTCTAAGTTGTAAGATTTTATTTCCATTCTTAGTGTGGAGACACCAATGCATGGGGGAGGATTTAGCTCAGTGATCTAAGGTGATCAATTCGTTGTATGATATCCAGTCTGAATAACACTGCTCTTCAATTTGACACTGGGACGAAGTTGCAGTGTCTAAGCCTCAACCCAAGAGATAGTAACCTACAAGTCTCTAGCATAGTTATAAACCAAAATAGAGCGTTGACATTAAGGGTATTTGTGTCAGAATGATGCAATAAAAGTAGAATCGTTTCTTTTGGCTCCAATCTAGACAATCTGGAAGAGGTGAGAATGGTGTCCAAACTGATAGCCATCATACAGTCATTCCCTGGCACAAATTGTACAACATGCTGTTCGTCACTGGTTTAACACCGCCGTGTCTCCACTGTAATGCCTGTAGTGCTTTGTTTTTTTTTGTTTTTTTTCTATATACTCTCCAGCTGAGAAAACCCCTGTTATATTGTATTCTGATGCTAAAATGACATGAAAATTGAATTGAATTTAGCTCAAATCCAATCACGCTGCAAAAGGCGAATGCTGCAGGAGGTCGTTGTTGCTGAAGGATAAACTGTTTTGTTGTGCAGTTTGAATAAACTTGATGCATTTGAAAATCCATCCATTCATCCATCCATCAATCAAACAGCAATATAAATGTAAATACACTATTATCTGAATAGACAATTAGTAATTGGGGTGTACCACAAGGTTCTGCTTTAGGACTATTGCTGAAATACCTAAACAGAATATCACGTTTTATTGTTAAACCGAGATGTACATATGGTATATTGTTAAAAAGAAAAGAAAAAACCCAAAAGCAAATATTTGCAAGATATTAATTACCAAATAACACCTTAATAACACCTTCAGTGTTAAACCTTCATAGACTTTCATTTTTTTCTTGCAGACTTTGCAGACGTACCTACTCACAGCAAAGAGACAAATCCTGAACAAATCGAACTACAGCCTCAGTTTAACAGCCAATTATCAGCACACAAGGACGGCGTCATCACACTTTGGCTTAATGATCACACTAACCTGTGTGTGTGTGTATGTGTGTGTGTGTGTGTGTGTGTGTGTGTGTGTCTGTTACAATAGCATAGAGGATACTAACTTGTGTGTCTTAAAAACACACTGTGAACAAACAAAAGATGAATTGTATATAATATATATATATATATATATATATATATATATATATATATATATATATATATATATATATATATATATATATATAGGTATATATATATAGGTTAAAATATTTCTGTCAATAGGTTAAAATATTTCATCGTGATTAATTGCATAATTGCAACTCATAATTAAATGCAATTTTTTCTGTTCTCAATGTATACTAAATTAATACTTTTTATGTTCAACCAATTTTTAACAGATGTTATAAAAAATACATTTCACTCAAAATATCTTCCTTTAATGCAATTATTAACTCTTTATTAATGACTTCCAACTGGAAATTATTATTTTTTCATGAATTCGTTCCTTGTTTCATTTTTCAGTCTTTGTTTCAATTGTTAAAAATGGTACGTGGCTCCTTTAAAAATTCTCTTCTGGTTTTGGTTGCTTTATAAACTGGTGATAGGTTTAGGTTACATATAATATAGTGTAATATAGTATACTACTATATATACATACTCAATAGGTAATATTGTGAGTAGTTCATATATGCGTTTGATATGCGTATGTGTGTGTGTGTGTGTGTGTGTGTGTGTGTGTGTGTGTGTGTGTGTGTGTGTGTGTGTGTGTGTGTGTGTGTGTGTGTGTGTGTGTGTGTGTGTTAATGTTGTGTCAATGTTAAATATAGTTGTGTAAAGGGTGCAGGTGTTGACAATGAGGTTGGTGGTGATGGTGGTGTGGTATTTAGTTTGTTGGAGACGAAAGTCACTGTGATGAGGGTAGTGGTATTGATAGTGAGGGCGATGGTGATGGTGGTGGCGGGGAGGGGGGTTGTCAGGTTGATGCTGGGAGTTGTTCTGTTTAGGGTGGGGAATTTGGATGTCACATAGGGTTGTGGTGATGCCGGTTGTTAATAATGAAGTTGGTGGTGAATGAGGCTGCTGAGGGTGATGGTGGTGATATTGATAAAGTCGATAAATCTGGTAGTGAGGTAATGAGTGGCTCCAATGACAATGAAAAGGGGAGGTGATGATGGGGGTCGAGAAATGAAAAGAATTCATAATGTTATAAGTAGAATTTATTTATTTTAACAGATGTGTATATATATATATATATATGTGTGTGTGTGTGTGTGTGTGTGTGTGTGTGTGTGTGTGTGTGTGTGTGTGTGTGTGTGTGTGTGTTAATTACACTTCATTGCAGCTACAGCTCCCTAACTAGTTCTCTATGTGTGACAGAGTGGAGGCAGTAAAGCATTAGAAGACACACACAGACACACACACACCAGACACACACACACCAGACACACACACACACACACAGACACACACACACACACACACACACACACATATACACGCACACTTACACCCACACTTGTATACAAGTGGCACATTGCTTAGAATCCCTTTAGATTTCTGCAACCTCTTCATTCCTCTTCAGCACCACCTTTTCTCTATACATCACAGATCTAGAACACAGCTTACCCATAATCCATCACACTTCAACACACCAGGTATTTCGCAGCGGTTAATAATCAGGTCCAGTGATGGATGCTGTTACTGCGAACACTTTAAATATAATGACTGACAGGAGAGTTAAGTAATAAAAGGAGGAACGTTGTGTTTTCTTCCACAATGGCGATTCCATAAGCGAGTTCATCTGGCAAAAGGTACATTCATATACTGACCTTGTGAGTCCATTAAGTGAATGTTCAGTGAGGAAAACAAGCCTAGTGTCAAGGACAATCCATGTTTTTACCAGGTTTGACTCTTGGTTGGTGGTTGGGGGATGCATTCATTCATTCATTCATTCATTCATCTTCTATCGCTTTATCTGACCTCTCTCGGGTTGGGGGGAGCCTGCGCCTATCTCAGGCATCTTTGGGCATCAAGGCAGGACACACCCTGTATAGAATGTCAACTCATAGCAGGTCTCTCTCATACACACACACACACACACACACACACACACACACTCTCACATTCGCACAATAGGTACAATTTTCCAAGGTGCCAATCAACCTACTGTGCATGTTTTTGTACCGGGAGGAAACCAGAGAACCTGGAGAAAAACCCCCTTAGGCACGGGAAAGAACATGCAAACTCCACATACACATGGCGATGTGAAATCGAATGATGATGCAGTTTTATCATTTTACAGACATAACCACGCCCCCCAACCAGCAACCCTTTCTGTGTGGGAAAAACATAAACAAACAAAAATAAAACTATTACAATAAATACATTAGATTAAATTAATTAATAATATAAATTATGATGCTGATGATGTTGTATGATGTCTTTGACGTTATTATTTTTTATTATTAATAATAATAATAATAATAATAATAATAATAATAATAATAATTCCATTGAGTAAAAATAAAGATTTTATCTTTAAATATACTTAAGTATCCAAAGTACTGTAGTTTTTTATGGCTTTAATGTAATTTTCATTTAATCTAGCAGTTTATTTGAAAAGGAAACTTATCAGACCAACGTATTAATAGAGTAATATTAATGAGTCAAGTCCTGACTGATATCTAGATTACAAATTGCATGTTCGTGTTAAATTGAGAATGTGCTTGACCGCGATTGGTGGCTTTGCTGCGTGCTTGGCTAGTTATGTATATATCATAATATGTAGTTGACTAGTCATTTCTCTCCTTCTTTCTCTCTTTCTCTTCTCTCTTCTTTCTCTCTCTCTCTCTCTCTCTCTCTTCTCTCACTCTGAGTCTCTCTCCAGTTGATCCTGTGAGCATCTCTCCATGCTCCCTCTGTCAGCTGTACCAGTGATCCCAGAACTCACGGTGCTTTCTGTCAGTCCATGTAACTGTCCTCTGCAACTCTGTTCCTGTCCGGTGACCTCCTGGTGACCCGCTGGTCCCTGATGATGCTTCAAATTCATGAATACACTCCACTGACATACCCACTAAATACAAACATCCTCAACCACACACACAACACTAACAACCCCCCAAATGAGGATGGGTTCTCTGTTGAGTCTCTGGTTCCTCTCAAGGTTTCTTCCTGTTCCCCAGGAGTCCATTTTCCTTGCCCCCACCTCACAGAAACTTCCAAAGGACCCAAACTCACCACCGTTTTGCTTAAAGCGCCAAAAAAATCATGTTCAATTTTCACAACGTTTCGCAATTCGGCTCAACTTCCAACTTTTCAAACAAGTGAACAATTAGGGCAAAACTGATTTTCACTTTTCACACAAGTATTATGTAAAGCTGCTTTGAGATGATAACAAATTGTTAAAAGCGCTTTATAAATAAAATTGAATTGAATTGAAGTAGTTATGTATCATATAATAAATAAAAAGGAACGACTGACTGAATTTGTCAATAGATAGTTGATTAAAATATTTGCCTTTAAAATGGAGTGAAGATTAAGCCTCCCCAAATGGAAATACATCAGTAAAGTACAGATACGTGACAAAAGGGACAAATTATTTCAAAATGATTGGGCAGAGAAATGTCTTTTATTCTGTACTTCTAGTAAAGAAAAGCTCAGAGACATTTATACTCACTAGCACCAAGTAGTTTTATAGTTTAACTAGTAGCAAAGTAAACCATAAAACTGCCGTCGTTGTAAACAAGAAAAAAAAATGTCCACAGCTGCATCTTCACAAAAACGTTGCTGAATAATTCGAGATCATAGTATGACAAGTGAAAGGTGCTGACGGTGATGTTTGCTTGAAAGTTGAGTAAAGCTGTGTAAATTGATATTCATGAGAACGGAGAGAAAAAGGAGATGTGCTGCATCGCTGTTTATACACCGCCACCACAACCATTATCAGGAGGTATGAGAAGTGATGACAAACCTGTCAACTTAAAAAAATAATACCTCAAAAAAGGGTTCATATTGGGGTTCCATTTTAACGTGGACTTGGGAAGGAGAAAGTGGAGTAGCTAGAATAAAGCAGAATTTCTCTGATAGCCATAAAAACAATGGCGTCAATAATCCATGTCTTAACTAGCATTAATTGGTAAACATGGCTGGGTGTTATTGTAAAAGATCTACAATCCCATTCCCATGTTCGTTTCTGTCTAAGATACAATGGATTACTGATAAACAGGTGTCTGGGGCACTCAAGAAACGTTACATTTATTCCCCCAAACTGCTTCGTAATTAGTGCCCCCCCCCCAATTAGCATAATCATCGGCTCTAATATCTATAATGAAAGTCTGCCAAACACTCGTGTACAATAAACCATCGTCTTTAGATGTTTTCACGCATGAAATCTCAAGCCGGAGCGTTCTGTCGTTCCTTTTGAGAAAAGAACTCAGTGTAGCGCGAATCCCAAAAGGTAGATGATGAAATCGTTCTTACCTCTGAGAGGTCGTTTTGTACTTCTGCCTGCAAAACAAAACAAAAGAAAACAAAATATTATAATATTAGAGCGGATTGAAAGAGGGATTTAAGTAAGAAATGCCAGTAGTATTGTAGCTTGTATCTAATCGTGATTCGGTTGCATCGTGATGAAGGGTCCTCAGTTCATTCCACGAGTGTGTGTGTGTGTGTGTGTGTGTGTGTGTGTGTGTGTGTGTGTGTGTGTGTGTGTATGGCCTCCGTCCTTTTTCTATACAGAGGACCAGAGATCAGCGCGAACCGATGGGCGTAGGATGCCTCATCATTTGTGAACCTTTCAGAAGTTCACAGTTTCGCACTACATGCCGTGCACCAAGCTGCTTTGCTTTCATCAATATGACTTTTCTAATGCTTTTAAAAAACGAAAACAAAAAACAAAAAAAATATTCGAGAACTATGAAAACACTCTCAGCCATTATGTGAATTTGTTTTCATTAATAATTCAAATGTACTGCAAAAGGAAACATAATAACATTATTATGATATAAAAGCACGTATTTATTTATTTTCGCCTATTCATTTCTGTCGAAAATGTTTTATTGCGCTCCAGCTGAGCACTTGTAGAACGCTGGAGAACGGATTATTATGCTCAGGTGCTTTCAAAATTTGAGGCACATAAAGCACAGGCTGCTCACTTTACAACATCTGGCTTACATCTGTATTAAACATTATTAAGCCAGGGCTCATACAGGTTCCCTCATGGTTCTCTGGTTTCCTTCAAACTCCAGAAACTTGGTTATGATCAATTACCATGTGATGGTATGGCATGTCCTGCTACTGTGAGGAGAATGTGTTCTGGTGAGGTTTTTGGTGTTTTTGGATAACTGGAGGAAATATTATAGTATTTTTAATCTGTCAATAAATCGAGGATGACGTTTGAGGGACATTGCTGGTGTCTGCAGGTGTTTGTTGAAGAACCACATTTGATGCTTCATGGAGAATGTTGTTGGTTTGTGCTTGGAAAATAGAGTTTAGTAGATGTTTGGTGGAAATGTTGGTTTGCTGAGGTTTAACGGAGATTGGTGATATTAGTTGGTAAATCCGTCAGTTTGTTAAGTACATGTTTATTTGCCATTTGTACAGGTGTTAGTGACACGTTTGTACACTTAAGTGGAGTTCCAGGTAAACTAGAGAAGGTATTACACAATATTAAAGAGAAGAGGAAATAAGGGAACAATTAGTAATTAGATCTAAGGGAGTTTATTATTAATAAAGAAAGTGTGTGGAATTGTGTATAATATGTAGATTTTGTTGGTGATTGCTTTTTTGTTGGTGATGTTTACTGGCGAATACAGTCTGTGTCCTGTTTGGAAGTTGAAGTGGTGTTTATTGTTGGACGTGTTTGGAAATGATTTTTGATGGACGTATGATAATTGACATGCGTTGCCTCTTGCGATGTTTTATTCTTGGTGTTGATGGTTTGGATTGCAGGGAAGAATGTTGAGGATGGGTGTTTAATAGAGTACAGTGTGTTAATGTTTGGGTTAAGATATTTGTTGGAGAATATTACTATAAGTATGTGCTACATAAGGCTAATGAAAAACAGTACGGCTTGTTAGCTTTAATAAGGATTGTCGATGTCTTATGATAGATGGTGTAATTTGGAGTTTTTGTTTGCTAGTGGGGGCATGGTGGCGGTTCGATTCCCGTCTCGGCCATGTGTGTGTGGAGTTTGTGCATGTTCTCCCCGTGTCTCAGGGGGTTTTTCTCCGGGTTCTCCGGTTTCCCCCCCGGTCCAAAAACATGCACGGTAGGTTGATTGGCACCTTGGAAAAATTGTCCTTAGTGTATGAATGTGTGTGTGAATGTGTGTGAGTGTGTGTGCCCTGCGATGGGTTGGCATTCCATCCAGGGTGTATCCTGCCTTAATGCCCATAGACACCTGAGATAGGCACAGGCTCCCTGTGACCCGAGGGAAGATCGGATAAAGCGGTAGAAGATGAATGAATGAATGAATGTTTGCTAATGAATATTACTGCTGGTGTTGGTCATTTTCTGGTGTTTTATGGGGGAAGGTAATTTTATTTGCCGTATACAGAGTTAGCATCCGACAGAGAAGAATGTTGTTTGAGGAATGTTGTTGGTGTTTTAATGTTTTATATAAAACACAGAACATCACTGAGGTGACTTTGTGCACAGGCACAGCGTCGTCCTGGATTAAATGTGGGTCTCCGATTCAACTTTCATGCTGCCACATCCAAATACTATACGATTATTTGCATTCATTTTGCCGTAACAGTGTGTAGAAGAACCAAATATAACGCATAGTCATAGTTCTGGCTGTATCATGTATAATGTAGATTATCAAATAAAGTCAACTGTGTGGATTTCTTTGTGCGACCAAATACAATGTTTTAATCATCAGTTGTGGTGATGTACAACACAACAGTGCCTTGTCACACACAAACCAGCACACCACTGCCACAAAAACATCACTGAATGAGAGTTATATACAATTACAATGTGTATATATTGCTTATTGTAAATGTATACGTCCATCATTCTCTACACACACATCATGTAATAATATTTCAACATTCGGTACATTGCACTTTTTTCACTCCCATAGAATTTATATACACTTATTTGTTGTGCTTTCAACCAATATTATCAGCATATTTTTCATTGTTAAAGCTTTTTTATTTATTTATATAGCAAATAATAGCTTTAATAATATAACACTATATATATATTTACTATATATATATATATATATATAATAGTTTTTTATACACACACTTTTACATACTTTGCAATGACAATAAAGTTCATTCTATCTATCTATCTATGTATCTATTTATCTATTTATCTATCTATCTATCTATACTATCTGAAAAGTGAATTTGAAAAACTATGTGCACTGAAACAAGTAAAAGTCTAAAGACTAAAACTCCAACTATGATATCCAAGCAAACAACATGAATGAAAACAGTCCTGAAAATAAACACAGGTGACAAACATCTCAAACGCTCGCGCAACAAGATCTCAGATCAACAACTACAAAGCAGTGTGGCAGTTCCATTACGGAGAACCCGTGGTACGAGTCTGCCGCTGGAAACATGTGCTGAAACACGACACACTCCTCCTCCTGCATGAACTCTCCAACATCCATAAACTATTACGCCCGATCGAGAGACGAGTGCGTTTCGGCGACTTACATTCCCTTGAGCCGAAGCCACATTTTCTCCGTCTGCTCGTTCCTGCTGTACTTTATGGAGTTGTTCTCCAGGCCGTCCACATCATTGGCGAGTGAATCCATGGCTTACAGAAACCTGCGTGTGTGTGTGTGTGTGTGTGAGAGAGAGAATAAGTGCGCTGTCCTACGGTGTGACGGAATCAGCAGGGAGCAGGTCGAGCATGTGCGGGTTGCCGTCCTCAGACTCAGAGCGCACCATCCATCCTGGAGTCCACGGGCTCCACAGAGCATCAGGCAGACAGTGTGTGTATGTGTGTGTGTGTGTGTGTGTGTGCGTGTGTGTGTGTGTGAATGAGACTGTGAATGTGTGTGAGAGAGAGTGTAACGTCGCAGCACTGAGCGCACAGCACACCTCTCGCAGTGACACACGAGCTACATATACACACGAGCTACATATACACACGAGCGCGCGCACGCCCAGACTCACTTGCACAAAGGTCCTGTTCACGTGGACTCCCACCCGCTATCTATCATTCTCGCTCGCTCTCTCTCTCTCTCTCTCTCTCTATCAATCTATCTATCTCTGTCTCAAACCGGAACTGCAGCTTACTGAGGATCCATCACATTCAGTGTTTCTGAAATCTTTCCAGATCCCTTTAACTCCTCTTCTCTTCTTGTCTTCCCTCCCTCCCATTCTCTCTCTCTCTCTCTCTCCTCCCTCACTCGCTCCTTCTCTTACTGTTGTGACGGAGGCGTGCTCTCTTCATGACACTAGCGTATCTGATCTCCCAATGATGACACATTCATATTCCCGATAAACACACACACATACACACAAACACACACACACACACACACACGGCCCTACACACTCAAAGACCGGGGTGCTGCTAAAAGCGTCATAGCTATGGTTTCCGTGTCGACCAGTTTCAGACAGTGAGCAGATGGGCTTCAAGGCAACTCCCCCCTCTATCTCTATCTCTATCTCTCTCTCTCTCCGCTATCTCTCTCTCACACACAAAAACACACACACACACTCATACACACACTTTTTCTCTGGCAATGCACCAGGGAAGCAGTCTTAGATGCACCAAAACAGCACATTAGAGAGAGAGAGAGAGAGAGAGGAGAGAGAGAGAGAGAGAGACTATTAAGGAAATGGGCGTTGATATCATCATCATCATCATCCACATCAGCATCATTCTCATCATCATCATGCACCTGCTGCTTGGCGTTTCCTTTTTCTCTTGTCAGCTTCTCCCCTGACTTGCACACACACACACACACACACACACACACACACACACACACACACACACAGTGAGCCCTAGATACAGCCTAGCGACAACAGCCTAAAAAAATAGATGTGATGTCTTTTTTTTCAGCGAGGATGGCGTGTAAATGCTAATGGAATTACGGCGAGCACTACTTCCCATTTACTAGCACTACTTCCCATTTACTACCCCCAACCCACACACACACACACACACACACACACACACACACACA
This sequence comes from Kryptopterus vitreolus, assembly GCA_030449085.1. Classification (NCBI taxonomy): domain Eukaryota; kingdom Metazoa; phylum Chordata; class Actinopteri; order Siluriformes; family Siluridae; genus Kryptopterus; species Kryptopterus vitreolus. The sequence goes on from JACRUU010000018.1 coordinate 18,001,363, forward strand.
CACACATGACCACCGCACCCCCTTCACTTCCATTCCCACGCATGCATCACAATTTCCCAGAACTCTTTGTCCATATTCGCTCACATACACTACATTAAATTTACCTGTTGCCATGCAGTTATCCAATCAGCCGCCCGCGTGGCAGCAGCACAGCGAATGGTCTCGCCGATTCAAATCGCTGCTATGAGATTTTCTGAAATCGCTGATCTCCGGGGATTTCCGCATTTGTGTGCAATAAACAAATAAACAAACACAAATGGCTGTTGTGCAGGAGGAAAATGACTTGGTTTGCTCTTGTATGAAAGATACAGTAAGTCAAATAACCACTCATTACCAACACGCTGAGGTGAAAAGCATCTCAGATTGCATGGCAACCTACACTTTTATAATTGTAATATAGTAAGATCTTGGTACTCGTGTTATGGTGACGGAAAAATGTTTCAGTACTCGTCGTACACGCTGAATTTGACACTAGTGATGGGAAGATCGAATCATTTTAGTGATTCGGTTCAAATTAATGAATCTTTTGAGTCATTTAGTTCCTTTGACGAGAAACATTTCCAGATCCTCAACACGTTTACATATTGGAACTTTGACTAAAGGTTCAATGGTAATAATGTGCGATAGTTTGCACTCTGTGGTTTTTATGTAGCGTTATCTACAATATTGTATTTATTTGTTCTAGAGCTGTCAAACAATTAAAATAATTAATCACAATTAATCGCATGATTTCCCTGAGTTAATTTGTGATTAATCACAAAAATTAATCACATGTTTTCAATACACCATAAATTAATACCTTTCATGTTTCTAATACTCTAAATAACTGATGTTATAAATATACACTTTTCTCTCAAAATCTCTCCCTTTAAAACAATTATTGATTATTTAATATTTATTTTAGCCTGGAAATGATTCTTTTAATATTAATTTCTTGTTAATTTCAATGTTACTTTGTTTAGTGGTGGTTTTAAGTGTAAAATATGGGACGTGGAGCTTTAAGAATTGTGTTCCGGTTGTTTTTCCATATAAACTTGTGATACAGTGTTTAGGTCATACGGAAGCACATTGTGATCACAAAAGATAAAATGCGCTTTATTGCGTAATACAGATTTGGGAATGCGATGTGCTTGCGTAAGAATTAACAAAGTGTGGATGCACTGAAGTTTCTTTATTCATTTATTCTGTGTTGTTCGGATTTTGTTCATTCACCAACACAACGCAGAGTGAGGAGCAGATCACTCACATAGTAATACACACTGCGTTAATCACGCATTAATAACATCAGTGCCATCCATCCATCCATCTTCTTCCGCTTATCCGGGACCGGGTCATGGGGGCAGCAGGCTGAGCAGAGATGCCCAGACTTCCCTCACTCCAGCCACTTCCTCTAGCTCCTTCGGGGGGACACTTAGGCATTCCCAGGACAGTCGAGAGACAGTCCCTCCAACGTGTTCTGGGTCTTCCTCGAGGCCTTTTCCTGGTGGGACATGCCCGAAACACCTCCCCTGGGAGTCGCCCAGGAGGCATCCAAAATAGATGCTCAAGCCACACCAGCTGGCCCCTCTCGATGTGGAGGATCAGCGGAATCTACTCCAAGCTCCTCCTGAGTGACTGAACTTCTCACCCTATCTCTAAGGGAGCGCCCAGCCACCCTGCGAAGGAAGCTCATTTCAGGCCGCCTGTATCCGGGGATCTTGCCCTTTAGGTCATGACCCAAAGCTCAAGGCCATAGGTGAGAGTAGGAACGTAAATCGACCAGTAAATTGAGAGCTTTGCCTTTTGGCTCAGCTTCCTCTTCACTACGATGGACTGGTACATCGACCGCATTACTGCAGAGGCTGCACCGATCCGCCTGTCGATCTCCCGTTCCATCCTCCCCTCACTCGTGAACAAAATCCCAAGATACTTGAACTCCTCCACTTGGGGAAGGAGCTCTCCAGTAACCTGAAGTGGGCTAACCACCTTTTTGCAGCTAAGGATCATGGCCTCGGAGGTGCTGATCTTCATCCCAGCTGCTTCACACTCGGCTGCAAACCTTCCCAGTGCATGAAGGTCTTGGCCTGATGGAGCCAACAGGACAACATCATCTGCAAAAAGAAGAGACGAGATCCTGTGGTCCCCGAAACCAGACTCCCTCCAGCCCCTGGCTGCTCCTAGAAATTCTGTCCATAAAAATAATGAACAGAACCGGTGACAAAGGGCAGCCTTGCCAGGAGTCCAACATGCACCGGAAACAGGTCTGACTTACTGCCGGCAATGCGAACCAAACTACCTGTTCCGTGCATACAGAGACCACAGAGGGCACAAAGCACATGTGGACCGGTTGGGCAAACTCCCATGATCCCTCCATCACCCTGTAGAGGGTATAGAGATGGTCCAGTGTTCCACGGCCAGGTCGAAAACCGCATTGTTCCTCCTGAATCCAGGGTTCGACTAAAGGCAGAATTCTCCTCTCCAGTACCCTGGCATAGACTTTTCCAGGAAGGCTGAGGAGTGTGATCCCCCTATAGTTGGAGCACACCCTCCGGTCCCCTTTCTTAAAAAGAGGAACCACCACCCCGGTCTGCCAATCCAGAGGCACCGTCCCCAGCTGCCACGCAATGTTGCAGAGGCGTGTCAGCCAAGAGAGCCCCACAACATCCAGAGACTTCAGGTAATCAGGGCGGATCTCATCCACCCCCGCTGCTCTGCCACCGAGAAGCTTCTCAACTACCTCGGTGACCTTCAGCTTGGGTGATAGATGACGCCACCTCTGAGCCCATGGCCTCTGCTTCCTCATCGGAAGGCATGACTCCGGGGTTGAGGAGATCCTCAAAGTATTCCTTCCACCGTCCGATGATGTCCCCAGTTGAAGAAGTCAACAGATCCCCACCTCCACTGTAGACAGTTTTGGCAGGGCACTGCTTCCCCCTTCTGATATGTCGGACGGTTTGCCAGAACTTCTTTGAGGCCGAACCGATAGTCCCTCTCCATGGCCTCTCCGAACTCCTCCCATACCCGAGATTTTGCCTCAACAACCACCCGGGCCGCAGCCCGCTTGGCCTGACGGTACCCATCAGCTGCCTCAGGGGTCCCAAGAGCCAACCAGGGCTCGGAAGGACTCCTTCTTCAGCTTGACAGCATCCCTTAATTCCAGAGACCACCACCGGGTTCGGGGATTACCGCCTCGACAGGCACCTGAGACCTTACGGCCGCAGCTCAGAATGGCTGCATTGACAATGGAGGTGGAGAACATGGTCCACTCAGACTCAATGTCTCCAACCTCCCTCGGGATCTGGTTGAAGTTCTGCCGGAGGTGGGATGTTAAAGATATCTCTGACAGGGGGTTCTGCTAGGCGTTCCCAGCACACCCTCACAATATGTTTGGGTCTGCCGAGTCTGTCCAGCTTCCTTCCCCGCCACCATCGAATCCAACTCACCACCAGGTGGTGATCAGTTGACAGCTCCGCCCCTCTCTTCACCTGAGTGTCCAAAACACACAGACGGAGGTCAGATGAAACAACCACAAGGTCTATCATCGATCTCCGCCCTAGGGTGTCCTGGTACCATGTGTACTGATGGACACCGTTGTGTTTGAACATGGTGTTCGTTATGGACAAACTATATGACTAGCACAGAAGTCCAATAACAGACCGCACCACTCGGGTTCAGATCAGGGGGGCCGTTCCTCCCAATCATGCCCCTCCACGTATCACTGTCATTGCCCACGTGCCCTATAGCTAGTCTTTGCGTCCAGAGGTCGGGTCGTCGAGGCCTTCCGCCTTCGACCACTGCCCGAACCACATTGCACCAGGTCCCTTATGAGCCTTCCTACAGGTGGTGGGCCCACGGGAAAGGTGTCCCCATGTCGCTCTCATTCGGGCTGAGCCCGGCCAGGCAGGCCGGCCCCCATGGGTTCTTTTCATGGAGTGGCCCCTACCGACCACCAGGCGCTCGCTTTCGAGCCCCAGCCCCGGGCCTGGCTCCAGGGGGGCTCCAGGGGCCCCGGCTGCGCCATACCGGGCGACGTTACGGTCCTTGATCGATTTGTTTTTTTTTTTTTTCATAAGGGAACGCTGGAAGAACCGCTCTTCGTCTGAGCCGTCCCCTAGGACCTGTTTGCCTTGGGAGACCCTACCAGGGGCATCTAGCCCCCGACAACATAGCACAACCCCCCCCTAGGATCATCCGGTTACTCAAACCTCTCCACCACGATTAGGTGGCGGTTCAAGGAGGGGAACATCAGTGCCGTTAAAAAAAATTTAATTTCATGCATTAATAATGCTAATTTATTTATATAAGTTAAAATGATTTAATTAAATTAAAAAAACGGTGCTGCTGTAAACAAATAATTTCACTTACAAGCTCTATAAAATTTAAGTAAGTCTATATGTCTAATATGTCTCCCTTCCATATGTGATTCTTTTCCAAACTATTTTCCACAAAACCTGGATGCACAGAATTGTTTTTTTTTTTTTTTTTGGATTTTGCATCCACCCTTAACCTGGCAATAAAACTATGGAAAACCCAAACCTGTTGCAGCATCACACAATACCCCTGTGTACAAAGCCAGCTCCATGAAGATATGATTTACATGGCTTTTAGGGCTAGAGCTCATAGAAAGCTACCTATTTTCTATCAGTGATCTCAACCTTTGGGACACCTTCCCATGAGTTGGAACTCTGACTGAACCCCAGGCACATTCTGTTTCCTGTGTATTTTTTTTTCCATGCACTGAATTGTTTCATTTTTTTGGATTTTGCATCCACTTAACCTGAATAAAACTATGTCTATGCAGCATCACAATACCCCTGTGTACAAAGCCAGCTCCATGAGTATGATTTACACTTTTAGTAGACTCAGAAAGCTTGATCTCAACCTTTGGGACGAGTTGGAACTCTGACTGAACCCCAGGCACATTCTGTTTCCTGTGTAATGCACTGCATAGAGTCTATGAGAGTCACGTAGACTAGTTGAGATGTACAATTTATTCATACTCAGTTCTGTTTCCTGGTCAGAACCGCACCAGTTTGCACAATCCCGGGAATTAATTATTTCAGTCCTTCCCCTCTGGCAAGCGACTCGGGTCCATGAGGACCAGGACCTCAGCAATAAGAACAGTTTCTTCCCCACTGCACGGTAGTCAGACTGCTGAACCATTCCCCACTTACCCCTATATGACCCCGATGCCCTTTGCTGTAACTGGTAATAACAACAGCAACATCAATGAGTTAACCTACACACCACTACCAAGTCTAGTTCTTTTTGTTAGTAATTTGTTTTTTTTTTCCTGAAATCTCCTTACAATATCATTAAAAAATACTGTGACAATAAACTAGGCCTGTCAAAGTTATTAATGCAAATACACTGTAACAGCACTAATGTTATTAACGTGTGATGAACGCAATGTGTATTACTATGTGAGTGATCTGCTCCTTCACTCTGAGTTGTGTTGTGTTTTGAATGAACAAAAACTGAAAATGAACAACAAAGAACAAATGAATAAATAAACGCTCAGCGCATCCACTCACGCTTCCAAGCTTTGCCTAACTTTCCCCCCTTCCCCTCGAATTACACCTCCCCGACACGCAAGCTAACACCTACTAATAGCTGCGCATTCACAACAGGTACGATCTCCTCACTATATTAGCGTATATTACCGTATGGAACCTTTACGCAAGCGCATCGCATTCCCAAATCCGTATTACGCATTTCACGCAATAAAGCGCATTTTATATATTTCTTTTGTGAAATGGCAATGCAATGTTACGCTTCCGTATCACTAGTTTATATGGAAAAGCAACCGGAACAGAATATCTTAAAGGAGCCACGTCCCATATTTTACACTTAAAACCACCACTAAACAAAGTAACATTGAAATGAACAAGAATGAATTAATTAACAGTAAATTAATATTAAAAGAATTATTTCCAGAGAAAAAACATTCTTAAATAATCAATAATTTTATTAAAGGGAGAGCTTTTGAGTGAAGTTTATACAACTATAACATCTGTTATGGTTAATTAGAGTATTAGGAACATGAAAAGAACGGTACAATTAATGTGCGACTAATCATTAGTTAACTCATGGAAATCAGGCATCAAGGCAGGATACACCTTATATGGAATGCCAACCCATCACATGAAAACATGCCTTCTGCACTCTGTCAGCGAAAAGGATGATATAAGGACCCAAATGCAGAGGTGCGAGGGTTAAAAATAAAGCTTTAATGAGGGCTAGGCAAAACAACAAAGGGCAAAACCAAACACAAAAACAGTTTAAAAATCCAAAAGCAAAGAAATAGGGAAACAAGGGGAAGACAAAAACACAAACCGAGGTCCAAAAGAAGGTCAAGCCATAATCCAATTCAGGTCAGGACAGGAGTTGAAAGCAATGGCTAGAGAGATATCAGGGGCAAAAAATAGTGTGATAATCCGGCAGCAGCGGCAGCAGTCATTGTCTACGAGCTCCTTAAATAAGGAGCCCGGCGGGGAAAACCGGCAAAATGGCTGCCGAAAATGGCTGCCGAACCGGAAGTGCGCACCGCGAAACTGGAAGTGAGCATGTGAAAGTTCGTGCAGCCCATTCGGGAGATCCTGACAGTACCCCCCCCTCCAGGGCCGGCCCCTCCGGCTCCCGACGGCCCAATTGAGCCTGTTGTCCAAGAAGTGAGACGCAGTCAGGAGAAGAGGCAGCGCCTCGCAACCCACCCTGGGCGGGTGGAGGGGGTCTGAAGGCGGGACGTACCGGTACGCCCCAATTGAGCCTGGCCACCTGGAAGGCTGGTGCTCGGCGGCGCCCCGGGCTGGGGCTTGAGGCTGGTGCTCGATGGCGCCACGGGCTGGGGCTGGAGGCTGGTGCTCGGCGGCGCCCCGGGCTGGGGTCTGGTGCTGAACGGGTCGTGGATTCGGGAGGAGGCGCTGAATGCGCTCCCAGACGGCGTTGAGATTTCTGGCACCAGCCAGGCCGAAAGCCTGAGGCTGTACCGCTCCCCCAACAGGGGTCTGGGGTAGAAGAGACACCCGTCTCCTGATTCCTCCATCATTAAGTCCGTCTCCATCAACATCTGGGTGTTTCCCACAAAATCAAAATTCAAACCTGACTTATAGCACCTGCTGGGTCCATGTTTGGCCGGATTATTCTGTCAGCAAAAGGGGTGATATAAGGACCCAAATGCAGAGGTGCGAGTCAGGGTTAAAAATAAAGAGTCTTTAATGAGGGCTAAGCAAAACAACAAAGGGCAAAACCAAACACAAAAACAGTTCAAAAATCCAAAAGCAAGGAAAGAGGGAAACAAGGGGAAGACAAAAACACAAACCGAGGCCCAAAACAAGGTCAGGACAGGAGCTGAAAGCAATGGCTAGAGAGATCTCAGGGGCAAAAAATAGTGTGATAATCCGGCAGCAGTCATTGTCTCCGAGCTCCTTAAATAAGGAGCCCGGCGGGAAAACCGGCAAGATGGCTCGAAGTGCGCGCAGCAAAACTGGAAGTGAGTGCACGAAAGTTCGTGCAGCCCGTTCGGTAGATCCTGACACACTCTGTGGAACAAATAATAAGCACAATCGAATGTTTACAAGGAAAGAAATATATTTTTACAGTAAACCTGTCTTTGCATAATCCAAACAATGTTAGGAAGCCAGCGTCAGTGGCCTTGCAGTGCAGAAGGTTAAGAGATTGGGGCCCAAATGAGGTGATACCAGGGCTTAAATCCCAGACCTTCTGATCAGTAACAACCTTAACCTTAAACTAAACTTTAACTAAAACTTTAAAAAAAACATTAACTATAAAACTACCACTTCCCTCTAAATTGCCACAAATGCCATAAATCTCTCTTCAAGTTCATCCATACATTTTCTATAAAACCTATCCTACACAGGGTCGTTTGGTAGCCTTGAGACTATCACCCTGGACAAGGTGGCACCCCATAGTTGCATAGAACGTTATCTCTCCTACACACACACACACAAATTACACCTTTGTTTACACCTTTACTTTTAAAGGACATTGCAGTGGTCTGAGTGCTCTCAACTGAGTGCTCTCACACCATAACAAAATAAAATGCATGATAAATAGTATTGAACAGAACACTGCTATAATACTTATAATAAATGTATTTATTTTAAAATACATGGTTTTGGACTAAAAGGACAGATCTTGTGCCTGGAGGAAACCCTGAATTCTGGGCATTTATGTAAACTCATTATGTAAAACATCTCTTTTAAGCAGGATTCCAACACCAAACCCAAGACATCTGAAGCAAATATGTTAACCAATAATAGTAGACACATGCATAATAATGAAAGAATAACCATGCGTGTGTGGAGTTTTGCATCTTCTCCCTGTGCCTGTACCGGAGTTTTTCCCTGGGTTATCCGGTTTCCCCCCAGTCCACAAACATGCACGGTAGGTTGATTAACACCTTGGAAAATTGTCCCTTGTGTATGAATGTGTGTGTGTGTGTGTGTGTGTGCGCCTTGTGATGGGTTGGCACCCCATATAGAGTGTATCCTGCCTTGATGCCTGAAGACGCCTGAGACAGGCACAGGCTCCCCGCAACCCGAGGGAAGATCAGATAAAGCGGTAGAAGATGAATGAATAAATTAATGAATAATGATGACTAGAAATAATATTATATTTGCAATAACCATAGTTTTATTATAATATCTTCAACAATGGGTAAGTTGTAGCACAGTGGTTAAGGCTCTAAGTTAATCCCTGTTGCTGTCAGGCTGCTATTGTTGGGCCCCTGAGAATGGCTCTTAACCCCCGTTTGTGCTCCAAGCGAGCAGCTTAAAATCCTAGCATCACTGGGATATGCAAAGAAAGAATTTCACTGTGCTAATAATGTACATGTGACACTAGTATTAGTAGAGAAGTTATATATTTTTCATATACTTTTCTCCCAAGGAACTTTAATTTAAAAATAAATGTCAAAATTGTCACATTTACTTAATCGAACTGAAAAACAAATAGTAATGATTTAAAAGTCCTTGAATATGTTTCTTTTGCAGGACGGAGATATTTTCAGCTTATAAGTTTGGTGCATATTTTTTAACTCCTACCTTGTGGTACATAAGGGGGCATTTACAGGCCAAGCCCTAATGATCTACTCCTGAAGGATGCGGCTTTATTGGATTACACACAGTGATGTAAAACAGCTTAATTATTTCCCAATTAGCACAGGAACAAAAACAGGTCGTTTCCTCTATTAAATCAGTGCGCCTGGAAATGGGAAGATTAGCAGCTTGCCGGACAGAGAAAAATTTCTCTTCATTTAGGACTTAATGAAGTAAAGAAAATTAAAAAAAGAAAAAAAAAAAAGTGTTTTAAATTTTTTATATCCTGATCATTTTTAACGTCGCCGCAGAGCAGGACATCTGGCGTGACTGTCTAGTCATGTTATTTTCCCATGGAGAAAAAGCGTAATGGAGGAAGAATAAACATAAAATATGCAAAAGAGGTTGTTTTGTTGCTGTATAGCTCTTATGAGCAATATGCAGATGGATTATCATTTATCACATGATAACATAAAAAAGACATTGTTTAATGGAGATATCGCTTCAGATGTTTGGTTTCATCTCCAGTGACTGAAATGAATGAATCCTTAACGCTGCCACAGACGCACCAAGAAAAACGCAAATCACCAAACCTCGCATTCATGGTTCAGATGGATGCGGGGCGTTACCATGGAAACACACGCGCTGCCTGGCTACACAAAATGGCTTTGCAGGGACGGATTACTACGCAGTGTGAAAGAGCGAGATAAAGTGGAGGGGGGGGTGGCAGAGAGAGTGGGGGAGGGAGAGAGAGAGAAGGAGAAAGAGAATGTGTGTGTATGGCCATCAGCCTTGAGCTGAATTTGTCACTCATTTTTTTATTATTACCGATAGAATAGAGCATAAACACACATGTGTGAAGCAACATTAGATAAGTAGATTCCATAGATTTTTTTTTTTATTGAATTTGTTTTCTTTGTAAAGATGGTTCAGGGTCTTTATTATGCAAAAGTAAATAGTTGGGCTCTATTATATCATTTAGCTTTGGCGTGGCTGCATGCCACAAGGGCTCACAGGGTTTTACTGCTTATCACCCTGAAATGAATCAATCCATATATCTACATATCTGTCTATCTGCCTGTCTGTCTATCTACTTAACAATAATAATAATACAATATGCTATACTATCATACACTATATTATACTATAATATGTAATACACTATACTATAATATACTATACTTAAGAAACTACATGGGGAAGTAGCACCTCAGTGGATTAGAAGGTAGGGGTTTCAAGAGTCAGTATTAGCGAGTTGCCACTCTTGAGGCTCTTGAGCAAGGCCCTTCACTCTCTGTGCAGCACAGATGTTGTATCAAGCCTGACCTTGCACTCTGACCCCCATCTACCTATTATTTCCTCTCTATACTATATGGACAAAAGTATTGAGAGACCTGACTTTTCCAGTCATATGTGGCTTTTCCCAAAATGGTTGGGGGAAACAAAACTGTGTAAAATGTCATTGGATGCAGGAGCATGAAATTTCCCATGTACTTAAACTAAGAGACCCAAACCAGTGCACAGAGAGCTCTATGTAGATCTGGTTTAGATTATTTGAAGTGGAAGATCTCCTGCTATAGATCTCTGACCTCCACACTAGTGACCATTCTTGAGATGCTGCTTGTTGAAAGTGAAGGTTGAATATGAAAACATATGAAGGTATATAAATCTTACGGATCGTTTTTTTTACCACATTTGTTCCAAACATTTGTCTAAAATGTTACTCTCCATGCCAGTTGTTATTGAAACAAAAGGGATGATTCATTTATAATAAATATCAAACGTGAACCATCGTTGAATCCTATAAACATTACTTCAACCAAGGAGTGATGACAAAAGACACTGGAAGACAACGAGGGACAAAGGTCAGTGAACCGTGAGTATATACACATGCTAATTATCGGAAATGTGAAACAGGTGCGGAGAGTCACTTTATGTACCATTTGTACACACACAGACACATATATATACACATATATATATATATATATATATATATATCATATATATATTATATATATATATATATATATATATATATATATATATATATATATATATATATAACACATACACGAACACATATATACATGAAATCTCATGCATACATGCATGACATATATACAACTTTTTTTTTTATATATGAACTGTTATTTTAGATTCAAAAATGTCACTGCACAAGTAGTCCTATTTATTTATTTATGTTTTACATGACTGTGTTTGATTTAAACCACCACAGATTCACTCAGACATGACTACAGTACACTCAAGGGCACAGAGCTAATTATGGTAACCAGGTCATTGAGCATTCAGTCGACTGAGCGCTTGTATTTGACGCCTTTCCATTTCCATATGACCACTCAAGGTTGTTACTGGTGTGACGGTGTTAATGGAGTGAGGAAGTCCTCTGGCCTAAATTAAATCTCAAAGCACACCGGCATAAGTATAAAGCCCTAATGCCTGATGCAGTACCAAGGGTCCTTTTGTCCATGAATGTCCCTCTGATTTTAGCTTTTTTTGATGAAGCGTGTCTCCGTCTTAATTCAGTAAGTCAAACACACTTTTAAAGGATGTGCTGATCAATGTAATTAAATGAGACACGAATAAAAAGAAGAAAACAATGGTTACAGCTATATGACTGAAAACGAAATAATGCTTGTTGAAAAAAGGGTTTCACACAGATATTCAGAGAACAAACGCAGGTCCACCAGGAGGCTTGAGCAATTTGTTCATAAGAGCAGCGGGATTTTTCGGGTATAACCTCCCCAGTGCTCTCGTTGGTAATATTAGAATACAGGACAAACAGCATGAGCTGTATTATTATTATTATTATTATATAAGCGCTCAAAGCGCCTCCGTAGAGTTGTCAGATCTTGTCATTCAAGCCAAGTTGTCAGGTCAAGTAGGGCTTTTTTTTTTTTGGTTAATTGTAGAGTGGGGGGAGGGATAATTGTACCTATTATTCCACACAATACACTTACAGGAGCACGGTGCACTGGATTACACGTGCAGTCAAGCTTTCCATTCGCATCAGTGAATAGAAATAAAAGTGACTGAAGTGATGCATCGATTTTAAAAAAGGAGGCATAAAAGTATTGTGATGCGTCGTTTTGTGCAGCTGTAAATTATTAGTTACTATACTTTTCAGTCATGTTCTCTCGGCACTAATGCTGCTACGTGAATACGACATATTCCAATACTAGAGAGCCTGAGGAAGTCCTTATGGGGTGTCCTGAGGGTCACGGATAATATAGATTAACGGAGATAGAGATGTATTACAAAAAGGACAAGTCAGAAGGTGTCAGGATCTCTCGCGCTCACGGCACTCACTTCCGGTTTTACTGCTGGCACTGACAGGTCAGCGGCCATCTTGCCACTTTTTCTCGAGACGTCAGGTATTTAAGTACATTTAAGTCACATGACATGTTGCCAGATTTTCCTGCCTCTGGGATTTGTCTTGCCTGCCTGTCTGGAATTCCTGCTCCTGGATTCTAGTCCCTGTCTGACATCCGGTTTAAACTGTGTTTGGTTTTTGGTGGTGTTTTCTCTGGTTTGCCCTGACTCTGGATTGTTGTTTGTTTTTATCCATTTCTCTCTGCTTGTTTTGCACGGTTCACCGATATTTGTATCTCTGGACTGTTTTTTTGGATTTGTTTTTGTCCTTCCATTTCTGTTTTGTCTACCGGCCCTAATTAAAGAACTGTTGTTGTTGTTGTTGTTTTAACTCTATGTACATCCTGCTTTTGGGTCCCACCATTCACCATAGCTGACAGAAGGCACTTCAGCAAATGTATGACTTTCGGAGGCAAAGAACTCAAAGAAAAATATCTGTATCATAATCGATTGCGAAGTTTTTCTATTGCTTCATAAGGCAATGCATCACATTTTGTTGAATCGTATCGAAATCGGATCGCGCTGCATTGTAAAGGGGTGAATCGTATCGCATCACACTGGTGGTTCCCTCTCATGTATCTTTAATGTATCCTATCATTGGCTCTGCAATGAGATGCGCGTCACATCAGCCTCAGTTACGGAGACATCCTTATGACGTGAAGCAAACGGTCATTTTTATTCACCTGAATTAAATGCATTTTTAAGCTATAGCTATACATGTTCAGAACGCAGTGCTATGAGCATGAAAACACACAGAAAATCACTTACACAAAGGGAACGAACAACTGCAACATTGTGTTTGAATTTGCAATAAAAATCGTCACTCCTCAGGCGAAAACAGGCTGACTGGGAAAGTCAATGGGACCGTGCTGACTGTCACGACACAGGTTTCGATGGTAAACAGTGAACGAAAAATTTCTCACCTCAGATGTCAGGCAACCTGCCAATAAGGTCAATAAAGTATGTTACAAAGCCTGAGAATTGTTTTAATATTAATGTATGACATCATTATTGTGGTGGAGGTGGAAAAAAAATATCATATAACAAAAACACTTTGGATGTAGAGTGGTGGAATAATTTAAGTGTTTTGGAGGGTGAGAAGAAAGACCACAAGGTAGCTGTTGTTCTTTGTTTTTTTTACTCCATAAAATGAAAAAAATAGAGACTGAGACAGACAGACAGACAGACATACCGAAAAACTTCCCGACTCCCTCAGCACCTGAGACAAGAGCTGCAGGTCTGCACAAAATACAAAAACATACACACCACACACACACAGTACATTATATTGACTGCTAACTAATAGAGCTAAATATTAGGAATAGTGAACTGCTTCTTCTTCTTATTATTAGTAGTAGTAGTAGTAGTAGTAGTATTAACACTATTATTTATTTATTTAGTTAGTGAGTTACCTCGTCCATATATATATATATATATATATATATATATATATATATATATATATATATATATATAATTTTTTATACCCTTTGTTTGTACTTGCTACGCCAGTACAATCATACAATTATTTTGCATGCCAATTAAGTCAAACAAACCAGAGAACTCAGAAAGAGAGAGAGAGAGAGAGAGAGAGAGAGAGAGAGAGAGAGAGAGTATGATAGACAGGGTGAAAGTAAATGAAATCATGAAAGGTAAAAAGGCAGAAAGATAAAGGCAGGGATAGAATGAAAGCGGCACAGCGAAGGACAAGAAAGAACACAGAGAGAGAGATAGAGAGAGAAATTGAAAAGGGAAAGAGCAGCAGTGGGGAAAAATATGAGCGATATAGTGAAGGAGATTGTGGAGAGAGAAATTGCAGACAGAGAAGCATACAACTGAAAGTAGAAATGGGGTTCTTTTGATTCAAGTCAGATCTAACAACAACAACAACAACAACAACAATTCAGTCCAATCAGTGTACTGCGGCTTTCTGCTCCGTGCTACAGATAAAACATGGCATGAAAATTCTGGTGTATTACAGAGTGTGGTATTGACAACGACAACTTACACCTTTACCAGTTGCCAGTTTATTAGCTAGCTTACAGGATGTTCTGGTGGATAGAAACTAACGTTATGTTTGTGTAGAAATTGTAACTCAGTGTGTTGGGCTGCATTTATAGACCATAACAGCTTGTAAGTAAATTCAACAGCTACACAAATTTGGATAAAAAAAAAAAACCCTTTGTTGCTCTGTCCAAATGTTACAAAGCCACTGAAGAAACACTTACATTTATTTTTCATGGAATTTGGCAGACGCTCTTACCCAGAGCGACTTACAACAGAGCAACGGAGGGCCTTGCTCAAGGGCCCACTAATTGCTGCTTGATGGTTGTCCTGGGATTTGCCAGTGCAGAGACCAATGCCTTAACCATCTTATTCTAATTTAGCTAAGTGAATGTGATTTTGATTGTTGTAAGGTTAGTGCACAATTCCTTATCTGTACATTTAAATTGCTATATTTATGTACTTTTCATGTTTATACCATATCTTATTGCAGAGACATCAGTATTTCTAACCCAATGTCACTGAAAACCATGTCAGTCATTCACAGGGAATTGTTAATCCTCATGCCTTCAAGAGGATGATTTCCATTTGTGAAAGTATTTTTTAAAAAAAGAGGCGGGTACTTGAATTAAAGCTGCGATTCATGAAAATCCGATTAAAAGTCTGGTTCATCTGAAGGGAAATGCTTTTGTTGTTGTTTAGGCATATGTAGCTACTTGACGAAGATAGAATTAAATCATGATTAAGATCATCTCACCTACCATGATTCCCCCTGGTGGATAAATGGTGGATATAAACTGTATTGTCACTCTTCCACATGAGAGGGAGACTAGAAATAATACAAAAGTACAGTTAATTGAATGAAGGAAATAAAGAGAAGGTAAACAAATTGCAAATACTGGAATTGGGGCAATTAACTGAAATGGGAGCCGAGTGGAAAATAGGGAGAACCAAATAAAAGGGGAAAATCAGGAAGTCTCTTGAGGGGCCAACATACAGGAGCCGGAAGGAGTCTGGTCAGGTCAGGCTTTGTGAATGATAGACTGGACACTGAGTGAAGGGAGAGAGTGCACTTTATAGGAGCTCTAATTATGGAGGAAATTAGGTGAGGCAGATTCCAGCTTATACTAAGTATAATACTTATACACTAATAAAGCTATCAAGAAATGAAAAAAAAAATGTTTGGGCCTGGCTTGAAATTTACACCCTTATTTAATTTGTTTGGTCTGAAAAATAGGGAACATGACCTTTTAACAACTTTAGTATTAGTATTAGTATGCAGTGTCTGAAAGGCTGGAGGCGGAGCTGGAGGCGGAGGAGTTGAAGATGTTGAGATGTTCATTGGGAGTGACGAGGATGGTCAGGATTAGAAACGTGTTTATTAGGGGGACAACGCATGTAGGAGACGAGGTGAGGGAGGCATGATTGAAATGGGTTGGATGTGTATAGAGCTGAAAAGTAAATAAATGCCAGGCGGAAAAGACGCAGCCTGAAGAGTCGTGCATTCTGGAAGATTCAGTGTGGAATGATTGGGAAACGACTGAAAATGGAAACATCTTTAGACAGAAATTAGTGAAGATGTAGCCTCATCCAGAGACATGGGGAATTAGGAAATCCTTGGGATCTTAGAGTTGAAGGTTAGGAGTAAAAATAGGATTATTACAAATTTTAATAAGAATAACAGTAAACACACACACACACACACACAAAAAGGTGAACCCAAAAAAGTAACCAGCAAATAGAATAGCCTTTATTTGTCACATATATACGTTGCAACACAGTGAAATTCTTTTCTTTGCATATCCCAGCTTATTATTGGTAGCTGGGGTCAGAGCACAGGGTCAGCGCAGAGGGTTAAGGGGCTTGCTCAAGGACCCAAGGGTAGTTTGGCAATACCGGTGCTCGAACCCGGAACTTCCAATCAGCAGCCCAGCGCGTTAGACCACTGAGCTACCTGCTCCTGGAAGGACGGATGGAGGCAAGACCAAAACAAAAAACAAAATAGCATAGCAAACCACATTGTGCATGTCAGACTGGAATGTTCGGAGCGGGATAAAACGTTCAATAATGAAATATCAATGGTTTTTTAATTGAATCCATTGTATGGATCTTGTTTTTGTTCCAGATATCCAGAAGCATGTTAGTTCACTTTGAGCATTTTAGCATCCAAACAGACGTTTAAGCAATTTTGAAACAGTTGCTAGTCATAAATGCTACAGAACACAGAACCATGTAAAGACGCCTCCTACGCCGGATCCTGAATTGGCTAAGCAGTGACAGAAAAATGAATGAATATATTTACATTTCCAGGACAGCCCCTCAGCACCACGCACTAAGGCACAATGAAGGATGATGTTTACACTCACAGGGCGACTCTTTTGTACTACTTCTACACACACTCCCCGTTGATAGATGTTGTGTACCATATGTGTGTGTCTCCTGTATTTGGTATTGGGTACTTTCGCGCTGTATTCATTCTCTGTATTAGCACTTTGTATGTGGCGACAGAGTTGTTATTCTGTCAGCTCTTGCGCTCTCCGTCTCATCTCGGGTCAATGGGAAAAAAAATCTATTTCATTCTGTCTCTTCTGAGATTGCTTGGTCTGTGTCACCTCGAGCAACGCTAAATTGTTTTCGATCTCGACGATTTCTTATTAGCTGTATGATCAATTTCCAATGTGGATTAATGTATGTAATCAAGACTCAGATTACCAGTACTGTATATGTACAAGTAAATTTCCCTGTGAGATAAATGCAGTGACCTGTCTGTGTAGAAAGGAAAAAAAACTTTCATCATTGTCTGAATTTGTCCTTTTTATCCAGTATACTATAGACATTCATGTGGATTTTTCTTGTGATGCTTAAAAATCCAGTTTAACAAAAATGCTAAATAAATGCTCATATCCATGCTAGCTAATGTAAAAACTTCCTGCAGAAGTGTAGAGTGCCAGGAAATCATACTTGATTAGAGATACTTTACTGCAAAACCTACTCCATTACAAGATAAAAGTCTTGAATTCTGATATGAGTTGAGTGAAAGTCACAGTATCAGGGATTCACCAGCCACACCCCACTCTAGTGCTTCGCTTCCCAGATCTGCCTCTCCAGCCTTCTAATCACTGTCAACTGTTCTTCAGTAATCATTCATTCATTCATCTCCTACTTCTATCTGATCTTCCCTCGGTCACGGGGAGCCTGTGCCTATCTCAGGTGTCTATGGGCATTAAGGCAGGACACGCCCTGGATGGAATGCCAACCCATTGCCGGGCACACACACACACTAACATTCACACACACATTCATACACTAGGGACAATTTTCCAAGGTGCCAAACAACCTACTGTGCATGTTTTTGGACCGGGGGGAAACCGGTGAACCAGGGGAAAAACCCCCTGAGGCACCCCCTGAGGAGAACATACATACTCCTCACACACATGGCCGAGACGGGAATCGAACCCGGACCCTGGCAGTGTGAGGTGAACGTGCTAACCACTAAGCCACAGTGTCCCCTCCTCAGTAATCAGTACCCGAATAAAGAGCACTTTCTCCCTTCACTCAGTGCCCGGTCTACCGTTCATATACCCTCAAACTGACTAGACTAGTTTTACTTTTTACTTTACTAGGCTACGTTTACCCTGAGCTCTTTTGGTTCTCTCCACTCTTCTCTCCCTTTCAGTTAAGTATCCAACTTCCTGTTTTGCTCTGCTCCTGTTTTGCTCCTTGGTGCAATACACAACACTTTTGTAGTCTCTTCCTGGTCTCTCTTTCCTGTGAAAGCGTGACAGAAGACCAGACCCAAACTAACCTCCATATAACCTCCTCCCAGCCTGCTTCAACACCTGATCCCATCAAGGAACTGGTGTAAGGACCACATGTTACAGATTCATTTTTACAAGTGAACCCCTATATTGAAATTCACCCTGCTGGATTCCCCCAGTGAACCCTCCAAGGTAGCTTTTCTCATTTGCTTACTAACCGGTAAATCATTGTTATGGGGAAGATCCATCTGGAATGCTAACAGTCCCATCATAAACCACTAACCATTTCTCTAACTCAAGACAGGAGGCCCCTCGCTAACGAATTACAGCCTTGAAGGAGTGAGAAGCTGGAATGAACCTCTTTGCCTATCATCAATGTCTGAATAACGACATCAAAACAGGTTTGTCGATTTATGATGATGTTGGGGTGTTTATCCAATGGGGATCCCAACGGCTAGCTACAGGTACAAATCAGAGCGATCGCTCACCTCTCCTCTTGCTTCCACCGCTCCATTACATGACAAGACTCTCCCAAGCAACAAACCAATCCTTCAATCAGTACAAGTTGAAAAGGAAAGAAAAAGGAGCCACTGAATAGGTGAACACAGTAGGCTAGCAATCGAATAGCAGGAGAGTCAATAGCAGCCGAGACCAAATTTGAATAAATGTATGCCTTTCCAGTTGGGAGACACAAGCATGCTTCAGACAGTACTGTTATACATAAACAATTTGCTTCATCGTGGTTCACATCGGGCCGTATCACACCACCTCAGCATGGATTATTTTCGTAATAGCGTCGTGTGTTACACCTTACATAACAGCTAGCACTCCTAGGAGCACGACTCGTTTCAGCAGAGTCACTCAGACACTTGATGCAGAGCAGCTAACCCACATCATACAGCACTGCGCCTACTAAGAACTCCATGCTGTCCCCTCACCATTTACAATGAACACTTTTTAACGGTGTAACAGAGCGGTGCTTGTGTCTCTGCATGTCCTCAAGTCCGAATCACCTACTTTGAAACCTCCAGGACGATTACGTAAACATTCAGCGGCATATTTATACAAGGGGTTGCTGAGCGCGTACTGCAGCACTGCTTATCCTTGGCTCAGACGGGGCCTTTTTTGGCTGTAAGTCAGAATTACGATCTGCCATGGACTTGTACAAACAAGCAGTTAAAATCTGATATCTTGGCATATGTAATATGAGCAGATCTATGTGGAATTCATTCAGTGTATATTACACCAAATAAGGCCTCTGCTTTTTTTGGTTAAAAAATAGGGGGTGGTTCCCTCAATGGTCAAGGTGCTGGACTACTAATTGGAAGGTTTGGCATCGCCAAGCTCCGCCCTTGAGTGTTTGAGCAAGGCCCTTAACCCTCTGTGCTCCAGGGGTGCCATATCATGGGCGACGCAATGCTCTGACCCCAGCTTCCAAAACAAGCTGGCATATGCAAAAAAAAGAATTTCACTGTGCTGTAATGTATATGTGATGAATAATGGCTATTTTATTCTCTATTCTATTATTCAACAGAAGGTCACAGTTTCAATCCCTAGTCTCGCCAAACTGCCACTCTTGGGCCCTAGAGCATGGCTCTTAATTCTCTGTGCTCCAGAGAATGTTCATCATGTCTGACCCCAACTTCGTAAAATAACTGGAATATGCCAAGTAATATTTCCATTGCACAACAAACTTTCTCCTTCTTCTTTCATTAGGGGTTCAAATCTCGTTGTCCTCTAAATCTGTCGATTTCAAAACCAAACACCTTCATGTCTTCTAATTTTTAAATCCTAGTCACTTCTGAAGGAAATTGCAACATCTACATCTCGGTCATCTCTATCTCCTTTTTGTCAATGCCATTGCCTCTAAAACCTGCAACACAACAGGTCTTACCACAGTCTTGCAGATCTTCTATCATGAATCACTCCTGCTAATTGTCTCCGCTTCACGCTTCACTTCTCTATGACACTCTTCATTATTTTGTAGAGTAGGCTGCAGGTATTTACTTTTCACTGTTCAGTGCAGAAAAAAATCCTCTCATTTATACTGTGATCCTTTCATTATAACCATGAAGGACTAACTTACTCTAAATGAGCACAAACACAGCCTGGATGTACTCTACAGAGCGCACCGCACAGAGCAGGATGCGATTGTCACTATGGCAATAATCACCTTGGAGATGTTTGACCTTCATAATCCTGTCAATCAAATCACCTTATGTGTTTGCAATTCATTAAAACGGCCCTCGGAGACGGGCGAAGTTGAGGTTATTAATATTAATACTGCAATGATGAGGAATTTCGCAGAGAAACACAAAAACACATGGACGATCTCATAAAATACTCCATGTTTACTAGGAAAAACAATAATGAGAGCAGAAGCCAGAAAAAAAGATCATTGTCAGGTGAAAGTTTTTAAAATGCAAATGCAATATAATAGCCACCTTGAGATAGACCGAGATTCACGATTCAGTATGTATCTGGGATGGTACGATTCACTGATTTGCAATGGTGCATCGGCATAAATATTAGCCAGGTTATATTAAGTACATCAAATATAATACAAATATTTGTATCGTCATGAATCATTCTGAACTTACTTGCATCAGAAAAAAAACTATTCATTTTCTATATAAATGTTAGCATGCGAAATACTTTTATTATTTAGAAAGTGAATCATTTGTGACCAATATTTTCTCACTAAATTGTTTCTCAAGTGCATTCTCTCAGCAACTCTTGTGCGATGTGAATACGACATATCACATATCACACTACGGAGACGGAGCCATGTCCTGAAATTCACTTATTGAATATAGAATAACATGGCAGAGGTAAAGCTGCATCTTTCTGGAGACAAAACAGGAATGAAAGTCTGGTTATAGGAATCTCTTTTATTTCTTTCTGTTGCACTATAAAATGCCTGTTTGTGAAAGTGAAATATATTAGAAGTACATTTATGGTCAATTTGTTATTTGTCTTAACCCCATATCTGTGCCATATTTTAATGCATAGCATCATTTCTTTTTCTATTGCATTTACAGCATTTGGCAGACTCCCTTATCCAGAGTAAGTTACAACTGAGCAATTGAGGGTTAAAAGCCTCGCTCAAGGGGCCACTAGTGGTAGCATGGGGGTCATGGGGTTTGCACCTGCAATCTTCTGGTCCATAGGCCAACTCCTTAACCACCAAGCCAAAACCTTCTATTGCATCATGTTGCATTGAATCACATTAAGTTAAATCAAATCACACTGCACACTGCACATACTGCATGGGGGTGAATCTTATCATGTGTAACCCTAACCCATACTTTAATGTATCATATAGTTGTCTATCACTTCGGCCTCAGTTATCAAGATGCACATCCCTACTATTTATATATCAGTGATAGGGTAGATTCTTGCTAAGTATGCAGCTTTTCACTATACACAATATGCATCTGTGTTTATGGTATTTTGTTGACCTCTTATATATCGATTTAAATGATCTCATTAATACAATAGAGCAGTTGAAGTGTAAGGGTCTTGTTCAAGGGCCCAGCAGTGGCTGTTTGGTGCGCTAGGGATTTAAACTCATGGCATTATAATGAGACGCTTATGCTTATGTCGAGCTTATGTATTCTTAGGTATGCATGTGTCTGTCGCAGGCTTATATTTCAACTGTTGTGCTGAATAATTTATTGTAATTAGTCCCAAAACTCCTCCTCTCTTCCTCCAAGAAGGTAGATATGGAGCTTCCTTCATGAGAGAACACTTTTGAGGAATTCACTCTCATTATCATCCTCATGGCTCACTTATGGCAAAGCAGGGACTGAGGTCATGGGATTCACAAGAGGATGTAGAAGAAGTAATGGAGATGGGCATGTCCCTTCCTCTCCACCAAATTCAGTGCTCTGTTGACTGGCTTCAAAGCATGGCTTTGGTGGTTCTCCCCACCATGAGGAGTCTATGGAATTGCTCTCTTCCTCTGAGGAGGTAGATGTGGAGCTTCCATCATGCACTGCTCCAATAAAAGACTCAAGAATCGTTCTCACTAGCTAAAGCAAAATACCTTCATGCCCCTCTTCATTATGGAGGAGTGATGCATGACCTGGTGTAGCTGAGCCGACTTTTTTGAGAGAACTAGCTATTGGCACTAGTGACTGCTTCCTCTTCCATTCACAGGGATGTTGCAAACTTGGGAAGGGGATCGCTGACATTGCACCAGAGGTCAGTCTCAAGAGGCCAATTCACTAAAATACCCTCTGGCAGCCAACGGAAACCTGCCAAACAGGTCTTGAAGGGTCCTGCACACTATAGACTATATGAGTCATTTCAGGTCTCATTATCAGCTAATGAGGTCCCACAAAGCCAGCAGGCTCTGAGGCCATTGAAGTGGTCCCTCTACAGAGAGTACATCATAGATCCCATGGAGAATGGGAGTTGCTATGCTCAGGCAAGTCATGCCTCAAACCAGGTCCAAGGACTAGGTTTGTCACTACGGAGCTCACGATAGTAGTCCATACACCCGTCTATCACTCAGGGAGATCTTGAGGTCTGCTTTTGCTTCTAAAGCTTACCACTATTGGTTCATCTGCTTAGTCTTGCTCACCCCGCACTCTCAATTTGAGCATTTGGTGATTTGGCATTAAGATCTCACCCAAATGAAAGAGTTGGGATAAGGATCAAATGGCCAGAAATATGTGCTTCTCCAGTTTAAAGAACCACCTATCTGGACATGGGGTGCAATTCTACCCCAAGATAGATGTGCCTCCTGCTCAGTTGATCTCAGACAGGTGTGCCTCCTGATCATATGATCTCAGATCAACTTAATCCTCATGGCAGTTTGGTGTCACTCACTGTAAGATCACCCAAGGTGTTGGGAACGACCAGTTGCTTGGAGGTGCTGGCCATGATGGTATGATGCTATTGTTCCATGTACTGATCTTCTGTTCTCTCTACACCGTTCAGGGTCAGAGCATACTCGACCTGGAGTGCGGTGGCCTCTAGCGCCCTCACTTTGAGTGTACTTCAGGACACTGTGATGCCGTATGCTGTTCCATCCTTCTCACCTTCCTGTCTCAGTGCTCCTAGAATTTTCAGACATATTCACCTGTTTCCCACAGTAAAATCTAAAATGTCATCTCCCTGTTGACAGGTCCTGCACTTTGATGGGCAGCGGTCTTCTGGCCTCAGGCTGGTCCTCCCACACAGTCAGCACATCGGCTGCCACTCCGCTACTCCCATCCAAGATGGCAGCCAACTCAGTCGCTGCACCTGTTAACCCATCCAAGATGGCCCAGAACCAGATAAAATGCCTGAGTTGTCTTCCACACCGGAGACCCTGTCTGTCATGGCTGCCGAGCCTGAGGAGGGGTCTGACATGGCGGCCGAGTCGCCAAGCCCAAAGAGGTGCCCGAGGAGGCCGCAGGCCTGCTCAAGGCCTAGAGTCTGATCCTTTCCTGTCCACTCTGGACCTCTGTTTTTGCTTGTTTGTTTTGGAGCGTCTGGAATCTGATCCTTGGAGTGAGGGTACTGTCATGGCTCTGTCTGCTCCTCTGTCACTTACTCTCCCAATTACCCCCGAACTCTCTCCTTAATTTGCTCCACCTGTTCCTGATTTCTCCTATCATTCCCGTTCCCTTTATAACTACTCCTTCCTACACTCCTGGTCCGATCTCACATAGAGACATGGGCTGACGTTTAGAGCTATCATTGTAGTTTTTACACTAACATTTGTGTTTTGTGCTCCTTCCAGTTCCAGAGATTCCAGTTTCCATCGCTCTGTCTCCGTCCATCCGTGAACCCCTGCTCCTACATGCATTCCATCCTCAACCCATTCTCACCTCCTGCACTACATTCCCGAATTCCTCCTGAGTGCATAATCAATAAACTCCGTTAACCATGAACTCCATCTCTCAGTCTGTGTCATTACAGACACACCCTATGCAGTGACAAATAAAGAATTCCATTCTATTATATTCTATTCTACATGAACAACATTTCAGATTTTGAGTTTGTAGGGACATTTGTCTGTTACCCACTAATTACCCACTGTTGCAGATTATTTTTTATGCAAGAAAAATAATAAATAAAAGAGCAAACGTTTTTTTATAATGGATAATGTAGCCTAAAGCGTGAATTATTATCCAAACAATTCATTATTTGTCATTATAATGTTAATGGAAGGTCGTGACAAAGAGAAATTTTGAGTTCATGGAAGTCACATTTGATTTCATCTCATATACCTTACAGACATTGTTCTGTTAGTTTTTCTGTAATTTCCCCCAGGAGGTCAATCTAGTTGTGCCAGCACATCGTAAGTGGAGAGAGGAGCTGTACGGAACGAGTGCTAAGGAACACCTGAGCCTGATGAGTAATCAACAAGTTCGTTTCTGTCCGGCAACAACAATAAAACAGAGAGAGAGACAACAGCCTCATGGAGAGAGTCACAGGCAGGGAGATGAGCGACAAGGTCGGCGTGAACTGGCAAGTGCGACAGGAGCAGGAATGCAGATGGGGCAATTGGCAGGTGCACTCTGGCAATGGAAGTAAAGACCTGAATAGACGCGAGAGAGGCGGGCAGATCTGTGGGCAAGAGACAGGCGGACACCGGCAAAATGCGTGCTGGTCCGAGGGTGGCCATGGATGGACGTCGGAGGAGGGCTCTCAAGCGGTGAGACTGTGGGTGTGTCCTAGCGTGAGTATGCGGTGGAAAGCGCCAGGACACACGTGGAAATCAATAAAATGGCTCTCTGCTTGATGTTCAGTAGTCTCTCTTTTTTCCAGCTCGGACCAGTGAATCGTTTACACTAGTGCTCATGTTACCTCATTTCAGCAATTTCTCTCACAGTACCATAGAAAAAACACACATGACTGGGCACTTGAACACTTGTCACATGGTCTCTCACCATGTGTGTCTCTGATAGTGAACAGCTGCTATGAAAAAGTGTGTGTCACGTCCCTAAAGTGTTTCTGCTTCTGGGGCAACACCATAATGAAGCCCAAGGTGCAGGATTGGTGGCCATCTTGTTATCATGTACAGTATAGGGACTAGACCACCCCTGCCAGATTGTCATTCAAGAACCCTTCTAGACACTTCAGCCTTAACTTCAGCCTTGCCTTTAGATTCTCTGTGTTCTGACACTCGCCTGCCTGACTTTGCTACAGCCCTGCTTCGTGAATCTCTGTGTCCCAACCGTTACCCAGCCTGACTTGACTACTGCCTCTCGGTCTCCACTCGGTCTATATTCCCCAGCTCCTATCCCAAGTAAGCTCCTTCTCTTCTGCCTTGGGTCCTTCCTTCTCCATCATCCATGACAAATGAGTGACGCGTTAGAATGTCAACCTTGGTGGTGATGCTTTCTGTTCATGGAAAGAGAGAAGTGTATCTTTCAGTCTAGTGAGAGGAGAGTAATGATCCAATGAATATGATTTGGTCATTTGTTAAAGCTTGGGTTTAATCCTGAGTTAATCTGAGAGATGTGATTTAACATCACTGACGTCAGAGAAACCGTTGCCTTGCCGCTTTGTGTAAACATTTTGTGTCCACTTGGCCTCTTAACTGAAATTGCTTTTTGAGTGTTAAATGCAAGCAACGATGCTATAAATGAGGAACTTGTAGTGCAAAATGTGACTTTAGCACTACGTTCAAGCACAAAGGAAGAGTTTTATGAAAAGTACTACCAATATAAACAGAGTGTTTTGGCGCTTATAGGATAATGCAATAATCTGTCATTACATAATTATAATAGCGTGCGGTTGATGTGTCGGCTTTTCAAACATAAGCTGTTCAGCTTCCGAAGCTTAATGACGACGGATTTTAATTAATGAAATGAGGCCTTGCTCTGTGCTAAATCAGGAGTTCTTAACTTGATGAGCATATTCAGGTTGTATTATTACGTCCGACCTACACATCATGTAATTAATCGCAGGATGATGCTGTTTATTGTCTGAGGTCTATTCTAATTATAATGATCATAATCATCAAATGGTGGTGCCA
Organism: Kryptopterus vitreolus; assembly: GCA_030449085.1. Taxonomy (NCBI): domain Eukaryota; kingdom Metazoa; phylum Chordata; class Actinopteri; order Siluriformes; family Siluridae; genus Kryptopterus; species Kryptopterus vitreolus. The sequence goes on from JACRUU010000018.1 coordinate 18,027,534, forward strand.
GATTCATTCCAGTAGAAGGAGCATGACTTATAACCTTGAAGCTTGAAGGAATCCTCTCATGATGAGAGAATGAGACGAAGAGAGAGAAAAATAAAAGAGAAAGATGTTATCCTTCTGATCATTTCGATTTTAAAATGTCAATACTCAAGGCACGCAAACAAAAAAGATCGTTCAGTTCTACAGACGATTCATCGGTTCATCTGATTTGGAATAAAGTACAGACAAACTATTTACTTTTTATGCCAACACTATTCAGAGCATGTAATACATTACATTACATTACATTACATGTAGCTAAAATGCTTGGCCATTTAGACCTATGTGGAAATAAGTTTGATACATGCAATCAGATCTTAATATTTTAACTACATTCCATTTTAGGTATTTATACAAGCCCCAAATAGTTGAATTTACAGCATGTTAATGTCTTCAGGCCACATTACCGTGCCTGTGAGTGGCCTAGCTATAGAACAAAATCTGGAACACCTTTTTTTTCAATAGAAGCACAAATGCCAAGGAAAACAAATGTGGAAATGTGGAAAATGTCAAATGGGGATGAATAAAAAGCATCAGTGCAACATATTTAGAGAATCGCTTTCCTAAAATAAACAATAATGATGATCACATGATCATCAATTTATTGACTGTGTATAGAGACAATACAATAAGTAAAGGTTGGGAAGGAAATCAGTGTTGCCTCAGGGAAGGGGAGTTAGCTGGTAGGTAGTACTTTGCCTTTCTATTAAACATACTAGTACGCATTAAAGAATAGGATATGAATCAGACAATTGCATTATTATATCTGCTTTTGAAGATGCTACAAGATGATAGCGTGAACAATGGCTACATTATAAGATAGAAAGGTTTTAGACAGGATAATCTGAAGCACAAATGATTTTTGCAGGAGGCCTATGCAAAAACATTACAAAATAAGAAGAATTCTTCACAGTGTTTCGGTATTTTTTTATGACTTGGTGAGTCAGTATCTCTGGAGATACAAATACAAACAACATGCATTGTTCTAGTTCTATTATCTGCAGTGTTGATCAGCTTTTCAATTTGCTGGACCTGCATCTATTCCAGCTCGAGCTTAAAGTGTGTGTGGGAATCGTTGGAAACCACCAACATTTATTTTACAAAAAAAAAACACCTTTCGCATCATCATTAGCACTCAACAACCATCCTAGACTAATTTGAAATGACATACTGCCTCAAAGATACTCACAGTTAAAACAGTGCATACAGTATACACTGATCAATAATGAACCCTGTGTGAACACTCGGTACACACACACACACACAACACACACACACACACACACACACATATATATATATATATATATATATATATATATATATATATATTATATACACTGTATGTCACTGTGTGTGGCTGTGTGTGTGTGTGTGTGTGTGTGTGTGTGTGTGTGTGTGTGTGTGTGGGTGTGTGTGTGATTAATAGTCATTAATAATTTCAATTTCATCATCTATTGACATCCCTAATACATGTGTATATATAGGTGTGTGTGTGGGTGTGTGTGTATTCCTGTGGAGTTCAAAAACATTTGACTATAGAAAGGTAATAATTTAAGGGCATCATGCTGTACGGCTGCTTCAATCGAGCTGTTCCCCCCTCTCATAAAATACAATACATACAGTTTCCAAACCACGATATCATGTTTTTTTGCGGATTTTACTTAAAATAAATTAGTCAGCATATTTGTTCAATATTCCTTTTGGTTCTGGATGTTTTAGATATTAAACCAATTAAACAAACTAATTTCCCTGCTAACGACTTACAGCTGTAATACACAATTCAATAGAAGTTTTTACAATGGACACTGTTCCCGATTAAGAGAGATGAAGAGATTATGAATTTGAATTGCATAAGTTTAGTTCCAATAAATATATATATATATATATATATATATATATATATATATATATATATATATATATATATATATATATATTTGCACACGGTTGCATTTGTTTGGATACCTCTGTCTGGATATGCACACGATGATTCACAGATAAACAGTGTCAGCTAAGAAACCCCCTCCACGCCCACACGCCCACCTAAAGCAAGTAATAGCCAACACTGGTTATTCAACACCAGGACAACGCTGGTTATTCTCGAAAACTCCAGCAAGGTCAATGAAAAAATTACTTTATGCTCAGACTCAGAAGCACAACACGGCTAACACCGTGGCTGCCCTCGAGGTAGAATAGTGAGTCATGGAGAAAAATATCCTGCAAGCCAGAAAATGACGGCTGGCCCATCTGGGCGCCATTTTTAAATGTGTCTACCAGCAGTGATGTCCCTGACCTAATTGGTAGCTCAAGGCAGAATTTTCTTTGCTTGCCTCCTCAACCCTCTATACTGCAGCCATCTTTGCAGAATCTTTGCAACAACACCGGTATGGGAAAAAATTTTGTAAGAGAAAATAGTTAAACTATTCTTCATATGAGTACTAATAAACAGTGTTAGCGAGTAACTAGTTACATGTAATGGCGTTACGTAATTTAATTACAAAATAAAAGTAGTTCGAGGGGCACGGTGGTTTAGTGGTTAGCATGTTCGCCTCACACCTCCAGGATTCCCGTCTCAGCCATGTGTGTGTGTGGAGTTTGCATGTTCTCCCCGTGCCTCAGGGGGTTTTTCTCCGGGTTCTCCGGGTTCCCCGGTTTCCCCCCCAGTCCCAAAACATGCACGGTAGATTGATTGGCACCTTGGAAAATTTGTGCCTAGTGTATGAATGTGTGTGTGTGTGTGCGTGTGTGTGTGTGTGTGCCCTGCGATGATTGGCATTCCATCTAGGGTGTATCCTGCCTTAATGGCCATAGTTGCCTGAGATAGGCACAGGCTCCTCGTGATCCGAGGGAAGATCGGATATAGCGGTAGAAGATGAATGAATGAATGAATGAATGATCTACTTGTTCAGAGGATTTGAAATGATTTTTCCATAGAATGTTAATTACAGTAAGTGACACCTAGTGGACAAATGAAAGTAATCAAAGAGTAATCAAATGTAATCAGTTAGTTTACTTTTATAAAGTAGTTGAAAAGTTACACTACTTATTACATTTTAAATAGGGTTATGTATAGTCTGTAATCTATTACATTTCCAAAGTAACCTTCTCAACACTGCTAATAATGCGAATAATAATAATAATAATAATAATAAATCCATATTTTTACGTTAATTGTATTACTCGGGGAAAAAAAGAAATTATGATGTAGTTTGCAACAAAAACATTTTTAAAATACTGATGAATCCGTTGTAACTCCTTTCTAATTCCTGCCTTCTACATAGCTCTCTACATGTCACCATAATAGCCATCAGTGCTTTTTAATGGTAATTGCAACGTTAATGGATCCAAGGGTCTTTGCAGATGGCAACATGTTCTGAACCACCTGCTTATCATTCACACTCCGAGTTCAGCATTAATGATAGTGAACGATGTGCCTCGATTCAAATGCGCTAACGCCAAGATGCCGAATACTGTCGCCATGGATACATCAGCAGGCAATAACGGGAGTAAAAAAAAAAAAAGAATAAAACAAATGCTTTCACAAGTGTGTGGGCATTTGCCAGAGACAGTGTGAAGGTGGAGACCATCGCCCACAAAAATCACAAAAAAACAAGACAGCATGAATCACAAACTGCAAACCCATGCACAGAGTTCATTCCCAAGCACTGTACAAACCCCAGATAAGGCCAGTGTGAAACGACTCTTCTGATGCACAAATATAATTTACTTTCAACAACGCATTAATCATTTAAATCATTTCCACCTCTCACTGGTACTATGTATAACAGGCAGAATTTCTGTAGGGGGTTCACGCAGAGAAAGAGACACAGAATATCCCCCTCTGGCTGAGCACCCCATGCCGGCTCGCAGCCCTGAAACGGACTTCCGCATTTGTCAAGCCATATACGTGACTTTTGTTCGTATTTTGTCATTGTCCCTTTGCAATCAGTTGTAGAAGTATTGATACTATGGTTTTAAAAAGACTTCTGTAGGAGTTGATGTATCAACTCAAGCTTTTTATTCAAGTAAAAGTGTAAAGGCACTGGTTTCAAAACTAAAGCATTGATCTCAAACTCAGATGACCTGGGGGCCGCAGGAGGCAAAGTCTGGGTGAGGCGGGGCCACATTAGAAAAAAAGCTTTGTTAAAAAATCGTCCCAAAGGTCATTAATAACAGTTCTTTAACTCTAATGGGTTCCTCTGAGCATGAACTGTCCTGTACAGTATTGAAGAACATGAACAATTCTTCTGAACATGACTCTTCTTGCCTAGTTCTTGCTGCCTCTCATAGAGCTGAGCCACATTTGGCTTGAGGGAGGAAGCAGTTGAGACCCTCAGGATGGTTTGAAGATGATCGTCAGTAAGTCTGGACTTTCTGACTTGAAGTTCAAGGTGGAGAAAAACTTTTTGCTTTAAACTTTAAATGGTCTGCTGGGACAGTGGGAAAACATTACTTATTTATTATATACAAACAATGGGATGCACCCACGCAAGTGTTATTTGCTGGATTTATTTTCTATAATAACCCTATGGATACAGCGGTACGTCCTCGCCAACACCAATGATAACTGAGGTGGGTAAACCCCTGATGAGGCTCCTGACTCTGAACGCAGGAGCTGACCCCAATCCATTCTCTACACAACTACTTATTGTTGCTTGAAGAGAAAACATCCATTTGATAAATGAGCCAGTAGTGGAGAAATAATCACTTTTATAAGAAATAATCTGTTTTTTAGTAAATACCCACGCACTGGTTATGTCCTTGCTGCAGTGTGACGTGATTTGTGTCGTGTGCAGGTGCGATGGATCGAGTACAAACCAATATGGTGTCGGAATGGTATATGTTTATATCTCATCCAACCCCAATCACATTCACTCTATCCGATGGCGATACTCGATGGAGACGTTTATCTGGTTGTTTGTTTGTTTTGTTTTTTGAACGATGACAAGCCGAGCTGAAAACGAGCTGAAATTAAATAGGGGTAGCTATTTTTTAAATGTAAGGAGTAGAAAGTACAGAGAAGTGCGTGAAAATGGAAGGAGTAGAAGTAAAACGTTGGTTGAAAAATAATTATTCCAGTAAATCATAGACACCTTAAATTTCTACTTAATTAAGGTAACAAAGTATTTGTACTTCATTACTTGACACCTCTGCTGTCAACACAGCAAAACCCAGCAAAATAGCTCAGACCATTAAAGTAGAAAAAGGGTTGGGTTTATGTAAATACACTGTCTGTATAAAAATAAATACTGAACACGTTCATTTGTTGACGTCTATCGTTTTCCACTATTTGTATCTCGTTCGCCATTCTTGTGTTTCAGCCCTGTGATGTTGTTTGCCGATTGGCCAATTTGATTCCGTTCTGCTTTACCACATTGGCGCAATCTAAAACCAAATGGCTCTAATAGAATTTAATCTACAGGTTTCCAAGTCAAGTTCATTTGTTTAGGGTTTGTCTGTTTAATTGTAATATATTATTCTATAATGACTTGCAAGTTCATATGTTAATTAGCTTACAGCGATGATACTTCAACTGTTGCCTGTTCATGCAGACATGACTTCACATCTTAGCTCACTCAATGCAATTCACGTTAGCTAGTTTATTGAAATGCAAGTTTAATCACTGATGTGATAATAAAAGTATTCGCTCATCTACTGAAATGCTAGTTCACGTGTTGCCAATATAAATGGATTTCTCATTACATTAGCTTGATTACTGCAATGCCTGTTGGTATTTTAAGCTTATTTGCTAAAATGATATATATGTTTATATGTTAATGTACTGTCTGTGTGTGTGTGTGTGTGTGTGTGTGTGTGTGTGTGTCCTGCGATGGGTTGGCATTCCATCCAGGGTGTATCCTGCCTTAATGCCCATAGACGCCTGAGATAGACACAGGCTCCCCATGACCCGAGGGAAGATCTGATTAAGCGGTAGAAGATGAATGAATGTTAATGTACATGACAAAGTAATTCATGTGCTAATAAATGTACTTTTATGCCGGTAACACATTTTGACCGAAACGCTAGTTTATGTGTTATGTAAACTTCTTTACATATGAATCTAGTTCTTATACTAGCAGATGCCCTGAACTGGCAGCTTAATCGAACATATGTTTACTGAAATATTTATATGTATGTTAGCTCAGTCACTGAAATGCCACGTCACATGTCGGCTCAATCACTGCAGTGCTAGTTCATAACTTAATTCCCTAGACGCAAATACAATAAACAAGGCAAACAAGACCTGCATGAAAGTCACAAAGCTGCTTTATTGCTGCAATTGTGTTCCTTTTTTGTGCCACTCCATGACAGATTTAAGAGCTTTGTCTAATTAATGGTGAACCAAACAAACAAACGGTAATATCTCATTTTCTTCACCTCATTTCTTATTGATCCCAGAGGCAGAGCGCAGTGAACAATGGCCTCCATATTTGGTGAGTGAAAATATGAAGCATTTTCTCGGAGGCAAAAAAAAAACCATTAAAAAAAAACCTTCATAAAAAGGAGAAAGAAACTCATTTACAGCATTTGGCAGATGTCCTTATCCAGAGTGACTTATAACTGAGGGTTAACCATCGCCACTGACAGCTTGGTGGTGCTGGTATTTGAACTTGCAACCTTCTGGTTCAGAGCCCAATGCCATAACCACTGAACTACCATCTCCCACAGCTACATTACCATCCTTAGGAAACCTATCCAACACTATCCTGGCCAAGAGTCTCGGTTAATGCTCACCACAAATATCAGGTTTATAGCGAAACAAGGATGCTTGATGTAAGTGTTAAATGTGCTGATTTGTGTATTTCAAAGACTGCTGAATATTTCACAGTTAAACAGAATAGTGTGAATGTTCTGTGGTTAGAAACCCCCTGTTGATGAAATCGGGTCAATTAGGTGGTAGTAGCTCACTGGTTAAGGCATTGCTTAAGGCTCTAGACTAGAAGGTCGCAGGTTCAAATCCCAGCACCACCAAGCTGCTACTTTTGGGCCCTTGAGCAAGGCCCTCAACCCTCAATTGCTCAGTTGTAAGTCGTTCTGGATAAGGGCATCTACCAAATGCTGTAAATGTTCAGTAAGCTATGAAAGGAAGGCAAATTTGCATAACTAATCTTTACATCCAATCAGAGAGGATTTTGAGGCTACAATGAAATAGGACAGTCAGAGAGGTTTTTTTTTTACAATTTTGGCATTTGCTGAAAGATATTATTTTAAAAAGGGAATAAAAAAGTACCGTCCGTGTGTACGAACATGAAATCCAGTGCAGTAAATATTGCGGGGGGAAAAAAAACCTGGTTCTAATGATAAATACGAATTTGAGTGTGAACTGATGATGTGCAGTTATTAATCATCAGGCCTCAAACACTCGAGTACACAATGTCCAACGTCTGAGATCTGGAAGCGGTCTGCATGTGGTGTGCGTGAGTAAGGAGCATGTGCTGAGGATACAGAGGACTCGGAGGACTGACGAGGGAACAGCAGATTTGTCAAGATCAGCTACAGAACACGGCTCGGCTAATTCTGCCTGCACTGTCGTTAATTAGCATGGCACTAATGTAATTCTGCTCATAACACAGCAGTCAGACCCTCTCCAGGACAAGAAGAAAAGACATTACAATGTATCTCTCTCTCTCTCTCTCTCTCTCTCTTTCTCTTCCCAACTGTGAATATTTCTCCTTTATTTCTATCCAATTTATCTTCGATCATATTTCCTCAGTCATGCTTTCGTTATCTCACTTGTCTTCTCTTTTCTTTGATTTTCCTTTAAGCCAATTTCCTCCCCTCTCTGTCTTCCTCCATCTCACACACACACACACACACACACACTTGCTCATTTAGTATTCTTCTCATCTCTCCTTTTTTTCTTTTCCTCTCATTATCAGAAAGCCAGAGTAAGCCACGTGAAATCGGTGATGTCACTGCAGGTGAAGGCCGCGCCGACCTGTCGTTATGCGCAAGATTATTTCCCTTGACAAGATTAGTCACACACGAGGACGACCACAACGGCTTCTACAAAAAAAATTATAAATTGAGGTTGTAAACGGTCGAAAGATTCGGCTTGACGGTCCTTAAACACTGCTTAGCCCCATTACAGCATCCCGATTTCATATTAGCAACGGAAACACCGGTCATTCAGGTGTGTCATCGAGGGGATGAGTGTAAAATAAAACCTAGGGGTAAGATAACATACACATGGATCTGGCACGAGACTAGAAGAGGACCGAGGGTGAGTGTCAGGTAATTCACGATCTGACGAGAGGAAAATCTGACTTTGTCCTTCACCTCTAGTCTAGTGATCATAAAAGTAATTTATTATGTATGCACATCTTTTCCAGAACGCATGACTGACATAGATACGTTTATTATTCATTTTTAAATATGCCTTATGTATACAATAGCAGTTCATACCAGCAGTAATACCTACTGGCAAAAGTTTGTGGCTACTGGTTTTGTATTTGATTTTCAAATATACCGTTCATCATTTAGTCCACATTTGATGTTATAGTAATCTCTCCTCTCATAGAAAGATATCCAGCAATCAGGGTGTTTAGTAAAAGTCAGATACTGATGAGTTCATTTCGTCCCCAAGGTGTTCAATGGGGTTGAGGTCAGAGCTTCTAAACACAGCTCACTTAAGACTTATGATTAAATATGATATTCATTTCACATTTAATATATACAATATTATTTTGTTCCCCTATAGACCATGAAAAAGTATAATAATGTAATATTACCAATGCACTTGCATTTTGTACACTTATTTAATGTATTCACATCAAACAGAACAGGAAATATAAATGTTTATAACTTTTGTATTATCTTTGTTAGTGCATCAATATTAACTAAACATTTACAGTCAACCATCACAGTCGCAGGTCAGACGTTGTGGCCTCAGTCGTGGAATATTTCATACATTTTAACACTAAATTCTACATTTCATTAATTAATTAATGAATGGTGAGTATGTTGACAAATAAAATGTTTACAGTAGTTTTTATTAAATAAAATTATTACCATATTTACGCTACTTATACCAAAGAAAACAACACAAACAAATGAATGAATGACGGTACATATCGGTGTAGCATATGGATATTTTAGCACTGCAGGAGACACATCAGTACAGGACTGTACAGTACACACCTTTACCTTTATTCATTCATTCATTCATCTTCTACCGCTTTATCCGATCTTCCCTCAGGTCATGGGCCTATCTCAGGCGTCTATGGGCATTAAGGCAGGATACACCCTGGATGGAATGCCACCCCATCGCAGGACACACACACACACACACACACTCATACATTAGGGACAATTTTCCAAGGTGCCAATCAACCTACCATGCGTCGAAATGGAGAAACAAAAAAAAGTTTAAATTGAACTTATAACTGTAATTCTAATTCAATTCAATTCAGCCAATTGAGTTATTCCTCAGACAAATCTGTTTTGTCTCAAGATTATTTCTAAAAATTGCAAAGACATTTTATTCCTTGGATATTTATGTTGACAAATGCTAAGATTATGCTTTATCCAAAAATTCTGACGTTATTAAAAATGAACCAAAAATCTGAAAAATGTCCCCTTTCACTTCCCTGCTTTTCTCTTCCCCACAGGGACAGGGATCGCCCAAAGAGGTTGTTGTGCGCCCACTACACAATTTAAAAGTGTATATATATATATATATATATATATATATATATATATATATATATACATACATACATACATACATATATATATATATATACATACATACATAGAGAGAGAGAGACAGAGAGAGAAATAACATTTCATTTATATGTATAATATCGTATAATAATATAACCAATCAACAATAACTAAGATCATTTTGAACAGTTCATAATTTTAAATGCAAAAAAAAAAATACAGTTGCTTATGTTTATCTGTTTCTCTGATTACATATTTAGTATATTAATGTGTAAATATATTTTATGTATATTCATAAAATATGAATATTAAATTAAAATTCAAATTGTATTTGTAACATACACATACATACATACATACATACATACATACATACATACATACATACATACATACATACATACATACACACATACACGGTATAACAGTGAATGTTATATACACAATGCTTCTTATGAAAAATAAACATACAAAAAAAAGAAATATTGCAGACATGAAAATTCAATAAAAAGTGTGTGTAAAAGAAATAGGAATGAAGTAAGAATAAGAATTAAAAAATATAATGTATAATGGATGTCATGTGACAGATATGGCAGTGTAAAGGTGTTCTTGTTTTAAAGTGAACGTTGTGCAGGTGTTTGTCCAGTGCAATGGTGATATTGATCAGTGTAAAGTGCCTGTTATATTAGAAAATGGCCCCTTGGTTTAGATGTTAAGATTAAATGTGACTTGTAGATGTGCTATTAATACGTTATTAAAACGTGAGTGTGTGTGTCGTATGAATGTGTACTTGTAATGTATTGGTTGTTTTTATGCCTTGTTTTTTCAAGTTACTGCTACTGATTTTCCTCCTCATTGGAAGCCACGTCCCCCTTGCTATTTATGGTCTAGCACTGGATACCGTTCTCCATGTTCATCAGTCAGCCTTGGGCGCCTAAGACCCTGTCACCGGTTTACCACTGTTGCTTCCTTGGACCACTTTTAATAGATACTGACCACTGAAGACCAGGAATTCCCAGTAAGACCTGCAGTTTTGTAAATGCTCTCACCCAGGATTCTGGTTATTATGACTGGACATGGGGATTAAATATGTAATATTGGGTTTACAGTGAACCTGCCAAACTTATGGTCCAGTGTCAATAGTGTTTTGCCTATATACAGAAGATAAACAGCTGCATGCAATTCCATTTGTTTTGTTTTTAACTTAAGTGCTGGTGCTTTATAATATTAGGTATTTCATTGAGTTTGAAGACAGTATGTGAGTCACAACGCATATGGATCGATCACTAGTCACAATATAAAAACTAAAGTATAGCCAACAAAGTCTATCAACCAATCAAGGACGTATCATTACATCGTAAAAAATGACTATGTTTGAGGCCTATAGCACTGTGTCTCATCATAGGTTGTATAAACTATCACACATACACACACGAACACACTCGTTGAAACACAGACAGGCAGCACCATTCCTGATTGCTGTTTTTTTGTGCTTCAAGTGTTTCAAGTCCGTAATCATGCCTTGTGTCTGCTGAATAGCAAGCAAGATAAAAAAGGAAAGCTGCTCTTGTGGTTATTTAGGTCCTTTTGTTCAAACCACATAAACCTTACAGTTATCCATTCCTGTAATCTGTACTTTGATTGAGCAATGTTTAACATACTTGTTTTTTTCTACAAATGTTTTGTTATAGACAAAAAAAAAATCACCTGCCATTATTTGGAATTTGTATGTGAATTTTCAGTCACAGAATTAAATCAGGCACTGATGCTTTATATGGAGGTCATTTGTCTCTTGTCATTGAAATAATTGGGGATACAAGCGTAGAATCCTTTTACTAGTGAGCAAATGTAAAATACAATGAAAAAAACTAACGCTTAAAGGAAAAGAAAAACATCTATCCATAATCTTAATGTAGAATGGGAATTGCATCAAGAAACAGCACCACAATTATGGAAAAACAGCTTACAAAGACCAAGATTGGTGCAAACATTGGGGCTAAATATAATTGCTCATTATAGCGAGCATGAATCGGGTGAACAAACTGATAGGAAACAATGTTAATCTCCATAATCTTGATATCTATATTGGAGGTGATGTTTATTAAAACTGAAAAAAATCAGGATGTAAGTCCATAATCCAGATTTTCATGATTACACTGAATCCAGAGCTTGTTCTGGGAACAATGAGCAGGGAGTACATTGGGGATGTGTTCCAGTTCAATCAAATGGATTTTTTTCTTGCATTAATATACACTCAGTTCCCTATAATGACAAAGTGAAAGCAGAATTCAATAAATGTCTGTAATTTTTGAATGAGAAATAAAATATCCCATGTACAAGTATTCAGAGCTTTTACTAATTCTATGTCGAAGCACAGTTGTCAACAATTACCACTTCAGGTCTTTTTTGACACAACAAGCTTCAAAACTGGTTTGGGGGATTTCCTGCCAAATTTCGCGGGGCCGGTTGGATGGGGACTGATGGTGAACTCCCAATTTCATGTCTCACCAGAGATGTTCGATTGGGTTTAAGTCTGGGTTTTGTCTGGGTTCCAGTAGAACATTCATAGTGTTGTTCCTAAGCCTCAATGGTATTGTCTTGTCTCTGTGTGTAGGGATGTTATCATGTAGAAAGGGAAACCTCTCGAACAGACTTCAGTGGAAAAGATTTTTATTGAGGATATCTTTTTACTTTACTCCATTAAACTTTCCCTCAACTCTGACAATTTCCCAGTCCTGAAGTAAAAGAAACACCCTACAGCATGATGCTGCCACCACCATGCTTCATTTGTGGGATGATTCTGTGCATGTGCTTCATAACCACCAGACATAACATTTAGAAATGAGGTACATGTGATATTTAAATTTCCGTTTCAGTAACTTGAGCTGCTTCTGTAAAGCAGTGTGAAATCTCACCCAATGGACAGGAGTGGCATCTTCCTCGGGTGATGTCACAACCAGGAAGCATACAAGCACATACAATGGAAATGGCGGAAGCTTCTGTGTGTTCAGTAAGCTCCCTATATATTTGTGTGAATTGTCTGTCTATTGTTTGTCAGATTGTTTGTCTTTTGTGTAAGAAAATGAGCTCCAGAAAGCAAGCTTTCAGTCAGTGTGTCCCTCCTTGCCCTCGTTTTTTCACAGGTGAGGATACATGCACTCTGTTTAGCATGCCTGGGAGTGGAAAATGTGAAGCCTGCTCTTTAGGGAAGCGGGTGTCAGCATTGTGAGTGCATGTCGTAGTGCTCTCTTAGTTATATGAAAAAAAGTGCTCTCACTACAGTCCCTCATGGCTCCAGTCCTGCTTCTCCCGAAGCAAAGCAGTGGCTAATGTAGGGTGACTTCAGTGTCATCCACCAAGAAGCTCTGTACAGCATCTGCTTTGGTGGATAAAAGTCAAACTGAGGATCGTCATTTTCAATAAATGGCCTAGAGTGGACATAACAGCTTGGCGAGGCCTTGTTCAGGAAGTGCAGTAAGCACTGTTATACAATTATACAATGTCAGTCCCATCAGAGGGTTGTTATGTTAACTCTGCAATTCATGGTGCTTCAGGGCACGTACAAATTTGACATCACTGTCCACCCAGAAATATTGTGCCTGGGGACACTTCATGGCTTCCATGGAAGCTTGTAAAGCTTTCACAAGTGGTTGCTCCAGTGGCCCACCACAGGTGAGAGAACAGTCTCAAGAGAGATTCCCCTGAGACACTTCCTAGTGGCCTGGGAAAACCTCCCAGGCATGTCTCATAGAACCATAGACCTTTGCTATACAATGCAGTTCAAAGCTCTAGCATTCCATTTGAATGGACTGTGCCACAGCCTTGTGTGGCCCCAGCAGGCTCTGGTTATGTAACAGGAAGTGAAAGGAGGCCAAAGAGGTGGCCTTCTATTCAGAGAGTCCCACTTTTACAGCCACTATTTCCTGGTCCCCAAGAAGAATGGGGGTTGGCATCCCATCATCATTAAGTTCAGGATGGTTACACTGAGATAAAACATGGCTCAAATCAAGTCTGAGGACCGGTTTGTGACAAACAACGTGAGAGATGGTTCATGTTCCCAAATGTCCTTCTCATAGGAAGCTCATCAGGTTTGCTTTTGGGGTCAAAGTGTACCGGGTTCTTCTGTTCAGCCTGCTCTCACCCTGAACCCTGAAGTTTATAGATGCAGCCCTAGCCGCTCTCAGATTCCACAGCATCCATATACTGAACTACATGAACAACAAGTTGGGGAAGACTCTACGCAGAGTCAACCCACGGAAGTCTGCTGGACAACATCAGATTCCACAGCATCCATATACTGAACTACATGAACAACAAGTTGGGGAAGACTCTACGCAGAGTCAACCCACGGAAGTCTGCTGGACAACATCAGATTCCACAGCATCCATATACTGAACTACATGAACAACAAGTTGGGGAAGACTCTACGCAGAGTCAACCCACGGAAGTCTACCTGACAACATTCCTAGCCGGGTGCTCAGGGAATGTTCAGAACAGCTTGCAGATGTTCTTACTGACATCTTCAACATCTCCCTGAGCAGCGCCGTTGTTCCCACATGCCTCAAGACAACGACCATCGTCCCGGTGCCAAAGTAATATTCAGTCTCCTGCCTCAATGACTACCATCCCGTTGCACTCACACCAATCACCATGAAGTGCTTCGAGAGGCTCATCATGAGGCACATCAAGTCCCACCTTCCACCCTCACTGGACCCTCTGCAGTTTGCGTATCGTCCTAATCATTCATCGGACAATGCCATCAACACCACTCTCCATCTGTCTCTCACACACTTGGACAAAAAGGACACATATGTTCGAATGCTGTTCATTGACTTCAGTTCAGCATTCAACACAGTCATTCCTCAGCACCTGATCGAGAAGCTGAGCCTACTGGGTCTGAACACCTCTCTCTGTAACTGGATCCTGGATTTCCTGTCTGGGAGACCTCAGTCAGTCCGGGTCGGGAACAGCATCTCTAGCACCACCACACTGAGCGCTGGAGTTCTTCAGGGCTGTGTGCTCAGCCCTCTGCTGTTCACTCTGCTGACTCACGACTTTGCTGCAACACACAGCACAAATCACATCGTCAAGTTCGCCGATGACACGACCGTGGTGGGTTTCATCAGCAGGAACGACGAGTCAGCATACAGAGAGGAGGTGGAACATCTATCAGCCTGGTGTAAAGCCAACAACCTGTCTCTGAATGTGGACAAAACTAAAGAGATGGTTGATGACTTTAGGAGAGCACAGAGTGACCATTCTCCATTGTACATCGATGGATCCTCCGTGGAGATCATAAAGAACACCAAATTCCTCGGTGTCCATCTGACGGAGAAGCTCAACTGGTCACTCAACACCAGCTCCATCAGTAAGAAAGCCCAGCAGCGTCTCTACTTCCTGAGAAGGCTGAGGAAAGCACATCTGCCAACCCCCATACTGACCATGTTCTACAGAGGGACCATCGAGAGCATCCTGAGCAGCTGCATCACTGCCTGGTTTGGGAACTGCACCGTCACGGATCGGAAGACCCTACAGAGGATAGTGAGGACAGCTGAGAAGATCATCAGAGTCTCTCTCCCCTCTGTCACGAACATTTACAGCACACACTGCATCCGCAAAGCACCCCTCACATACACTCGTTACACTATTGCCACCAGGGACGAGGTTCCGAAGCATTCGGGCTCTCACAGCAGATTATGCAATCGTTTTTTCCCTCAAGCCATCAGGTTTCTCAACATATAGAACTAAAGTGGAACTGGACTCACACGTACACTCACACACCATCCACACAGCATTCCATTGCTTTATTTATTTATCTACCTCATTACTGGCCTTTACATGTTTATTGTATATACTGCTCTCACTGACTGTGTTACTGTTTACATGCACATTTTGCACATCTACTTTTTATCACTTCTGCTCTACTTGTTCCTTTGCACACTAGCCAAACTGTGATATTTTGCACTAGGTCGTTGTTGTGTTTTTTAATTTTATTTTATATTGTGTTATAGTTGTTTGTTATGCAGACTGTGTTGTCAACACAGTCTTGTTCTGTCTTTGCGCTGTTTGCACTAGGTTACACACGATGCACTTTATGTAGCTAGGACAAACTTAGTCTCGTCCTCAGCATTGTGTTCTTGTGTTTGTGTTATATGTTGTTTTGTGTAGCACCAGGGTCCTAGAGAAGCATTGTCTCATTTCACTGTGTACTGCGTCAGCTATATATGGTTGAAATGACAATAAAACCTCTTGACTTGACTTGAGTTAACTTGAGTTGACTCAGTTGTAAGCTTGAGGTGGTCCTCAAGGTGGTCCTTGAGATATCACTCTCACTCATATGAGAGATTTGGGGTTGAGACTAAATGCCTGAAAGAGTTTGCTTTTTCCCAGTACAGAGAACCACTTATTTAGGTATAGTGTGGGATTCCCCACTACATGGAAGTGGAAGCGATATGCGTTGTCTGTATGGAAAGATCCTATGTTCCTATCTCAAGGTACGTTTATGCTTACAACAGATGCTTCCTTTATCGGCTTGTCACCACTCAAGGTCTAGAGGAGTGGCCCCATCTCTCAGGGCACATAAATTGCCTGATGCCATGTTACAATTATGGTTGAGGCCATGCCCATACGCATTCCTCTCCTGATAGCCCCTCGGTGGCCAAGCTGGGAATGGTTTGCCCTGCACTAGCAGTATATGTGACAAATAAAGGCTATTCTATTCTAGACCAGCACCTTAACCACGTAGCCACCCTGTACTGAGAGGGTCCACTGTATGGATTCTTTCTGAATACACTGTATGGATAAATGAAAAGACGAATGGATGAATGGAAAAAGACAGACAGCCAGATAGAGAGAGAGAAAGATAGAGAGAGAGAGAGAGAGAGAGAGATATAGATAGATAGATAGATAGATAGATAGATAGATAGATAGATAGATAGATAGATAGATAGATAGATAGATAGATAGATAGATAGATTGTAAGTAAGTGCAATTGCTATAAAAAGAGCTATATAAATAAAGGTGACTTGACTTGACTAGCAGTATCCAAACTCTTTAGACCATGAGGGATCAGTGTATGTATCAAAGGGTTTTATTAAGAGAGAGAGAGAGAGAGAGAGAGAGAGAGGGGGCGGGGGGAGAGCATTTGCACACTCTTGGACCCTGATGTTTTGGAGTAACACTGGATTACAGAATGTTAGAAAATGCATTTCGAGCCCTGGATGTGTTTGCACAGTATAACACACAGAGTCTGTGAGCCTCAACGCTCTTCCACTCTTTATACTGTGAAGAAGCACTGCTTCGGTTAGCAGGTTGCCATGGCGACCCACCAAATTCCACTGCGTATTTAATGCACCGTCATTTTCAGACGCTCACGCTGCACACTTCCTGTGAGTGTGACCATCTGCAAATGGAGGCTCATGGAGCACATGGTGAAGTATATGTGTCCACTTTTACACTTTACAGGCTTTTTTTGTACTAATGCCACACTGCTGATACCTGTCTTGCACATTACAAATACCTCTATACTCATCACTTTAAAATGTTTGCATACTTTGGATGTATATTTGCACTTTTTAATTGCTTACATAAATTTGAATACATTTGGATAGTTACAATATATACTCACTCAGGTTTATGTTTGTATATGTATATATGTATATGTATATATGTACAGTATACGTGTATATGTGACAACAATGGAGAAATGACTCTTTGCTACAAAAGTGCACAAAATTGAGTACACTCATAAGTCATAATGTCCCAATTGGGCCCCAGAGTGACAATATTTGGTGTGGCTACCATTATTTTCCAACACTGCCTTAACCCTCTTGGACATGTGGTTCACCTGAGCTTTACGGGTTTCCTGTACAATTCTCTTCTACTACTTCATGATAACAAGTACACTAGCTGGTGGATGTTAGAGACCTTGCACATCTCCGCCTTTTGGTTAAGGATGTCAAGGTAGTGGTCATCTTGGATGTGTTTTTGGGCATCATGTTATCATGTTTAGAATACTACCATACGGCTCAGTCTACATAGGGAGGGGCTGTTACCCTGCTTCTGTATATACCAAATAAATAAATAAATGGGTATACACACATTTAAGTGCAAACATACTTGGCAATAAAACTCTTTCGGATTCTGTATCTCTTTCTCTTTCTCCCTCTCTCTCTCTCTCTCTCTCTCTCTCTCTCTCTCTCTCTCTCTCTCTCTCTATATATATATATATATATATATATATATATATATATATATATATATATATATATATATATATATATATACTCATTTATATTTATATTATATTTATTTATAATGCGTTAATATCTTGTTTTTTTACGTGTGATTTATGAACATTCTGGGAAGTCAAGTTAAGAAGTGATGCAGTAGAAACACAGTGCACTGTGCAGATATCAAGAGGAAATGGATAAAGAAATGGATCTTTCTTCCACACCATGTGAGAGGTTATTTTCACTCTCTGGACACATTGTTCACCAAGAGCGAGCTGCCCAGTCATGACAAAATGCAAACATGCTTGTCTTGTTGAACAACTGGCATTGCAAAGAAACATAATTAAGCTCATGTGTTATATGTTGTATTATACAATGCATGTGATGCCCTTTTTCTTTTTCGCTTCTTTATAATACAAATGATATTTAGTTTATCATTGCAATTATAAAGTTGGACACTACAGTGTTTAAATAATACCTAAATGAATATTCTAAATGAAAATATGTTTGTATTTGCTTGAGTTCATAATATTATGCTTTCAACATATATTTTTAAACTGCTGTAAATGCTGGATTGTTATAATAAACAGATTTACATTAAACAGCATTAAACAAGCTTATTTGTTCACGTAAATGAGTATTAGAAACTTGTCAAATATCCCTATAAAGTACATTGAGAACAGTAAGAAAAGAGTGCAATTAATTTGTAATCTATCTATCTATCTATCTATCTATCTATATATATATATATATATATATATATATATATATATATATATATATATATATATATATATATATATATATAAATGATGTACAGAAGAAGAACATCACTGGAACTCATTGGCAGATCAGGAAAAGCTCAACCTCAAAGGTCGCCATTTTAACACCAGTGCGGAAATCCAGTGCGAATCACAGAAGGTGCTTGACACGTCTCTAAAAGGAGACTTCCTGGACACAATCCCGGAGTGGCAGGAACGAAGGTTTTAGTGATTAAATGTAGATAAATAAAGTACTTTGTTGTAGACAGAGGAAGTCTCAAAACTTTTGATCCCACCTCATAAAAGTGTGGATGAATGTCTGTGCCTGGGCTAAAAATTACGTGGCATCCAAAGCATGTGTGGATTTAATGAAAGATATGGGAGATATTTTAAGATTTATTTTAATATTTCCAATATCAATACCCATACTCTTCCTTTCTTTACTCTTAGTCACATGGGACGAGTGAGAAGTCATCACCTTAGCGTCATTTAAACAGGATTATGTTTGTAAATGATTAGTTTTATTACTTTATTTCTGCATTTCCATCAGCGTCAGTCTATGAAAGGTACACAGAAGCTTCAGGTCTGCGCTTCTCGCCTGATTGACATTGTGCACAAACCGACAACATATGGTGTGTGCGTAAGGGAACGATCCCTGGAGAGTCACGAGGTTGGTGTCAATGAATCATTGTGAGTAAAGTCATTCGACCCGACTGAGCCAAAACTGGCACACTGGCACACTCAAACGCTCACTCAAAGACTCCTGCCAATGGCATTTGGTCTCCTCAGGGAGCTCCTACCTAATCCTGTTGTCTTTGGCCCAGTGTACTGCCTTCCTTGCATGTCCTCTACCTCGGACCGGGGGTCTGGAGTGCAGCGAATCGCCTGCTGGGGGGGGGAAAGATGGTCATAACTTGGAAGAAATGACCAAGAGACACACCCACACAATATGTCTTGATTAAAAACAACAGCTGACACCAGCATGAATTCCAATCTGGTCCATCCTAATATATTCTGAATACTTTATATTTGGGGCTGGTTTATCTGGTAGGCCCACAATGCCATGATCTAACATAGGGGAATAAAAACATGATGGGTCCATGTAATGTCACCTTGCATGAAGCTAAGCTACTCATATTTACTAAATTAATTATTTACCTATAACAGCATGTTTCAAATACTTCATTCCTCAAAAACATTGGAACAGTGCCATATCTTAAATTTACAAATTCTTTTGTTCTTTTCTGTAGTTATTTTTAATGCTTTGGAAATCCTACCAAACAAACTAGTAATTACCAACTCTATAGCATTGTTTTCTCTTTATAACAGCTATTCATTTTACTGATGCTACTTTAACTATGACTCTTCTAAATAAGCACTGGCACTGGATTCCAATAAATAAATGAACAAACTGAAAAATAAATTGATTTAAAACCATATAACAGTGTCTTTAGTAAAAGGTTAAATTATTTTATTATAAGAACAAAGGGTGCGTACAAAGATCAAAGAAGGGGAGGAAAATCATTTAAAAAATGATTTAATTTAAAAATAAAAACAGGAAAGTTTTTACCCTGATTGGGTAAAAGGACAAGCTAACCCAGTTTGAGCAATGAAACAGGGGATCTATATTGTGTAACAGGAAAGTTATCACCAGGCTGGGTAATGAAACAGGGGACCAAGATTGGGTAATGGGAAAGTGGGCAAAGGGACAATGGACAATTTTGGGCAATGGGACAAAGAAAGCCAGCTTGAAACGGTGATTGAAATTCCTTAATGATGACAGACACCCAGATGCCACAACATATTAGGATTTGGTAATGATACAGGGGTTTCAGTTTGGGTGAAGCAACAAATGATGTAAACAAGGAAGCACAGCAGGGAAATCAGACACAAATAAATCAAATTTTTTAAAAATATAGAAAGCCCCCCAGGAGATCCCGTATATTTGAAGAATTCCTATTTTTGAATCCCTTTTCACCAGTTTAACTTGTTCTGCTTACTGTAATTTTTTATATTTAACTGCAATTGCAGACGGAACCATAGAGGAGGAAACCAAGGGTTTGGCATTTTGGACTACTGATCAGATGTTGAAAAACAGACAAAACTGCTTTCCTGGGTTACTGAGCAAGAGCCAATATTAATGTGACTAAGTCGAGTAAGTCGCTCTGGATAAAGAGCATCTGCAAAATGCCATAAATCATTCATTCAATCATTCATTCATTCATTTTCTACCGCTTTATCCGATCTTCCCTCGGGTCACGGGGAGTCTGAAAAGAAGTGTGGGAGTATGTTTTTGCCTATCTCAGGCGTCTATCTATGGGGCATTAAGGCAGGATAC
>JACRUU010000018.1:18051068-18071068 GCA_030449085.1 Kryptopterus vitreolus
CTTCCACATTCCTTCTTTGGAGTTTTTCCTTGCCACAGATGTCCCAGGCTCAGGGATAAATACACATAAATTATTTATATTCCCACTTTGTCCTAAAATTTGTACAATTCTGTAAAGCTGCTTTGAGACCGTGTCTGGAGAAAGAAATGAACTTGAACTTGATCTGGATCATGCCCTGGAGTGTAGGCCGTTTAAAATTGTGACAATTAATGTGGTGCTATAGCATGTAGTGTCTTAGGGGTGAGCGTGAGTATTTTCAAATCAAACCCAAACCTGACAGGGAGCCAATGTAATGACTCCAAGAGAGGTTTGCTCACCCGTCCTGGTCTTTTTACTTCGCTCAATATTCTAAATCATTCAGTTCATTTCCACATTCATTTATTTTCTTATGAAAATCATCTGATGGAAATAATGATCCTGATTAAAAGGCTGAAAAATGTGATTGAGATGAACATTCCATATATTTGTGGTGTAGATGATACAGACTCGTTATTTCACTGGTGTATTCTGAACTAATAGGGTAGACCAAAAGCAATCAGAATTTTTTTTTTTTGAGCTTGAGGCTTTCAGTGAAACTGCCCTCGGATATTAATAAAAAATTAGAAACACTGAGATGATGATTATACATTGCAACTTTAATGGAATTTCTGATTATTTGACTCGCCTGACAGAAATGGTCATTGCATTAAAGATACATGCTATGAAAAAAGTATTAACGAATAAAAAAAAAAAAAGTAATAACGAATTTAACGAATTTAACTGTTACAGCATGATATTGCTTCTGCTTACAAAGCAAGTTCTATGATTTCTTCATAATTTCTTCATGGATATATATATATATATATATAAAACAGAAACAGCAATGGTGGAAGCTTCAAACTGTGTGAACAATAGCCAAACTCTGCTACAAAGTTGTAAAAAACTGTTAAGACTGTTTGGTCAGAAGTGGTGGAAACAAGTAGGACCGGGGAACAGCCATATACTGTCCGAGAAGTCTGACCAGAAGTAGTCTTTGGCAATGAATTGAAGTCAAAAAAAGACACAATGTGGAAACAAGCCAGCAGTGCTGTGGACAAATTAGTAATAATTGTAATATTTGGCTGTTGCAGGAGGCATGTTGCTTATTGAAGGCCTGAAGGCAGTACAATAATGAGTGTCGACAGCATGGTGGAGGTTCCTAGCAAGTGAAGTTGAAGATTTGCCCATAGACGCCTGAGATAGGCACAGGCTCCCCGTGACCCGAGGGAAGACCGGATAAAGGGGTAGAAGATGAATGAATGAAGTCGGTGTACTCTTAGTACCAGTCCCAAGCCCAGATCAATGGATGGAGGTGTATCAGGAAAGGGTTCCAGCTTCAAACATCTGCCAAAACAAGTGCAGATCACAAAACTGAATTTCATATCAGACCTGTCAAGACACGGGTAACTGATGACTGTCAAATGCAAGAGGGAAGAACAGTAAGGCCAGGAACATTGAATTTGTAGTATAGAGTATAGTAAGAGTATAGTGGAGGTGAGCAGAGTTTCTGATTGGGTGATGAAGGTGAAGCTGGAAGTTGTTGTGATGATAAATATAAAGGGGTGTAGATCAGCGGTTTAAGGCGCTGACCTACTGATCATAAGGCTGCGGGTTCGAGCAAGCTGCACCCTTGGGTCCTTGAGCAAGGCCGTTAACCCTCTGCGCTCCAGGGGCGCCGTACCATGGCTGTCCCTGAGCTCTGACCCCAGCTTCCAAAACACAAGCTGGGTTATGCAAATAAAAGTATTTCCCTCACAGGATCAATAAATTATGTAAAATAAATAAATAAATAGTGAATATGTTTGTTGAATATATGTGAATATATGGAGGAGAATGAAAAAGAGTGTACCTGTGAATGAAAAATTGGTGTTAGAAGCAGATTTATATGGCCAGGCTGGTGAAGGGAACAGATTTGATGGGTAGGTTTGACCTTAAGGAGAGGAATGTGGAAGGGCAGAAGGGCCTTTTGTGAAAAGTATGGAGATAACAGTGAATACTTATTTTTGAAGGAGAAGCAGAGGGTGATGTATAAGAGTGGATTATATTTTGTGCAGGAGATGCAACCCGAAAGTGATTGGAGACTGTAAAGTGATGGCAAGGGATCGTGTAGCTAAACAGCATTGCATGGTGGTCTGTATTATTTCTTTGAAAGTGAAGAAGAAGCGGAGGCCAGGGTGAACTGGACAGGGGTTCAACAGTGGTGAAGAGGCGTTGGACGACTGGGAAACTACTGCAGAATTGATGAGACAGAAGGGAGGTGGTAGGTCACTGGTTAAGGCATTGTGGCCCAGGATCGGTTCAAATACCAGCACCAACAAGCTGCTCTTAACCTTTAACTGCCCAGTTGTACTTTTCTCTGGATAAGGGCATCTGCCAAATACCCTAAATGTTAAGGAATACAGCTAGGAAGGTAACTGGTGTGTTGTTTGGAACATGTAAGGAGAAAGAGGTTGGCAAAACGGAATTGGGATCGGCACAATGATGACGAAGGTAGACAGATGTATAAGGAGATGCGGCAGCAGGTGACGATGGATGTGGCTAAAGGTAAGGAAAATATAAGGAAGCTGTAGGAGAAATTATGCACCAAGGAAGGAGAAAGTAATTTGCAACTGTCGTCCGGGCAGGGGTACTGCGCGGGGGAATATGTGCTGCAAGTTAGAGTAATAAAGGCTGCAGATAGAAATGTGTTGACTATTGAGGAAATTGCGTTGAGATGGCGGAAGGGAGTATTTTGAGTAGCTAATGAATGAGGATGATGTGGAGATGGTGAAACGGGAAGTGGATATGATTAGTAAGGAGGAAGTGAGAGCAGCGCGGAGATGTTTAGGAGAGTTTGCGGTGGAGTTTCTAACTAGATGCTTCAACAAAATCCTGGTAGGTGAGAGGAGGCCTGAGGGATGGAGGAGGAGTGTGCTGCTATTTATTATTAAGAATAAGGGAGATGTGCAGTGACTGCATGGGGAATAAAGTTGATCAGTTATGGGAAAGAGTAGCGGAAGCGAGGCTGAGGGAAGAGGTGGCCATTTGTGAGCAGCGGTATGGTTTATGCACTGCCGCGTGATATTTGCGTTGAGGATGTTCGTGGAATAGTACAGAGAAGGTCAGAAGGAGCTGCATTGTGTGTTTGTGGAGTTAGACAAAGTGTATTACAGGGTTCCAATAGAGGAGTTGTGGTAATTGTATGTGGAAGTCAGGTGTCGCAGAGACGTATGTGAGGGTGGTGCAGGACATGTAATGAGGACGGTGTGATAGCAGTGAAGTGTGCAGTAGGAATGACAGACTGGTTAAGGTGGAGGGTTAGGGTTAGGGTTAGGATTGCATCAAGGATCGGCTCTGAGCCCTTTCCTGTTTGCAGTGATGATGGACAGGTTGATGGGCGAGGTCAGACAGGAGTCTCCATGGTTTATAATGTGGATGACATTTTTTATTGACACGCAAAAAACATTTGTTTCTGATTCCGTAGTTGCTTCGGGTATGCCAGGGTCTTTTGACTGTATCACTTGACACTTTGTCTGTCTTTTCAATTCCTCTACAGAAAAGAATAGAACAGACTTTATTTGTCACATATAAATTATATCACAGGGAAATAGTTTCTTCGCATACCCCAGCTTGTTTCAGAGGTCAGAGTTCAAGGTGAGCCATGATATGATGTCCCTGGAGAACAGAGGGTTATGGGCCATGCCACCAAAGGATGGCATCTTGGTGATACCAGGGCTAAACACACCTCTGACATTCCGATCCTCTAAGCTTTACACCTTTAGCTATACTTTTAAGCTATACTTTTAAGGGCTATTACAGTCTGTCTTTCTTTGTTAATTTTCTCACCATTATGAGAGCAATATACGACTTCCTATTAAACTGTCTAAATATTTCTTAATAAGGTGTAGTAATACGGTCGAGGTTCACCTCCTCTTTTATAAAGACAGACGCTTTCGTAAGTGATTGCCGAACACCTTTAAGACTTTTTAACACCAAGTTTAAAGGCTTAATTTATTTTCATTGCTGCAGAATATTTACTTTTTTGGAAGGTACCTTAACAAAGGGTGACTTTCACCTGAGCGTTTGAGGGCCTTGTTCAAGGACATAGAAGTAGTGGCTTGGTGGTGCTGGGATGTTCTTCTGATTCAATGACCAATGAGCCATCACATCCACTATGGCATATAGTATCAGAATAGATGCAAATTGTTTATCTAATCCATTTGCCATAAATAATGGGTGTTGTATAACAGGAAACATTATTACGTATGTACATTATTATACATTATTATTCTCTAATTTCAGAATATTCACTTGAGTTGGTTAAATGGCAATAAAAAGTGGACAAATGTGGAGATTTTGTTTTCACTTTTGCCCAGTAGTGTATATCAATAAAAAACAAGCAATTACAACCCATTAAGCAAGACCTTCATAATTATTTTTGACACAATAATCAGTATTGCTGTTCTTGTGTGTGGGTGAGTGGTGAGTGTTGAACCTTACAGCTTTCACATCAAATGTCACTCAATTAAAAATATCATGCAATCAAATAGTTTTGTTTATTATTGACAGTGAGTTTCTGTGGCCCTCTCATTTCAGAGACATCCACTTAATACATACATACTAAATACTTACAGTTACATGACGAACATAAATATTTTTTTGCCATTTACATTCGCACACACACACACACACACACACACACACACGCGGTGTATCAGTGCCAGTGAAGGAGGGATGAGTGTGTGTAGTTTCAGGAAAGAAGGTGTGGTCTGTGGGTCTGAAATAGTGAAATATAAGAAGCCAGTGTGTCTGTTAAAGTGATTAGGGGTGTGGCCTATGTGTCTTCAGTATCAGAGAATGAAGTGTGGCCTATGTGTCATCAGTATCAGTGAAGGAGGTGTGGCCTATGTGTCTTTCAGTGAAGGTGATGTGGCCTATGTGTCTGTTAGTTTTAATGAAGGAGGTGTGGCCTATGTGTCATTAGTATCAGTGAAGGAGGCGTGGCCTATATGTCTGTAAATGTCATTGAAGGAAGTATGGCCTATACTTATTGCAAAATTGAAGGAGGTGGGATCTATGTATCTTTCTGTATTAGTAAAAGAGGTGTTGCTTGTGTGTCTTTCAGTGTCAGTGAAGGTGATGTGGCCTATGTGTCTGTTAGTATCAGTGAAGGAGGCGTGGCCTATGTTTTTCATTATGTTCAGTCATGCATCACATCATAAAAGGAGCCCAGTCATGCGATCCTTTAAGTTATTTAAAAATGAAAGAAAACAGTAGAGAAGCACCACACTGTGACATCACTCACTTTATCACACAGTGCCTATTGTTTCCTGACTTTATTTCACTGCATGTTATAAGCATTATTCCCGATTCTCCCTTCTTCATAGTCATTAGTTTCATACTTTTTGTAGTTCTACCTTATGTATCAGAATATTTTACAATCTCTACATCTAATCTTTCCCAAAGCTGCTAACATAGCTACAAAAAACACATGATGCATGATGCTTATCAAACAAGTGACAACTATTATATCATATTATTTTATTGTATTGTACTGTATTGTATTGTATGACTAGATAAAATAACTATAATAATATAATAATAAATAAATATAAGCATAAGCGGAAGTTAGCATACTATGCTGAGAAAGAGAGAAAGGACGAGACATATGAAGCCAACAAGCTAAATTCTATTTGAACTAATAAGAATAACACATGATATAAACTCTTCTGCAAACATTTGAATGGGAATTAGCTCAAATTGCACTCGCTTAGAATGCTAGACGTAGTGGGATCGATGCTGGCATTTTCTAACCAAACTTTGGGGGTGAGATGGTTGCTCAGTGGGTAAGGGTCTGGTTTACTGAACAGATGGTCAGAGATTCAAACCCCAATATGGCCAAGCTGCCACATTTGGGGGCCTTGATCAAGGCTGTGATCCAGGGGCACTATAACATGGCTGACCCTTCATTCCAACCCCAGCTTCCGGCAATATGTGAAAAAAAAATCATTTCCCTGGGGGATCAATAAAGTATTACAACAATAAATATTAAATAAGCTCAGACGCACCTTTGATTGTAAATAGTTTTATTGTGATTGGCATGGGGCCCATCCAGAAAGAATGCTTAATTCTGCCGACTACACTACTGCAACAGATTTATTTGAATACAGACTTATGACCTCTGTGTGAGAGGTTGAATATCCCACCCTTGACCTCAACTGGACTTTGAATTAAAAATTGACCAGGTGCAGTCTCTGCTACAAAAGCAATCCTTGTCACAATTAGTATTTTTTCTTGTACCCTCCCAGGGGATCAAAAACTATTTAGGAAGACCTATTGTGAAAACTATATGTCTAAATCATCCCCCAATCACCTTTTCTTTGTAGAAGTGAGACAATCATTTCCATAAGGTCAAAACTGTCATGTATTTCCTACATTATAAATCCATATGATACACATAAAAGGGCTTAAAAATCAATATGTGTCTGCTTTTAGTCCGAGTCCATCCACACAAGCTAAAGCCCGGCCTGCAGGTTACACTTTAAAGCAGCGAACAGGTCATTTAGAGAAGGAGAAGAGAGAAGTTTGTGTGCACTACGGCATAAAAGCAGCATAATGGCGTCTCAATAAAAGTCGGCCTGCTGCAGGCCATGCTTAACATCAACTCTACAGCTTCTCTTTATTCTGTTCTTGTTTTTTTATCTTGCCAAAAAGAATATTTGCTGTCAAAAAAAAAAATCCTCTACAGAATCACTTGCCTGTAATCGGAGCTTTGATTTTGTACGAGAATTCTATTTATATTTATATGACCCATTCCAGTACATTTTTTTTCCAGAATTTTAAAGTGAAATGTTGTTTTTCATAAATGAAAATCTTGAAAGTGAAACAGCGTAGACATACTGTGCTTCTGTGACCAATCAATTGCTTCATTTCGTTTGGACACATTTGGACATAAAGGCACAGACAACTCACTCTATAAGTGCGTTCACGACATTCTACTCGTCTAACTGCAGCCATATTTCTGCCATCAGCATATCCCAAAACTACGCTCAGAACCCTACACCTATAACTGTGCCCGAAAATAGTTTGTCTCTTTGTGGTGTCTGGCTAAATAGTAAAGCTCATCAGTATGACTAAGTAACTGGTCAAGTAAACTACAGCGTTAAAGATCTATGAGGCTCAAAAGGTGGTCAACTTTCTTTGGCCAAAATATTCATTGAAGGTCTTTCCTGATCACTCCACAGTCATTAAACTTGCTCTGTATAATGAACAGACCTTTGGGGTGAACCTGCATTAATCAGGTGGAGGGGGTGTACCTCAGGGGTTTAAGGTGCTGGGCTACTGATTTGAAGGTCTGGGTTTGAGCCGCAGGAATCACCAAGCCGCAGTCCTTGAGCAAGGCCCTTAACCCTCTGTGCTCCAGGGGCGCTGTATCATGGCTGACCCTGAACTTCACTATAAATACACTTCACTGTGCTTTAATGTATATGTGAAAAGTAAAAGCTCTTCTATTCTTAAGCAGCTCTGTCTTGCCTTCCAGTACATACAATTTTAAACCCATAAAGGACAGGGGTATGCATGATCATTCGTTTACTCTTTTCATGTCTACATTAATATGCTTTGGCTTGAAAACGCATACTCTGAGGGGAGCTCTGTTTCGGCATAACGGACACGGCGTGTGCACTCAACCAAAGTGTAGCTTATTGAAAACGCTCTCCAAAGGTAATACATTTGAAAAAGACTTCTGCGCATTGCAGAACGGACTCTGAAAATGGGGGAAACAATGACAATTTTTAATTCATTGCTGCAATGTTTCAACGAGATGGAAAGTAAATAACCGGCAGGTGGAAACGACGCAGCTGTGAAGCGACTTATCTTGGGCAGTAAGATGTGGAGTCATGTGGGACTCATGCACTAGTAAACCTCTCATCCATAAAATCCCCTGTGGATAAATGAGTATGTCACCAATGATCCTGTTTGATCCTGAAATGTACATTTATCCATCTTGAATAAGAAACGCAAACACCACATACATATTTCGTTTCGATATCACAGACTCTGTGCTCAAGTACGACCATTTTACGAAGGATAAGAAAAGCAAAGAAGCCTAAAATCTGAACATGTTGTAATGATCATATTAATCAGCCGTCACTAGAACAAACTTGTAGGGCAGGCCTGGCCAACCCGTGGCTCCCGAGCCTCATGCGCCTCTTTAACTAGTTTCATGCGGCTCTTTAGGAGTTTTCACATAACATGCGTCAATGGGAATGGGATGATGTTCATGTGTACCCATGTGCATGATGTGGCTCTTTGCAGTAACACAGGAAAAAAAGTGGCTCTTAGCCTCCTACTAGTTGGCCATCCCTGTTGTAGGGTATAAATGCCATTAACACTCCCCCCGCCATTAACAAGCCCCCGCAAACTCCTGTGATGAAGACCAGATGAAACCATCTAGAATATAATTGTCTAAATATACCGCGTAATGCCAAATGACCTCTGATTAATGACATCCGCTCTGATATCGAAGCGTCAGCGGTGCTCCAGCTTGCTATCTATCAGAGATGATGTAGGTCGTGAATAAAATATGACACATTAGGGCAGGTAATATCTCACGTCTTGTGGCGTAAAAATAGCCGTCTAATTGAGGAGCTCACATTATAAGGTGTCAGTACAATGAGGAGAGTCTCTCGGTGACATGTTCTTCCCCTCGTCATGCGTCGCGATCACGTCAAAAGCTCTTGTTCCACATTTAAATCCGCCTGACCAGGTGCTGGTGAAATCTGTCATAAATTTGTTATAAAGGCCAAATGTAAGCCTATACGTAAACAAGGTTTCGGATAGCAGGTTCCATTTAAAGGTTCTTCGTTATGGCGCTTTGATGGGGGGGGGTGCTTTTTAATAAGACACAGGATGCAATTACAATTCATTCTGTTTGTTTTTTGTATTAAGAAGGAGGCAAACACAAATCTAAAGTGAAACGCAACTGAAAGCAATGTTATGGAGTATTGGAGTATTACTACACACAGCAAAACAGGTATGGTAAGACATGCAGGTTAAAATGGATCGATATTTTTCAGCCAGCGAAGAAAAACAAACCAATCAAGGGGAAAACTGAAATCAAGTGATCATAATCAGGAAACACCGGGGGGAGACAACCACTCACTGGGCGAGAGATGAATCGGAACCGAACAAACATGTCAACAAACATAACATGGAAGAATTGCCGCAATGCATTTTTAAAGGGAAAGGCGACATTTTAAACCCCACTGCTCTCAAAATGCCTCCTCGGACCCCTCAAGGTGGGTAAAATGTGCCACAGAGCAAACGTGGGGCAGAGAGTGGGTTGTAGGCGATGACATCTGGTGAGTCATAGTAACTAAGTAAATTTGTTGTTGTACTTATATAGCTTTATTTTTGCATTTCTGTACTTTACTGTGGTATTTCCATTGGGAGACTTTTACTTCAACTTCAGTACATTTCAAAGTCAAAATTCGTTCTTTTTACTCAGCAACAGTTTCTTATATATATTTAATTGGATAAAAACCACACTGGTCAAGCCAGCAAACACAAGGGAGGATGGAGCATGTGCTTTGTGCAGAACAATGAGTAAAAAATGATGGACGAAACGCATAATCAGCATATGACTCGTTATATCATTCTACTGATATACTGGTGTGTTAAAAGTCTTTTCACATAAACTCATTTGAGAGTCTTGTCTCTGACAAAAATGATAACTATTATGACTTATTATTGCTATAAGCAAGTACATTTGGAGGTATATTTGAAGTGAAAGTGTAAAGGGGGCACTAGTATATCTCTAAATGAACCCAAGTACATGGTTTGTGTACTTCATACCAACACTGACGCCATCTCTGCATCTAGATAAAGCTCTGCCTGGGAGGTCATCTCTCCGGAGACGGTCAGCTTAGAAAACTGTAGACTTTAAATGATCAATGTAATTTCGATGGAACTGCTGTGACGGCCTCTGGAGGAAGCTTGGCTTGGAAAGCCAGAGTGTCAACCACAGAGAGAGACCTCAGCTATGGAGAGCAATGTGCCAGCATCTGGAGGGAGCTCTACCAAGAACGCTGCCATGTAATCATCCGAGCTCAGCTGGGTATTTCTCTTCCTCTCCATCTCCTGAACTCCTGAGGTCCACCAGGGTAAAAGACTGGCATGGCCATATTGGCACAAAGCTATACTCGCTTTCATGCTGCACCGGGGAAGTATGGCATTTAATTACTGGCGCAGATAAAGACATTTTAAAATACATACACATACATCACATGATACACATGTGCATACACATGATTACATTTAAAGAAAATTCTGAACGTTTTTTTCTGTTGGGGTGTCAGTAAAATTGGTCCGTAGGGAAACATCTCTCACTGTTTTAGTGTTTAGTTAAAATAGACTAAGAATTGCATCGAAGGCAAATACTTTATGTGTTTGAATTATTATATGTATTTGAATCAAACAAAAATGTAAATTTCCCAACATACAAAGATAAACTTTATTGAAATTGAGTGAAATCAGGGGGGAAACAGCCAAAGTAGGACATGAGAACCAGGACCAGGAGGTTGTTGGGTCAAACCCCACCACCAAGCTGCCATGAGTGTGCCTTTGATAATATGAAGAAAAGCAAGCCGCAGTTTTTAAATGAGGAACTCATTTGAGGAACTAAATCCAAAATGGCATGGCTCTGTGTGAAAAAAGTGTTTGCCCCCCCCCCCCGTTAAAACATAATGCTGTTTATCACACCTGAGTCCAATTTCTCTAGCCACACCAAGGCCTGATTCTGTTCACAAGAATCAAGGCCTGATTCTGTTCACACCAAGGCCACACCTGTTCACAAGCAGGAAATCACTTATATAGTGATAAAGTGAAGTAAACCAAAAGATCCTCAAAAGCTACACATGCCGAGAGCCAAAGAAATTCCGAAGCAAATGTGGAAGAAAGTAATTGAGATCTATCTATCTATCTATCTATCTATCTATCTATCTATCTATCTATCTATCTATCTATATATATATATATATATATATATATATATATATATATATATATCTATATATATATATATAGATATATATATATATATATATATATAGTGTGTGTGTGTGTGTGTCAGTCTGAGTGCTGCCTAGCAAGATTAACATTCAAACATATACAGAACTAGGATAGCATCTTTTTGAGCATCAACAATATAATCAGTCACTCAATCTTGACTACAAGCATTAAAAAAATACAATGCCATTTTCTTTTCAAATAGCTTATATGAAAATATAATCACAGCCAAGTGGTTTATAT
This sequence comes from Kryptopterus vitreolus, assembly GCA_030449085.1. NCBI lineage: Eukaryota > Metazoa > Chordata > Actinopteri > Siluriformes > Siluridae > Kryptopterus > Kryptopterus vitreolus. Next base: position 18,062,376 of record JACRUU010000018.1, read on the forward strand.
ACAAAAGATGTATTGTATGCATGCGGACGCTTGCATAACTGACGCGTAACCCATTTTCCCCGCAGAGATTCTTGATTTTATTGTATCGAGCTGAAAAACACCGGCAGGTCTCTCGTGTAGAACGAGCCGTGTGTAAACTGTATTTGCAGCTGGAAAATCGCAGGCTCTCTTTCTACAACTGAGCGAGTGACATTTCAGGAGTCGAAAATCAATTCATCGAGGATGTTGGGCGATTAAAGCCGGATTCGGGAACGGAATCGATACGACTGTCACGCTTATTTTGTAGCTGCAATTTGTTTTTGTTTCCAAAAAGACGAGTGCAAAAATCTTGTGACTAAAACTGGTGTCTCTGTGATGCGCCTTCATTATATTCCTCTTCCGATTATTACTAGGAGGAGTGGATTAGTTATCATTTTTCCTTCCATGGACGATTAAAAAAAAAGACACAGGATTCATTTGTCCATTCATTTTGATTTGTGGAGGTGTAAAAAGGTTTAATCACATTGAATTGAACGCGGTTACATTTAATTCACAAAGGTTTAGAGTTAGCATTTATTGTTAGATTTTATTTCAAGTAAGGGGCGAATTGTGAAACTGTCTTTTTCATCCCAGTGTATACTCATAAACATGGATGTATTTGTTTAAGTCCATGGCTAAGGGAGAGGTCCTTGTTTAATGGCGGTAGCTTAATGGTTACGCCCCTGCGATCCAGGGGTCATGAGTTCAAATCCCAGCAACAGCAATCTGTCACTAGCCGTCCCCTGAACAAGAAAGTAGCTGCTCATTTGTAAGAATTAGTAATAAAAGGAAATCAGCCTGGAAAAGGGCATCTGCCAAAAAAAGATAAAAGTCCTCCAATCCTACAGCACACAAATACCTTTTATTTCTACTAAACTACGGATACAAAAGTGAGACTGTAACTCAATGTCCGAGTTACAGTCATTTTATCCTAAATTACATAGCAATGCAGCTTGGCGACTCGGAGTCAGCAAGCAGAGCAACTTCATCCACGTCCTTCAAGTACGTTCACTACAAAAACTGCAAATATCTCACAATCTATGTGTCATGTGAGTCAAAGTAAGCACTTTATTACTATCAACATCGGGTACACATAAAGTAGCAAAAACTGTGTGTGTTTTCTTCTCTTCTTTTTAAAAAAACATCTCTGGAGGCAAAAAAAATAAATATTTCAAAAAAATTCATGGTTGAAGAGAGCCCTCTAGTGGAGACCACACCAAAATCACAGGTGAAGGGAATAAATGGGAAGAGGAATCAACGTGGTATATCATTCATTCATTCATCTTCTACCGCTTTATCCGATCTTCCCTCGGGTCACGGGGAGCCTGTGCCTATCTCAGGCGTCTATGGGCATTAAGGCAGGATACACCCTGGATGGAATGCCAACCCATCGCAGGGCACACACACACTCATACACTAGGGACAATTTTCCAGGGTGCCAATCAACCTACTGTGCATGTTTTTGGACCGGGAGGAAACCGGAGAACCCGGAGAAAAACCCACTGAGGCACGGGGAGAACATGCAAACTCCACACACACATGACCGAGACGGGAATCGAACCCGGATCCTGGCGGTGTGAGGCGAACGTGCTAATCAACGTGGTATATATATATATATATATATATATATATATATACATTACAATTTTATTTTTTTTATTTTATTACTTTAACATCTATCTGTCCCCTATTCTGATTCTGTTTCACTCATTCTCAAGCTAAAGCAAAGAGAGCAGAAATAATCTACAATGATACTAAATTGACTCTTTTTCAATGCTGCGTTGATTTATTTCTGAAACATGGAAAAATTGTGTCTGTACGATTATGAACAAGGAGGTAAAATTACCGGGATGAAGCAGAGGACTACGGCCCAGTTAGATCCTAGACAGTTTTTAGCTTTCCTACCTTCTGGCATTCAATATAGACTTTTTCTTAGTAAAACAAATTCTTTTAGAAATTGATTTATCCCCTCATCTGTATTAAATCTAAAGGCAAATACCTCTTACGACTAAAGTGGTTGTATGTAATACATGCTTGACTTTCCTTATATACTTGTATGCTGCACCCGTATGCAGGAAATGTATAAAAATGGCCTTAATTGAATTATGTTTTGTAAATGTGTACCTACTGTTACATAACTCCAAGAAACCTGTCATGAGGGGTTGCAAATTTAAATCACCGTCACCCTCACAGCCTCGGGTCAGCACGTCAACAAATTTGAACACTTTGTCAATTCTTTTTGATTGCCTGCATTCAGTCTGTGTATTTTCTTGGTAATTAATGTAAACTATACAGTATACGAGGCTGAAACTCAATTAAATGAAACACTTTATACTATAGACATTTATATATAAGATATAGATGTAAAACACGTCGAAAACATATAGATATTAATGCTTATTATTAATTTGAATTAAGTGAATTAACACCTAATTCACCCATCAGTATGTTCTTTGGACTCATTTTTTGTACCAAAAAAAAATCTGGTGTATTGTAAAAAAAAAAACAAAAAAAAGAAATATTTAAAAATAATAACATTATATCGATTTTACAAAACCTCACCTGAACCTGAAACCTCACAAAAACCTCTGATGAACACATAAAAAAATGCTAAGACTCTTTATAATGGATAGATCTTTAGATAGACGATGCAGCGTCTCAGCTGAGCAGGTTAATACAGAAGAGGTTTGCGTGAAACAAAACGCTACAATCTGAAGTTTTAAAGTAAGACAAGCCATTTCAAGTCACATTTGTATACATCACTTACTCCCATCACCCCTCCTGCTACAACTGACGGTTGTGTTTTAACGTATTGCACATTATAGCTCCTTTCTGACTGTCTTAAATCTTTAAGTCATTTTGGGCTACTTTCTAGGTTCTCAAAGATGTAAACAACTACATGTAGGATTCGATATTATGTTTTTCGTCACTAAATTTGAATAAGAACGCATCAAACTTCTGCTAGTGAGCGACATTTTCACACTGCTGGCCTCGTTTTCAATCCAAAGCGAGCTCCAAAAACTTTGAGAACCAGCTTTTATTGAAGTGGAATAAAATATTTACCGCTCTCTGAGACATCGACATCACACTTGGAATATTTGCTTTCGTTTTATTTGTCAATTGAACCCTAATGGTTCTTATACTTGAATGGCATGATATTGCCATTTTATTTGTTAATTGAAGATCCCTTTTTGAAAGATTCATTCTGGCATGTTGAAGAAGCTTTTGTGGTGATGCTTATTGCAGTGTTAAGGTGTACAATTGGATTTGTATTTTTGGAAACAAAACAACCTTTTGGGATTTTTTTCCAACCTGTGTCATGGTGTTGAGGTGTAGTACATCTTTAAGCCTATGTTCAACACAAGTAAAATACTCATGCTCTAATGATTTTAAGTCATATTCAAATATTAGAAATGACATTTGACAAACGACCTTTTCTAGCTAACCAATCTGGGGAGGGGGTAGCTCAAGTCAAGTTAAGAACATGTATATTGTCATTTCAATCCTATATCGTTGACGCAGTACACAGTTAAATGAGACCGTTTCACCAGAACCTCTGTCCTGCATAAAACATATAACAACATAGAGTTAAGGTGGTGTGTTATTGGTCGGGAGTTTGAGCCCCGGTATTGCCAAGATGCCAACAAAACTAAAAAAAGAGATGGTTGTCGACTTTAGGAGAGCACAGAGTGACCATCCTCCATTGTACATCGATGGATCCTCCGTAGAGATCGTAAAGAACACCAAATTCCTCGCTGTCCATCTGATGGAGAATCTCAACTGGTCACTCAACACCAGCTCCATCAGTAGGAAAGCCCAGCAGCGTCTCTACTTCCTGAGAAGGCTGAGGAAAACACATTTGCCAACCCCCATACTGACCATGTCCCACAGAGGGACCATTGAGAGCATCCTGACCAGCTGCATCACTACCTAGTTTTTGAACTGCACCGTCACGGATCGCAAGATCCTACGGCGGATAGTGAGGACAGCTGAGAAGATCATCGGAGTCTCTGTCACGAACATTTAGAACGCACACTGCATCCGCAAAGCTACCAGTATATCACACACCCCTCACACACAATCTTCCCAAGATTGGTTCCCAAGCATTCGGGCTCTCACGACCAGACTATGCAATATTTTTATCCCTCAAGCCATCAGGCTTCTCAACACACACAACTAAACTGGAACTGGACACACACACACACACACACACACACACACCATCCACACAGCATTCCACTGCTTTATTTATCTGCCTTGTTACTGGTTTTTACATGTATATTATATATACTGGTCTCACAGACAGTGTTACTGTTTACATGCACATTTTGCACATTTCACTTTCATTACGTTTACATTTACATTTACAGCTACAGCATTTGGCAGACGCCCTTATCCAGAGCGACTTACAACTGAGCAATTGAGGGTTAAGGGCCTTGCTCAAGGGCCCACTAATGGCAGCTTGGTGGTGGTGGTGGTGGGGTTTGAACCCACGATCTTCCGATTCCAACACCTTAACCACTGGTCTATACCACCTCCCTACTGCTACTGCTGCTCTACTCGCTCCATTTGCACACCAGCCAAACTGTGTTCAACACTAGTTTGTAAAATAGTTCCAATGTTTACAATCGCAAGAATATTGCACTACAACACAGTTACGGGTCGTTGTTATGTTTTTTTTTTTGTGTGTGTTATGTTTGTTGTTATGCACTGTCTTGTGCTGACTTATACAGTCTGTTCTGTTTTTGCGCTGTTTGCACCAGGTTGCACACGATGCACTTTATGTGGCGAGGACATACTTAGTCTAGTCCTCAGCCTTGTGTTCTTGTAGCTCTGTGTTGTGTTATATGTTGTTTGTAGCTCTATGTTGTGTTGTATGTTATTTTATGGAGCACCAGGCTTCTGAGAAACGTTGTCTCATTTCACTCTTTACTGCGTCAGCTATATATAGTTGGAATGACAATAAAACCTCTTGACTTGACTTGAAGATGCCACTCCTGGGTCCCTGAGCAAGTCCCTTAACCGTCTGTGCTACAGGGGGTGCTATATCATGATTCTTTGCTCGTTCTCAAAGTTTTTTGGGCTGAAAATGAGGCCAGCAGAAGATGGTAGTGTTGAGCTTTAATGAGATCTTTAATGAGATCTTATTTAAAATTTCATGATGTAAAAAGTACATAGATCAAATCTTAAATGTAGTCGAGTAAAGATTAAAAGTTACTTGTATCTTTGATATTTAGTGAACTTTGAAAGTAGCCCAAAAAGAGATGTTGAGATTTTACATTTACTTAAATACTCACTAAAAGAAAGTCAGAAAGGTGCATTCAAGTACAATAAGCACAACCATCAATACTAGCTGTATCATGGCTGACCCTGTACTCCCAAAACTTCAAGAAACAAGCTGGGATATGCAAAGAAAGGATTTCACAGTGCTGTAACGTACATGTGACAAATAAAGACCTCTATTCTATTCTAGAGCACTTTGAAACTTTTGATCCCTCTAACCAGTAGGTCACTACTATAACCACAACAATTTTGGCAATGAAAGAATCTTGTTTCAAAGGTCACAATGTAGAAGAACTATTAGTGTTGAAGATCAACTGATGGTTTGTCTTTGCAGCTGCTCTCGCTGAATTTTTGTAATAAATATCTAAAGACATATCTTGTTTCATTCATTCATTCATTCATTCATTCATTCATATTCTACCGCTATCTTCCCTCGGGTCACGGGGAGTCTGTGCCTATCTCAGGCTTCTATGGGCATTAAGGCAGGATACACCCTGGATGGGATGCCGACCCATCGCAAGACACACACACACACACACACACACACACACACATACATTCATACACTAGGGAAAATTTTCCAAGGTGCCAATCAGCCTACCGTGCATGTTTTTGGACCGGGGGGAAACCGGAGAACCCGGAGAAAAACCCCCTGAGGCGAACGTGCTAACCACTAAACCACCGTGCTCCATATCTTGTTTCAGCAAATCATTATTTCTTTGAAAAGTAAATTTGGTGAACAATTTACATGAAACATGCTACAGTTGTAAATTTCACAATGTGGGAACAATAAGATATTAAAGTAAACACATAAGAAGTTTGAATTTATTATTTGATATATTTATAATTATAAAGCCACTTTGACAATATCTGAATTTCATTGTTCTTTTTCCGTAAACATTTTCATGAAGTCAGCACGGCTACATGTAGATTATCTTAAATGAAGTCATTCATTCATTCATTCATTGTCTACCGCGTTATCCGATCTTCCCTCGGGTCACGGTGAGTCTGTGCCTATCTCAGGCGTCTATGGGCATTAAGGCAGGATACACCCTGGATGGAATGCCAACCCATCGCAGGGCACACACACACACATTCACACACATTCATACACTAGGGACAATTTTTCCAAGGTGCCAATCAACCTACCGTGCATGCTTTTGGACCGGGGGGAAACCGGAGAACCCGGAGAAAAACCCCTGAGGCACGGGGAGAACATGCAAACTCCACACACACATGACCGAGACGGGAATCGAACCCCGATCCTGGCGGTGTGAGGCGAACATGCTAACCACTACGCCACCGTGCCCCTTAAATGAAGTCATGTCTTTCAAATTCATGCATTTGATTTCAGTGATGCCTATTCATGGCATAATTGAAGCGCTGTCCAGGAACCGGCACATAATGGCTGAAATATCGTCATTATGACCGAGAATAACCACAATGCGAGCATGTCCTTTAGGACAAAAATAAATAAATAAAAAAGACGAGGGTGCAAAAATTTGCATAATCAGAAGCAAAAGTAATACTAAGCAGCCCAGCAATGAGACACAATTACCGTGAATATTGTCTAAAAGGGCACCTCTTACCACAACAAGCACACAGGGAGGCAGTTCTTATTAACATTTTTATCTCCGTGCTCATTTGGGCTTTTGTTTTTTCCGAATTCTAATGAGAACGCTCATCAGATATGGACATGTAAATCGGTCTGATGAAACTATCTCCGGCGTGATCGAGGTCATTGGATGTCATTTCATCAAGGTCTCCTGATGTAATCCGGTGTAAGGTCCACCGAGGGTACCTCCTAATACGTACATTGTTTCTAATTAGCATTCTAATTGACGATATTTGTAAACTACTAAAACTCTAGAGGTTGACGCATAATGCTTGTATTTGATGCTTTCTCAAAGTAACCAGATGTCAAGAGATATATTCATCCAGACCTTCACATACACCAAACCAACATCAAAACCTCTACCTCCATACTGGACGAACTTGAACACTTCTTTGCTCAAGGCTCAGGTCATTTCATCTCAACTGTTGTCTCTTCCCCCACTATCCCACTATCACTCTCTACAATGGATGTCTATTTAACAAAGTAGATGCACGCAAGGCAGCCTGATGCAATACCGGGACATCTTCTTAGAGCATGCGTTGGACAATTTTCACAAGTCTTCACTGATATTGTCGACCTGTCACTGGCCAAAGCCATGTTTCCTACATGCCTGACAATAACAACCACCATTCCAGTGCCTAAGCATTCAGCTGCAGACTGTCTGAATGACTTTTGTCCAGTTGCTCACCCCTATTGTTATGAAGTACTTTGAGAAACTGGTCCTGAAACACCTCCTTGCGTGCCTACTCTCTACGCTGGACCAACATCAGTCTGCCTATCGGCCGAACAGTTTGACGGAGGATGCAGTTTCTCTTCATTGAGCCCTCACACACCTGGATAAAAAACAAAAAAAACATAAGTATATCAGAATGCTGCTCATTGACTTTAGATCAGCTGGTCAGTTCAGTCATTCAACCAGGCGCTTCCTGTAGCTGTGATCAGACCTTCACATCGCTGAGGAGGAATTTTAGCCCATTCTTCCTGGCAGAACTGGCCCTCTTCAAGTCAATCCATAGCATCTCTATTGGGTTGAGGTCTGGGCTCTGACTTGGCCACTCCAAAAGGCGGATTTTGTTTTTCTGAAGCCATTCTGTTGTGGACTTGCTCCGGTGTTTTGGGTCGTTGTCCTGTTGCATCACCCACTTTCTACACAGTTTCAGCTGATGTACAGACATTCTCACATTCTCCTGAAGAATTGTCTGATATACTTGGGAATTCATCTTCCCCTCAATGATTGCAAGCTGGCCAGGCCCTGATGCAGCAAAGCAGGCCCAAATCATGATGCTTCCTCCACCATACTTTACAGTTGGGATGATGTTTTCATGACGATATGCCGTGCCCTTTCTACGCCAGATGTAGTGCCGTGTGTTTTTTCCAAATAGTTCAATCTTAGTTTCATCAGTCCACAAAACATTTTGCCAATACCGCTGTGGATGTGCTCTTTTACAAACTTAATGCGTGCAGCAATGTTCTTTTTAGTAAGCAGCGGCTGCCTGACGTGGATATCCTGATTGTACAGTGTTTTATGTATTGTAGACTCATGAACAGATATGTTAGCAAGTTCCAATGATGCCTTCAAATCTTTGGCTGTCATTCGGGGTTGTTTCTTTACCTCATTGATGAGTGTTCGTTGTGCTCTTGGTGTCATTTTGACGGGGCGCCACTTCTATGTAGAGTAACAACAGTCCCAAATTGTCTCCATTTGTAGATTGTTTGCCGAACTGTAGACTGGTGAATTTTACAGTCTTTGAAATAACTTTGTAACCCTCGCCAGCTT